>VXBA01003972.1:223-118233 GCA_013399895.1 Serilophus lunatus | reverse complement strand
TGCGGGCACGGCGCTGCCCCCGGGCACCCCCCGGCACAGCCTCGCCGCGGGCAGCGCCGCTCGCCCAACAGGTTGCCGGTTCCAGGGGGTACAGCCCGGCCCAGCGCCGTGCGGGCTGAGCCCTGGGCAGGGAGGAGCGGCCCCGGCTCACCTCCGCTCCGTCAGGGGCCGGGATGGGATGGGAGGGAGACCGCGGTCCTTGGGCATTTCCCCTGTGCCGCACAGGGATGGTGTGCATGGGACGGAGGTGCCGGGGCTCCCCTCGGCCCCTCGCAGCCCGCCCGGGGCTGCGCGGCGTGGCCGGTCCGGGGATGGGTTTGCCCGGGGGATGGAGCTGTTCGCTGTCGGGCGCTGCTGGCGACCGCGACGGAGAAGAAACCTTTTCGCAATACGTTATGATGCGACGACCTCCCAAGGACGATCGTGCCGCGTCCGCACACGCGGGGATCTACGTCCACCTCGCCGTGTCTCTGTCCGCATCCTCCCACCGCACCGCTGGGACGGCGCGGGCTGGGAGCGGTGGCGGGGCGGTCCCGTAGGGCCATCCCGGAGGGGAGGGAAGGGAAGGACAGGACGGGGCCGCCCCTGCGCAGCGCTATCGAGGGTGGGTGGCTCCGCAGCCCCCGCTGTTCCTCACAGCCCCGAGGGTCCAGCGGCCGCGGGCAAAGCCAAGCCTCCCGTGGTGCGAGGCTGTGCCCGCAGGGCTTGGGGTCCCCCGGTGCCCGCACAGCTCGGGTTCCTGCGGGGCACCCCGCGGGTGGCTGTGGGTGCAGGGTCTGGAGGGTCCCAGTGCCTGGGAACACCTGGCTGGCAACTGGGGCCTCTGCTGGCTTTGTGCTCACCTTGTGCTGGGCTTTTGTTCTCCTGACCAGCCATTTCGGGTTTTTTAGGCTTTATTTTTTTGTGTGTTAAAACTCTGCTGCCATGTCTTGTTAGAAGGGTTGCAGAAGACGTTCATTGATTGGAAAAAACCCTCTTTGTCAGATTAAACAGCTGGCCACTTCACTCCAAATCTTTTTAAAGTTTATTTTGCAGACCTGTATTTTAGAGCCAAGTTTGGGTCATACTAAATTTCAAGCCAGAAAGCTAGGTCTGAGTTTGGAAGTATGTTCCTTAAAGGCGCTGGGGAGTTCTGCATCATCAAAAGAGCCCAACTGCTGTGGAACAATGTCCATGTGGCTTAAAAACAGAACCAATGCATTTCTGAGATTTCTCTTGCTTCTGTTAAACATCACTTACCCATACATATATGGCTTTGTCTTGCAAATACGCGTGCAGGCTGCCAGTGTTAGCTACAAATACCTTACATATTGCAGTATGTGAAAGCTTTCATATCTGTTTGAGGGGATGGTCATCCCTTCTTCCAACAGAACAGCTGCTGGCTGAGTTAACTGGGAGTTAAGTTGGCTGAACTGCCCTTTCTGCTTTAATTTTCAAAACATGAAGTTTTCAAGGGAGTTTGAAGGTTACTAAACAGCTGAGGAGGGAGGAGAGGGTATGTCTTGCCTCCTGGAAGTGCATTTCGTTTGAGTTTCCTAATGCCTCATTTAACTCACCGGTCACTGCAGAACTAAAGAGTTAAGTGGAATTCTAGCTTATCTATTGGTGACAAAATTATGGAGCTTAAGATTAGTTCTTGCTTGCCAATCTGAGTGTCTGGGTTAATTATGGCAAACTCGGGCAATATTCAAGTTCTGAATCTCAGTACAGAATTTGATAAAGGCTGTAGCAATTTCCCATAGGATGCCCATTCATTTCAGCCTTCAAATTACAGCAGTTTATCCCGAATAATTGTCCTGTGTGTTCTTAGAGTAACATCTGTTGCATGATATCATGTAATGGAATGTAGTACAGCCTAATTTAAGTTGATTTGAAATGTTGCCATTGCACTGTAGTAGTGCCTGAGAGGGTGAGAGGTTTTGTGGTGTCTGTGTGAGGGATAGATTGGTTATGAGTAGATGATGTTGAGACGGATGAACTTGCATTTGAACTGCAAAGGATTAAGTAATTTTACTCTGAGCTTGGTTGGTTGTACAGTTTTACTCAGACTAATTTCATCATTTGCCAGCCAATTTAATCACTGAATTCTGCTTATATTAGGAAATGCATCTATAGTTATAACAAAACAGGACTAAAGTAGCTTCAAGTCTTATTTTGGAGTGGGAGGAGCAGGTTTGAAAGAACTGTCTGGTTGTGGCATGGCTTGAACTGCATAATCTTCACAATGACTTAGAATCTTTGCTGTGAAAGCCTTCTCTTTTTTGGTGTTGCTTCTACAAAGATTTGACTCCACACAGCAAGGCATTAATGTTTAGATTGTAATACTTTATATGCTTACCTGTATAACGTATATCTATTAAATCTGTGCAAAGGCAGAGTCTAGATGGCCTGCAAAAATGACAGTACATGATTAGTCACCACATCCAGGGAGTGGTACAAACACCCACCTCCGTTCCTTCTTGTGGCATTGTAGTGTCAGGGAACTGTTGGGATATCAGTGTTGTAAGCTCATGAAATGTGAGCAATACTGTTTGCTGAGGCATCCCTCCAATCCACGATTCTAGCATTGTAATACTGAAAACACCATTTGAGGTAGTTCTCAGCTCCCAGTCCTGTCTGACCCTCAGAGATATTTGGTGAACTGCCAAATGTGAACATATTGATTATTTATTTTTCTTTTTAATGTGCAGAGTTTCTTGCTAAGAAACACTTCTCAGATGCTGCCTCCATAATTAGGAGAGAAGTGTGAATGTGTTTACTGACCACTGTACCCAGCTTTCAGAAATTCTTTTCTTTTCCCTGCCTTTGAATCTTTAAGAGGTTTGGCAAGTCTGCTTATGCATGTTTCTGCAGACAATAGCATACTGATGCAAATTGGAACAACAAGCAAAATGGTTGGGTGTTGTTGCCAATGGGGGGAGGCTGTCTTAATAAGGCAGTATTGCATTTCATTTGTTTGCATTTGGATTTTAATGTGTCAGCTGGGACAAATGTTACTGGAATGTAGCTGGAAATTGCACTTTCAGGTAGTCCTGTCTGTTCGTACTTGAAGGAGAATGCAGATTTTTGGCTCTGGGGTTCTGCTTTTGACCACATGGGGTTCTAAGAATATAAATTAAATTGAACTGAAGAATTTCTGGGCATAAAGGAGTTGCAAGTGATAAAGCAGGGGTTTTTTTTCAGGGTAGTTTATCTTCCAAGTTCCAGAGGCTATGTTGTTAAGCAGAATAATCTAGGCTTTTGCAACTCCGTGGATGAGATTATGATTATGGACATCATGTAATGTCTTAAGCTCTTGTATGCTCTATTTTTATTCTTGTAGTTAAACAATCCATTCCTTTTTCAAAAAGAATGCCTTGAAGGCGGCCCAGGCTCCTCAGATCTAAGTGCTGGGCTGATCCACAGAGTACTGAGAGATGCTGGGTCTGATCAGTGTTAGCAGAGTTGTTCCCTTTTGTCTCTGGGAGCAGGGAAGTGACACCTTTGGAGTGAGACTGATGTGCTTGGCGATGAGAAGGTGGTGGGGAGCCTGTGGTTAGTTTTGATGTCAGGTTTGTAACTGTGTACAATGAATTTTGCAGGTTTCTGTCTCTGCTAATGCTGCTGAAAACCCATTTCACAGCAGTGCCAGAGAACCATTTCCTGGGCTGTGCTGTGTGCACACGTGCTTATCTTGGAATTGAGTTTGAATTAGCCTGCATACTTGAAGCAATTGTGATAACATTTTGATATTTTCCACTTCCAGTTGCAAGCTGGGATTTCATCCCCAGAGATCCACCCCCTCAATTCTCAAAGCTCCAGCGCCTTTTTACTGAAACATCTTCATAAAGCTGGAAAATGCACTGACTGGCTCCACAAGGTGAGGATGACTATTCAACAGTAAGTCTTGTCTTAAAATATCTTTACAGTATTACAGTGCTGACTTACTTGTAGTGCCTTTACTTGGCAGCAGCCAGTTGAATTTGTGCCAAGATGGTCAGGCTAGCACTTGAAACTGCCTTCCTTTCATTCTCAGTAGGTAGCTCATCTTTCTGTGTTTGGGCAGCAGGGAGAAAGTGTAAGCTGAAGTGAATTGTAAATGAACCTTGTGGCTTTCTCTCTGGCAACTTTTGTAAGTTTGAGATTTCTTATTTCCATGAAAAAATGGCATATAGCCCAGGGATAAGCAAGAGGCTCTCAGTCTTCTAAGTCACAGCAAATAACATTGATAAAGAATCAGTGGTACTACATAGGCTGATTAGTTTTTCAAGTTGGGTAACAGTTGATGTTTGTTAACTGTGGTAGGGGTTTGTTGCTTTAGTGTTTTGCAGAAGTGTTTGCTGTAGTGGTGTGAGAACCTCTAAAACAATGGGATTGTTTTCAGCTTGGAAAGGTCTTTGGAGTTGTGTAATGCCTTTCTTATTAAATATTCTTGTTTATTTTCCTATAATGATCTCTTTCTGCCTCTCTTAGGAGGTGGTATCTGTAATATGGCAGATAACCCTTTGTCTCAGCTACCTCACGTCCAGCCTGTCCTGTGTTTGGTTACAGTGGTTCTGTGTACTAGTGGGAGAGTTTTTTGATTTTTCTGGAATGCGAGATTCTAAGTTTGTGTACAAATTACATAAATACAAGCATAAAACAGTTCCAAAGCTTACTGGCTTGAATTTGTACAGCTGGAAATATTAATTAAAGTAATCTATGGTGAGTACCTTTTACCTTTGTTCAATTTAAGTGTGCCAAGTGCTGTGTAGCAGGAAATGGCAAGGAGGCACTTGGCAGGAAGCTGGAAAGACAGGTTGGCAATGTCTGACAGAAGTGGTGGTGCCTGATGAAGGCAAGACCTAGGATAACCTGATGGGAGAGATAGTGTCAGGAGTGTGATGGTGATGTAGGACTGAGGGACATAATCCTTAGACAATAAATCTGTTTAGATACCAGAAGATAATAAAAATTTAGCAGTGGGTCTATAAACGAACATATGAATAAATGAAATCAGGAGTCTTTCCCATTTTTTGAGTAAAAGATTTTCTTGGTTGAAGTTTTGTTATGGTATAAGGAAACATCTGTTGACAAGGGTGGTGTCTGAACTCTCTGGGGAAAGGATCAAGTGGGAGCCACTGCTGGACAGCCAGAGTCAGGGTCAAGCAGAAGGGACCAGGGGCATGTCTCCTGGGTCAGGGTATCACTAAGGACACTGTTACAGCAAGGAAGAGATAAATGTCCAGCTTCAGTTTAAAAAAGCAAAGCCTGTAGGAAATGAGGTCACTCTGTTGTCATATTTAAAGTACCCTTTGGAACTGTTATGTGAAACAGCTGAGGATATACAGACTCCAAGCAAGAACCGAAGATCTTGTAATATGTACTAACAATGAAAAATATTTGGGTTTTTTAATTTACAGAAAATTCAGTGCCTGTGTTTGCAGTTGTGAAGAAAAGTCCAGATCAGCCTGGTTGTTGCTGCATTGTGTGTTCAGCTGCACTGTGATATTAAACAGACTTAAAAGCAGCTGAGAAGTGTAAGTGAATGTACAGAAGACTAAACCTGTGAAGAAAGGGTGGTTAACTTTGCCTTGTGAGATTGGACAGACCAGATTATGGATTAAGTACAGAATAGATCCAAACGTGGAGAGAGGAGGGGTTGCAGTGGATTAGAAGAGTCTTGTCTGAGGCCTCTGTATGTAGAGGACGGGGATATGTAAGGGGTCAGTTGAAATGGTTCACAGGTGCTGTTTGAGTGAGTGGAATTTTGCTCTCCCTCTGTTCTTGGAGTGCCAAGAAAGCAAAGTCCAGACTGAAAAAACCAAACCTTCCCTGGGAGCAAGAAGACAGTCTGTTAGCAGTGCTACCAGCATCCATAGCTGTGGGTAGTTAGAGAATTTAAGACACTTCAGTCTTTCTCCTCCCTTTTTGTACACTGCCTTTTGTATGTTCAGGATGGTCACTCATTCCAGAACATACACATACTGTTACAGGGAGCTGCTCAGCCACTACTGTGTGGCTATTCCTGGAAGAAAATAGTCCAGTCTTGAAAAAGCGCGGTGTGGCCGTCACGGCAAACCATCCAACATCAACACAAAGCCTTCTGGTGCCGTGGAAATGATAATTGGAAAGTTGATGAGCTTGAGGAAGAGACCAGTTATGGTCAATAGGTGACCAACTAGTTGTAAGTATGGTTTGAAAGCCCAGGTGTGCAAATTTCTTAGTAGTATTTTTGAGGGGTTTGGCAGAAGTGTCACTCTTAGGCTCCTGACAGCTTTGCTGCTGCTGCCTGGTTTGCAGCAAGGCCCAGCCATCCCAAGGTTTCCTGAGCTCTAATGCAAATATTTCATGAGAAGATTTAGGGAAGTGCTATTTGTTCTCAAGTAACTTCTCTGTCTAGTCTAGTTCTTCTTGCATGCTTCTTGAAAGCAAAAGCTTTCAGCAGCCTTTTTGTATTAATTGCTGTGGTGGCCCAGGTGCTGGCCAGATTTGAGTCCATTCTGCCTAATAAGAAATGCAAGAAATATTAAATTAGAAACAATGGCATTTAAGTTTCACAATTCTCTTGCTTTCTTATAAAGAATCCCCCAAGACAAAGCATTCAAACGTTGGGAGAGCCTGGGCAGAAAATGTCTTCTAAAAGTTTAGCTGACATTGTAAGAACACTCCCAAGGGAATGGCAGGGCTTGAGTGGCAAAGAGAGGAGGGAGAAAGTACCTTGATGGTGGTACAAATGTGTGGTTAAGGTAAACTGCTTATGCAGCAGTTGTTGGAGATTATTTAACACAAATAAAATAAACCTGCAATGAGTTAAAAGGGTAGATGTGCCCTGGGGAACAACTGAGGCCAGGCTGTGAAAATGGCTCAGAAATGACTGTGAATATCTGTGCAGGAACAATGTGTTCCTGCCTAATGCCATTATCATTCCTTTTCAAAGAGAAATTGCAGTTTGAAGCGTTGCAAACGCCATCTGCCAATGAGGGCAATGAAACCCTGTTGCTTTATGTTAAAAACTAAAACCAAACCACTGTGTTACATGTGGATCTTAGTACAATCAGCCATTGCCTTAATTTCTCTGGAATAGCATTACCAGTCTACCAGGTTTTCATTTAAGGCAATGGTTTCTGAAGAGCTTTTTAATTTCATGCCCTTAGCAGGAAAGATTTGTGAGCTCACAAAATGTGTAGTTATTCATAAATCATACACATATACTACTGTACTAACATAAAACATACACGAAAAATAGAAATTAAGAAAGGACAAGACAAACACTTTAAATTTGTTTTCTTCTTCACCAAAACCCTTTTTTGCTCTCATTAAGGAATAATTTAATGAGGGCTATGTGATTGAATATGCCTCACTTTATTTTGAATGTTGGTTTATGACACTCATCTTCCACTCCTATACACTAACTATGCACAGGTTCTTCTTGGAATTCATCTGCTAAATTTCCACCTTCCCTCATGTCAATCAGTTGTTCTCACAGACTAGTGGGAAGATGTTGCATTCCTCTCTTATCCTGAAAAACTTTTGACAGATTTTTCAACAGGTTTCTTTTCCTAAAGACAAGATTTTAAAGGTTAGGAAATTATGTACAGTTTTCAGAGGTTTTTATAGGTGTTGCTTAATTTTCACCAACAAAATCAGCCAACAGTAGAAATATTGCCAAACATCTATTTTCAAAACGGTCTCTGTAGAGTGAGTTTCATGGGAAAAGCAGCTGCTTTCTTGCTCACTGTTAAAACATCAGCTTCACCTTGTGTATTTATTTGCTGGTAGGTAGCATAATACTGACAGCTATTTATCATCACAGAAAAGATCAGCAAGTTTTGAACAGTTGTCTGTGGGAGAAGTACATAATACATTGAGTTTGACAAATCTTTCAAGCACTTTGCCACAAGATAACTATTAAAACTCAGTGTGGGAATATGAGTATCATGGTCATTCCCCATCTTGTTACAAGGTATTGTAGAGATTGTACTATTTAAAGGTCTTGTTTTTATAAAATTATGTAATCAATGACATCCTGTAGCACTTTGGGCACTTCTGCATTAGTTTGCCAACAAATGATGCAGTGAAAGAATTTCACATGTGGTGATGGAGTGACTGCTTTAGCTGGAATTAAAAAATAGAAGGATTTCCAGTGTAAAGGTTACAGATAGAACCTTGCAGAGTCTTCCCATAAAACATTGTTTCTATGAAGGAAATAATTTACTGTTGAGAATTTATTGAGTCCATTCTGATGCATCTTTCCTGTAGTGACTCACAAAGTGGTTCCCAGTGTGTTTCATTGAAACAATCCAGCATATACTGTAAGCTGAGACGTTAGAAACATCTGTACAGTCAGCCAGCAGTATAGCAAACCTCCCACACTGCATCATTTGTTCTAATACTTGTGTCTTCAAATCTTCAGCTGTTTTCTATGAGTCTTCTGTTTGCTGACAAAGGAATGCCATACTGTTTTCCATGTGTTATTTCAGCCATTTTTTACTGCACTAGGAAGGCCAAATGCTTCCCCGATGATATATGGATATATGCCTTTGTATCTTTTGCTGTAGACTAAGAAACTTTAAAAGAGGCTTCTGAAGATTTGCCGTGAGGTTCAGGGATCTTTTTTTTTTTTTTTGTTAAGTGCTTTGTTAAGTATCCCATGACTTGAAACAGTGGTGAAGAAATTGTAGAGATTTGTCTTCCCTTTCTGGGTACTTAATTTTTAAATGTGTTGCCAATCATGATGGCTTTATATTACCATTATCTCATATGTCAAGGCACAATGTGCACTTAGGGTGAGGTTCATCATTAATGATGGCAGATGTAAATTCGTATTTCAAATAGTAATCTTCATAATTTCTTTATTTTACCAACTTTTTGTCAGTTCTAGTTAGATTGTTGATTTTGCCTCGTAATGTATGTGACAAGGAGCTTGTATTGGGAATGGCAAGTCAGTTGTTGCATATGAATCTTGAAGCAAAAGCAAGATCAGTCATGACATCTGTGTATCTGACATAATAACCCTTCAGAGTCTTCAGAATCAGAGGTGATTTTAACAAGACTGCAACTGTGGAAGGCCCTAAACCATTTGTGTGTTTCCCTGGTTAGAATTCCTTGTCTTCACTTGCTTTATGTTGCAGTCCTTTAAATTGGGGTGGTCAGTTCTGTGAGCCATGTGTGTTCTGACACCATGCAAACCTTTAGAGGCAAGTCCTTGTGAATTACGGCCTTGAGTCATGCCAATTCAACTTGGAGAAATAAGCATTCCCGAATAATTGGAGTTTTGTTTGGTTTCTTGTTGTTTTTGGTTTTTTCCTTCATCTGGGACTTAGGAGAAGGGACGGCAATTTAGAGTTTGTTCAGCAGCCAACACGGTGTAATTCTCATCCTGCCCGAGGCTACAGCAGATAATTGCATGTACCTGCTAAAACATCTGCTATCAGGCACCAGTACTGCCTTGGTACCCACCCAGTAAGGGTATCTCTTCATGAACAGCTCATCTCTCTGTAGCTGCCGTGAGAGTTGGAAGGAATTAAGTACAATTTTAGCCACTGAAAGATGCAAAAGCAAGGTGGGATTGCAGATAATGGTCCTTTGAGTAAAAAGAGAAGATAAAGCTAGGGGTTGTTTTTTAAAAGTTGTTTACAGAACACTTAAAACCAAAAGAAGAAATTTAGAATGAGGACAGAAAATAATAGAATATGAAGAAAAATGAGAAAAGCATTTTAAAAAACCCCAAACCCAAACTATAGTTCAGCCTTGTAAATACTGAAGATTTCCAGTAGTGTTTGTTGACTAATTCATTTTTTTTCTGGATTATATACTCATGTCAAATTTCTGCTTAAGGTTCATGCTTAATCTTCATATTACTATGACCAGATACAGAAAGCAGCCATCTCATCATAAAAACAGACCTTATAGAATAGTTGTATTTTGGACTAACACTTCTTTCTGATGTCTTAAATAGACTTTTTTTTTTCCTTATGAAACTGAGTGTTTCTATAAGAACTCTCAAATTTAGCTTTCTTTTGTTTGAAACATTTTTCTTTACATGTATCCTGTGGGACCTCATTCTCCAGTGACAGGTGACGAGTCAGTCAGGGTGCTGAAGACTCGTGCAAGTGGTATCCAGTATCTTTCTTTTGGGCCTCCTGGTCAGTCTACAGGTGCTTGAAATATTTGTACTCGTTTGGAGTTTGCCAGTTGAGATCTGAACAATTCACACTTAAGATATCTCCAAGTAGCTTAGAATTAGAAAAGCTTTCTTCTGACAACATGCAGGGATATTCATCTCAGCAATAGGAAAATGCTTCTTTATAAGTAATAAGCTAATGAAAGCCTTGTGTTTGCATAATCAGCCTTGCCTAAGGTGTATGAGTGACTTGTTAGTGGGATGCAGGCTTTTGACAGCATTGTTTGACTGTTATATTTTGATCAGTGTGAGTGTGTTGGTGACCCTCAGGTAGTGAAACAAGTGCACAAGGGGCAGAGGAGCTGCAGCAAGTAGGACAGGCTACTCTGAGCTTCTCTCTGGCAGTTCTTGTTGTTAGGGGCTGCTTGCATGAAACCAGCTCCTTCTCCAGTCTAGAAATGCAGGGAGTTGTTAACAGGGAAGCTGTTCAGCAAAGAGCTCTAGTGACATGTGAAGACAGAAACTCTTGAGTAATAGTTAACTAAAGAGGAGATTTAAAGTACTTGTACTGTTCCTGCATCCCCTTGTTTCCATTGAAGGTTTGTTTGCTTATTGAAGAAACAAAGTAGGGAACAAAGACACCACCACCAAGTATTGACCTCAGAGTTAAGTCTGCTGCTGGGGAATATGGATGGCTCCAGCTTGCAGTTCGTGTCCTGGATATGTTGAGGTTGTGGCACATTTGGACACACCTCTTCAAAAGGCTTTTTTTGCACACAGAAGGGAAAAGCTTCACATCTCTCTTGTATTGGGATTCATGGATCAATCTGGTGCTCTAAAGCTCCCTACCAAGATCTTTTGTATAAAGGGGATCCCCTCAGGAGGGTTTGGACAGTAAGACCTACTTTGTCAAAGAATACTTGTCAGTTGTGCAAAGCTTTAAATGACCTGCCCAATACACAGTGGCCAGTGGCTGCTGTCTCACTCAAGGGGGATAAGGACTGAGTGTGCTTAAGGTTCTCTGACCCAAGTGTTGTGCTGCAAATGAGTGATACAGTGCTGCGTCTTCTGGTGGAATGAATAAGCAACTAAAGCCCTTGAAACAAGTATTTGTTTTGGAAGGGTTTGATTCTTTGAGCTGGAATAAGTAAGTTGATACATTAAACTGTTCTGAGGTTCTGTGGAAAAGTCTGCAGGGTGCTGCAACTTAATTTCAGTTTGTTTATTCTGGTAGCTGGTGGTTTCTAAATGACCGTTCTTGGCTTGGTTGGGGGCAAGTCTTGGAATAGTTGTTTCCTGCTACTGAATGAAGGAGCAGGGTTGAGTAATTGAAAGAAAAGAATATATGGGCAAAAGACAGTGCTGACCAGGTAGTGGAGAAAAGGAACTTCCCAATAACTCAGCTTTGAAAGCCTTGAATCAGAAAAAAAAAAATCGTGTTTTCCCACATATGCTCTCCCTTTCCCTCGCACGCTGTGTTGTCCTGCTTTAGTGTCTGCTGTTTAATGATTCCAAATACATAGAAACTTAGGTTAGCCCTACATAAAACAAACAGGAAGAGGTTTGCACATTTGTGTTTATGTTGAAAACCTTACATTCAGATGATTTAATTTTTTAGCTGTTGTTTCAAGTTCTTGTCACATTGATATGCTTGTGTAATTGCTTTGACTATACTTGGTGTTTTTAAGGTGCTGTTAACAGACATGAAAGTTGGAAATGCAAAATAGAGATGGTTACTGTTTATGTCTCCATGGTAACCATGGGGTTCTGAAAACTAAGGAAAATATATTTGACTTCTTGGGGCTTTAGGTTACATCTAGGCCTTAATGGTTTAGGCTTTTAATTTAGAAAAGTAGTTCTTCAGGTAGTGTAGAGAAATAAATACAGTACAGAACATAAAACCTGGTTTTGTAATCAGAAGAGAGAGAGACACTTATGGCAGCTTCAAGTAAAAAAAGGTTTTCTGTTGGTTTTTTTTGAGGAGGTTTATGGAGATGAATTACACTTACCCAATTATTTCAAAAGCTTTTTATAAATAGTAGTTTGGGTTGTCTCCATGAAGTGTCAAAAGAATAACCTTGCTGTTTGACAGTTACTACACTTGAAGACTGTGAAAGTTATTAATGAATGGTGAAATTGTGCTTTCTGTTGCATAAACTTGATACCTTCTACTCTACTGAACACAGATTTTCGGTTAGTTATACACAAAGGCTTGAGTCAAAGTCATTGAAGCACTATTGAGATCTGTGTACGTGAGAGGAACGGTTCTGGGGGAATGTGTGTGTAAAATAAGCACATCTATGATGTGTCAAATCTGTCTGAATGGGTACCAATACAGCCTGTGGCCTTGGCAGTTGATTACTTGCTATAATTCAATCCTTCCATCAAAATAAATCCACCTATTTAGTGCTGACGGTCAGAAAGAATAAATATGTATTTATTTTGAAGAATGGAAATAATCTAACTTCAAAGTGGTTTGTTTGACTTTGTAGGGATAAATAAGGAGACTCAGGAGTACATGGTGCTGATTTGAGTGCTTTAACATGGTTATTGTAGGTCAGAGACAAGGACCAATCTTTGTGTTCAAGCTGACGAAGTGTCTAGACACTGAACTGAAATGTGAACTATTTTTGTAGCATTCTCTTACGTAGAATGATGATGTAACATACCCAGTATCAAAGAGTTACTGGCATCTGTTTTTCATTTCTGCATTTTCTCTCTTGGAGAAAAGTGGGTTTGATGGTTTAAGGCCAGGTTCTCCTGTCAGCTGGTGCTTCGTTCTTCTCACACAGCACGTGGCCCAGCTGTGGACTCTGGCACTTTTGGGGGCCAGAGCTGGGGAGCCACGTGGGCAGGACTGATATGGTTGTGCTACAGAGGGAGCCTGGGGAGCAATTTTATCCCTCCATTTCGTTTGTAGGGTTGGCTGAGGGATCAGGATTTTACCCTTCTCAGAAGCATTACAGGCATGTAATTGCTCTGTAAAAGGTGAAGGCAGAGACCTTCATGGGCAAGAGGAAAGTAACCATGTGTCATGGCAAATCGCCCAAGTGTCAGGTGTGGATTTGAAAAATTAATTTGAAATACACACTTTGAAGGCATATTTTGACCTATGGCTTGAGTTTGAAGCTTTATTAAACTTGCATCCCTCCATCCCTTCTTTCTCATCCCATTTTCCAGTAATCTTTCATATACTGACTGTGATGGAAATAACAAATCTGAATAGCTGTGTTCCGATGATACTTGGGAAACTCGAAGGACAGATTTTGCACACCACTGTTAATAGTGTGAAAAGTCTTTTCTTAATTTGCAAAAGTACGTATTTTTCCAGGAAACCTAATATATTCCAATTTTTGCATTATTTAATAAAAAGCTTGTCAGCTTCCAGACACTGGGATAATGATATGAAAACCTTTATTTCAGTTTGTTTTGACAATGCTGCACAGCAACAAATTTAGTTATTCTTAGTAATGAAAGTACACATTTTCCCTGATGAGTGAATTGCCATCTCTTACTGTGAGTATTAAAGTCTAACCTCATGTTTTTGAGCTGAGTTACATACCTGATGATACTTTGTCTTTAGTCAGCAATTCAAGAGAAGTTAAAAATGTTCCATTTTGCCTGGGTTTGTATTTCTCTTTTTGTGCTCAGTTTTGTAACTGACCCCATCTTGCAGTGCCATGTAACTCGGTTTATTCCAGCTCCCTAAGCATTGATGCCACTTTGGCTTGAAGAACATGTAAGTTTTTAGCTTGTGACTTGCTCTCTGTGCTTTGTTTAGGATTTTATAAATTGCAAGTTTGGTTAAATTTAAAATTGAGATGAACTGTTAAGTGTATGTTTTTAAGTTACTTGCTTGTTTCTAATGGCCAAATGGAGGAACTGGCAAGATGATGAAAACCAATGTGCACCTGGAATGGGAGTGGCCCATTTTGGTCTGCTGTAAATATTATGTTATGCTCTGTTACTATTTGTCCCAAAGCTCAAAAATAAGCTTCTTCAGTTTTGATTGTTGCATCTGTTTCTTAGATTTCTGCTGCTCCCCCACTCCCTGCCAGCTTTTTGGGTATTTTTTTCCCCAAAGTGCTGCTATGGTAAGAACTACTGAATACTTGGTAGCTGCATGTTGTGGTTACAGCCTGTGACAAGCAAGGGGTCATTCCTTGGAGGGTGACTGTCTGCCTGCAGAGCAGTCCCTCATTGTTCTGTACATCGCTAGAATTAGGATCCCATGTTTCTATTTTGTAGAGACAATCCCATTTAATAAAAATTAAGACTTTAGAAAGACGCATCTCCCTACTGAGGTTTGGGTTTCAATATTTCAGATGAATACCATAAAAATAGTTTGTTGTGTCCAGTTACCACTTGCCCTCTGTAAGAAGCAGTGTGTTCTTTGAAGGGCTGTGAGATCACAGGGCAGACTCTTGCTTTTCTCTGGTTCCTCATTAGCTACTCTTAATAGGGAACATCTTTTCCAGTTGCCTGCTGCTAACACTAAAGGCAGCCCTTGTTTTTAAGTGTGGGATGTGTTTGGCAACAAATAGCTCATTCCAGATCTTTGGAGGAAATGCTCATTACCAGGTTATTCCAGCATCACAAAGTGCTTCATCCGTAGTTAAGTTGTTTCCTTCTCAGGTTGTATATTCTGTGTGAAGAATCTTACTCACGGGTAGATATTTATTGAATCTTGCATAAATACTGCTGTCAAATCTTCACTTTAAGGGATGGGATTTAGCCCTGCACTAGTTGTAAGTTGTTTGTAGTGAGGGATCTGACCTTGCTGTGGATATAACATGTGCAGTGTGGTGGAAGTACAGTGAAGCTGGGGGTGCTGCTGTTGGGTGAATGGCTGTGACTTGGCATCTTTTTCTCAAATACAGTTTCTGTTAAGACTTAGGGTATTTTAACTCCACACAAGGGGCTGTTAATTCAACTAGTGTAAGCCTTCATGGGCTCTTAATCTGGGCTTTACTTTGAGCTGTGTTTTCAAGAGAATCTCACCAACAGTAAAGCTCTGTGCATATTTTGCTCTGGAAACCCTTTTGTTTCGTTTCAAGGGAAGTTATATTGATACGCTGTTGGCAATAGTTTGTGATAACCTCTTATCAGAGGGAGTGAAGCTTTTTGTGCCAGCTTTCTAGAACAGGGTTCTGATCAGTGTTCTATATTAAGCACTCTGGTAAATGTGGTTCCAAAGCTTGCTTCCTGCTTCGAGTGATCAAAGACAATGCAGAACTCTCCACCGATTGTTGTGGCTGTCAAGAATTCCTTACCCATCCAACAGTGCAACAAGGTGTTTTACAGTTACTTATGTCCAGAAACATCTACAAACGAGCTTCCTGATGTGATTGCTTACACTGCTGACCACCCTTCAGCTGTTCCCCCAATTAGTGTTATTAGTAGTAGATGGACTGTAGTGCAATATCTATCAGCTTGATGTAGGTGGGGCAGAAAAAGAGTTGGGCAGTGTATTGAAAGAAGACTTAGCTGACTTCCAGGGGCCTGGCAAATTGATTTCTCTACTCAACCTCCAAAATTTGAAACGTTCTTGTATTAATTATATTTAAACTAGTTGGACTGTGTTAGGATGGATGCTGCCTGACAGTGGGACACAAGTCTTAACAAATCGTGTGCTTTGATATTTTAGTTGTGGGGAAGCAAATAATGATATATTTCATCTTGCACACTCTTTTTGTGTTGAGGTAGAAGCTGGAGATTCCATTTGAAAGAAGTTGTTTCCAAAGATTGGAGTCTGCTTTATGGAGCAAACTTGCAGCCAAACCAAATTTTCAGATGAGCCCAACCAATGCAAAATCTACTCTTTCCTTGAGCTGAAAGCTGTAGAAAAGCTACTATTAGTTTCTTTTATTTGCTTCTCAATTCACTGCCAGATACTTCCAAGTTCATTGCATTTGGCATTAAAATAAAAGTTATGCAGGGAACGCTAAATGTTGGCTGTGATGAATTTGTGTTGTAGAAGTGGTCAGCATGTCCTGCTGGCTGATGAAGCTTTCCAGTCACTTCCTCAGAATGTTGTGTTTGGAACACTTGTACCTTTTATTTTTTTCCCTTTCCCTGCAGAAAAAGTTACTTTAAGAACTGTGTATTAAATTGGAAATGACCTTACTTGCCTTCAGTTATAAATAGCAATAAAAAGGAAGGGGATTCCCCTGCTGCCAAGCCCCATTCATGGCTTTCTATTTTGGTTGAAGCCGTGTCTTTCAGTGCACTTTGACTTGCAGCCCTCAGTGTGCTGCAACAAATGTGGTCACATTCCACAATCTATGTGCTTGAGGCCACGAGCTGGTAAAGTTGCTATGCTACAAATGCCTTTTTTTTTATTAGTGGAATTAGAGATGCCATAACATGAATTAAAAAAGTGCCCAGGTACTATTTCGTGTGCTTCATGCGCTGTTTTAGGCTCTTTTGATTCATAAGAGGCTGTTAGTGGTGAGACACTACTGAAATTTGAAGGAAGTCTGGTGTATGTGATAGCCTGAAAGGACAGCACTTGGTTCATGAGGCTTTCTCTTTTTGGACTGTGGTTCTTGTACTGTAGCTGTTAAGGATACAAAGCTTAAAATTAATATTGAAGTAACTTAGTAACATTTTGGTGTGTGTTCTTTCTTTAAAACAACAATTAAACATATTTTTAAAAATTTGTTATATAAAGCATTAGTAAAAATATACCCTAATTTAAAATTAGCAGAGCTAACTGTTCTCAGTCATTTAAGTACCTGCATTATGGGCTCACTAGCTGATCAGTTGTCTTGTTACTTTGGCCAAATGAAGGTTGGTTTTGGGGTCACTTGACACCTCCCCTTTAAGTCATACTGTTTATGCAATGCACTAAGTGTTGGTATTTTGGGAGGAAGCCCATGATCATTTAAAATGTGATCATATGATTGATATTTGATCTTGAAAGTGGAGCCACCGGGACAAGGTAATTCCTGATTCAATGGTTTCTCATGGACTGAATGAAAAACCAACTCCTGTAATGCAGCATAAAGAGCTCTGTATCTGTTATGTGCGTGGTGCAGGAGAATTAGTCATATATCATTATTTTGTACATCAGTGTAACTTAGTTTTGAAGGGAAAATGAAGATAAGCTTGGCTTCTGACTAATTAAATGTATTTGACATTGGTAGTAAATTTATGTCATTTCCCAAATCAAGACAACAAAACTGTAGGAGAAGGTAGAATTAGTTTGAAAAACATGAGCTGTGCATAGGCTCATGTCAACCCTTCTCCATGTCAGACAAAGTAAAACCAGATTTGTCTGGTTCAGCCTCTCTGTGATTGACACAAGTAGGTTATGGGTGGTGACTGTATTGGTTATTGAGATTAAGAGACAGCTACAGTTGTGGTTTTTTCAGTGCTCAGCAATAGACTCCAATACATGGAGGAAGCTGCTCAATCTCATTTCTGTGTCTTTGCAGAGCTATTCTGCTGCAGCCAGGGCCATTGCTTACATGGACCACACAAAACTGGTGTGTTTCAGCCTGCATGAGGAAGACTGTGGAGTGCTGGGCCCGTTAGTAAGATACAATTATCTTGACAGAGCATCGACTACCTCTTGAGACAAGGATAATTTTGGGGAATTTAGGACGTCAGATTTAGAGGTATTAACCACAATCAGCTACTTTTTTTTTTTGTTATTGGAGAACAGCAGTGGATCAGAATATTTGTATAAATGCCAGTCTGGGAAGATGTGTGAAATGTAATTACCAGCTGAACGGCACAGATACGAAATGAGTTTTGTGTTCTCCATCTGTATGTACTTCACTGAGATGAATCTAATGATTTTTGAGTGACTGGCTCATTGATATTCAGTACCTTGGCAATGTTTTCTTGCTCTGACTATGTAACCATTTAAAAGCTGGGGCTGAGCAGTATTTACTGAACACTTGAGTAAAAAACACTGACTTAGAGATGTTTCAGTTTGAGCATGTCTAAGTTCAACCCAGATGTCCTAGAAAAGAATCTGAATAATCTTTCAGCACTATTTACAGCTTGCTGCTAATGTTTAAGTGCAGGAGGACTACAAGTCCTTGCTGTTCCCTGATCTGTCACAGGCACTACATATGCAGTAGAAGGCTTCTCTGAATATTCATTGTGGAGTTTTGTATCTTTATACTACATTCAGTACTTTAAAATGCAGAGATCATAGTTACCCCTTTAGGGAACAACTGATCTTGTAAATAATCCCCAGACTGCAGTGGGTTCATCCAGAGCTACAAGAGTACGTTCTTCCGAGTCCTCATGCTGTGGATTGCTGAAGTCCTACAGTGGCAGTGCTGGGACCTCAGAATTCAGCATGGATTTGGTGTTCTGAGGGACTATTTCACCAGTGTCTCTGACAGGCCAGCAGTGTTTAACTGGGCCACAGAAATGAGGCAAGATTGCTGTCTGGTGTCAGCAGGCACATGATAGTTCTAGTAAGGACTCCAGGTAAGGTACTTACCCAAGAACAGATTACAGTGTATGTTTGCTTTGAATCCCCAGTTATTTCTGGCGTGCCTTCAGTTTTCTTCAATAAAATTATCATTGTCTCTATCTATAGACTCTTGAGATGAAATGACTTAACATTTGTCTGTATGTGTTTATCAAATACCTCCTTCTACTGAGCCTTAGAAGTGAAGAAAACCTATTGACACGCTTCAGGTTTTCTTTAATCAAAGGGGAAAAAAAATTACATTTTGCATTTCTTTGGTACATTTCGTACATTACCCTGAGTAGGTGTAGAATAGTGAACATTGATACCCTTCTGCATTGGAGGGCAAGAAGGCAGATGCTCATGCTGGGAATTTCTGATGTCTTTTGAAATGTGCAGCTTTACTGCACAGATGAGCAACAGTGCCAAAGTGAATGGCAATGAAGGCTGCTGTAGTTTCAAGATCAACAAATGACTTCATTTCCTGGATATATTATTTTTTGTGAAAAGCTAACCATGTGTAAACTAATCCTTGGAACCTCTAACATCATAATGTAGTGTCGTGTTCATTACTGAGGTTGGGAGTAATGAAAGCAGTCAGGAGTAAAAGGTACACTGTGTATCTTGTGTATCTGCATGTGCATGTAGGGCTGCCTGTGTATTTGCATCACTGGATAACACCATCAGCAGCTTCTGAGTTCTATTTAAACATTGTAATTCTTTTGGCTTTGTGAGCATGTTGGAAGTTCCAAGGGCAAGTATTAAAATAAGTAAAGTTATTTGTTTGTAAAGTTATTTGCATAATGTGAATTTTAGTGATTTAAAAGGGAGATTCATTCATGTGGACTGAAAATCTTTTATGTTTGAAATATTTACTCCTTTACTGGCACTGGTTTAATTTTTTTGCTTAGTTTGGGATGTGAAGTTTTACCCCAAATATGTCAATGTTGAATGGATGAGTTTCATCAGAATAAAATGTGGGATTTTTAAAAGTATGTAAAACATGGCATTTCTTAAGGTACTCCATTACAGTTTGGCTAAAATGGTGGAATTTTGACAGTCTCAGACTGTGGTCTTCAGGTTCATAGATGTTAGTGAGGACAAATGACTTTGGCATTTAAAGAGAAACTGGGTTCACAAACAGCTGGATGTTTGAAGAGTCGCTGTTTTGCTGTAGTGTTTTATCACAGATATCTTGAAAATTAAGGTAGCTTGTCTACAAACAAGTGTTGGGTGATAGCAATGGTGATGCTGCAGATCTTAAAATTATCTGTCAAGAGTTTCCTTTTTCTGCAACATGAACTTTCCTGGAAGCACTAATCAAACACTGTGGGTTCGCCACAGCTCCTGTGTGTTTGGATAGCAGTTGCTGCTGTCAGGTCACTCCAGCTTAATTCTGCAATTTGAGCTGCCCTAGTTTGTTATTAACTTCACTCTGCAGGACTGAAGTATGGGTTGCTTTGCTGCCACATGTCAAGTTGTTCGGTTTTTTTTCTGTTATTTGGCTTGTTTGTCCTTTTGAAGAGCAGTGTCATAACATGCTGTTGCTCTCATGAACCTCTTTACTTAGGTAAAATGTTTAAAGTGTTTTTCTCCTCACACCTCCCCTGGTGGGAATTAATTCCTGGTGGGAATTAACATATAAGTCTTGCTTGCTGCTAAGCTGTCCTGTTGACCTGTTCCAAAATTTTCATAGCCCAGATTGGCAGGAAGGAACCAGTACAGTGGTATGGGGGAATATTTCACTGTCATTTATAGTTCTGCAGACCTCACAGACAGATGGTACTGGTTAGTGTGGTGTTGTGTGTGCTTTAAGAAACTTTGCAAAACAAGTGGCTGGTGGCAGCATTTATTGTGCACCACTTGGCCTTTAGTGTGTGTAGCTCATTAGTAATCGAAGTTTAGTCACTGCTGCCTTAAAGTTGCATTTTACACTTAAAACATTGCATTATACAGTTGCATTATTAAAATATTAAGTGTGAAAAAGAGGAGAAAATGCTACTAATAAGATGTGTGTGTCTTTTTTTACAGTCTTACAATATTAGGGAAAATGTTTGACTGCATAACCTATAATGTTATCTTCTTCCTCCTTGTGTTGATACAAAGCTTTAAAAATAACTGAATATGGTCTAATTTAGCTTGGCAGTTTGGAGTTTTCCACTAGGAACTTTGGTCTGTGGCAGGACATGGTGTGTGTGTGGTGTGTCCCCTCGTGTCAGTGTCTCAGCATGCGAATTATTCACACGAGTTACCAGTGCTGTACATGACAAATGCATAGAAGGATTTGTGTTGTAGTGTATTTTGTTGCAGTTGCTTAGTTTGGAAACAAGTCACGTTGTCCATGCAGAATTCTTTCTAAATGCCCAGGGAGTGTCTTGTTAGGTGGCATTTCTGTCAAGCCTGATATTTCTGCCCAGATGTCTGAGCTAGTTTCAGGATCTCAGCAGTGGAGCTACAGCAGCTTTGATTTCCTCACTGATCTCATGCTTAAAGTTCTGTTGCCCTTGTTCTTTTTTACCTGTGTAGCTGAAGCTTTTGCAGGCATGTGAGAAGGCCCTGCTGGTTTAGGGACATGCAAAGTGTGTCATCTCCAAGGTATGTTTTCTTCTCTGAGTAGAGCAGCTCCTGGGTACTAGTTGGATGCCTTTGCTGCTTTGTGTTTTTGGGGGTTTTTTTGCAAGTAATGGATAAGAGTGGGATATCATATTTGGACAACTGCTCTGGAGGAAATGGGAATATCTGTAGTGGAGTGGAAAATGAAGGGAATGGTTGCTGCAATAAATGTTCTGGCCAGGACACTGAAAAAAGAAAGAATTGTTTGTTTCATGCAATTCTTTAGGTGCTCCTTACTGGGAGTGCCATACTCCACACTGCCTAATACTCCAAAGACCTGTGTCATGCTGCTCTAAGGTTCTAGAGAAACATCTGAAGAGGGAAAAACAGTTTTTCTTGCAAGGATTGCATCCTGTCACAGCTAAGAAATGGGAAATGCTAGATTTTGTTTAATCTTCCCCTCAATTTACTATGATTGGAGGCAGAAACATGAAAATACTTCATGAAAACAAATGTGGTTTAAATGTGATGGTAATCTGCACATTTCCTTTTGAGAGAATCTGCTGAAGGCTTCATCAGTTGTCCTGCTCTGAAAACTAAGATTTCTTTATCATGCAGCAAGTGTTTTTACTTTTTTTCCCCTTTATTTTGTTTTTTTTCCATTGTTAATGAAGGTTGATGTGGTAACTTAGCTTCCCCAGGATTCTGTTTGAGGCCATTTCCAGGCACAAGAACGTTCAAGTGTAAATAAAATTAATTTTCTTCTCACACTGACATTCCTCTCTCCATTGGAGTGGCTTCCTTGTATCAACACAGTTGATTCTTAGTATAAGTTACATTTAATTGTTTGAATACTCACTTGAGCTTGATACTTTCTGAAGTGCAAATACTCCCACTTATCTGGAATTTTCGCCCCTGAGGATTACTTTGGCTGCTTATTGCCCTGCAGATCCTTATCACTCCTGTTGGAGCTGTGACTGTGTATGTGTACATCAGTGATCGCAGCTATGGCAAGGAGGGTTTGGCTTTTCTGTTCCAGACTTGAGAGCAGTGAAAGTACTGGGAAAAATAAAAAGGGGGGGAAAAGTATCCTTTTACTTGCTCTCTTTCCTTTTTTCCTTCCCTCACCATGTATATTTGTAGATTAATTCTTACAAGACTCTAGTTTGATTCTTTTTTTTTTTTAATAGGCTGTAACAATTCTTAATTATATGCTGATTTTTTATTGCATTGTGGTGTTTCTTTGAGGGGTGAGGATGAGGTGGGTTTTTTGTTTTTCTTTTGTTTGTCTGGGGTTTTTTGGCTCTTTTTTGATGAAGAGGAAGCTGCTTTCAGGGAGGAAGAAACAATAATAAGGTGGCCTGTGCTACATAGGAGGAATGTTCAGTCTCACAGACCCAAAAGTTGCCAGCCTCCAGCATGCTGTTCATCCAACAATAAATGTGCTGTTCACACAGAGCTTCCCAAGTTACTGGGCTTTTTGATTTGCAAAGACTGATCACGAGCAACACTAAAATGACAGCTGAAACATTCTTTGTTACAGGTGGAGCCTGTGCTACAACCCCAGAGCGTTGCCCAAGTATCCTTGACTTGTGTTCACATTGAGTTCTAGGAAGTTTGCCAGTGAGTTGTCCTTCAGCTTCTTCAAAAACTCAGCATTTGTATACTGCTGACAAGCGGAGTGGGTTGCAAGTAGAGTGGATGTTATGGCTGCAGATATGCAGCTTTTTAATATTTTTGTGCTGACCATCCTAAAGAAGTGTGTTAAAAAGGTTCAAATATGGTTCTGAGGGTTCTTTTTGTGAGGCAAATTGAAACTTTGCGAGCACTGCTCAGGGTTGCTGTAATAAATTGCACTCTTGGGGTGCAGAGCTGGTTTATACAGCATAATAAAGAGAACTTCAGTACTGTGAGTTTTGGAGAGTTGTGTCAATTCGTATTTGAGGAAATGTAAAGCTTGTAAGAAATTGGGCAGACTGTTCCAGAGCTGTATGGACATTCCCTTGCCTTTCCTGGCAGTAGGGAAAAACCCCTTGGAATAGGCCTTGGAATACTTGTCCTGAAGTTAAAGCTAAGGCATTGTTCTTGTATTAAAAAAATCACTGTTAAATCAAGTATTAAATGGTATGCATTTTTATTAAACTCTGTGCACACTGACTCTCATTCTCTGAACCTGTTGGTAGGTAGGAGGGCCTGGCACTTCCTTTGCTTCTGTCCACATTTTAGCAGAATTCTTATTGAAACTCTGTTTTTCCTCTCTGCTTTTTCTCCCTTAGATTTCTCTGTGCAGTGTTCTCCAATTAAAACAATCCAGTTTATATGACTTTGAAAATTATATTAATAATCAGGGAATGTATTATCACTCAGCTTTCACATCTGGGGAATTTTCTGGTGTTTTCTTAGGTCTCTGAGATCTGGCTTATGGAGAAAACCTGTTTTTTGAGGAGTAGGAAAGAGTTTGAATATTTCACATAAGTTGTAAGAGAACTTTGGTTTAAATATTCTGTTCTACTAAATATTTTTTCCTTCAGAAGCTGTTATCTTCATACATCAGTGGATGAGAAGTTAATTTTGAAAAGATCTAAAGAAATGTTGAATTCAAAACATCTGCTTGGATAAAGCTAAATAAATTAACAAGATGAGTTTTATAGCTAAGAGGAGAATAAAGGAAAGCTTAAACATTTTAGTGGCAATGAAATAATAGAATCCAAAAGTAGTAGGAGCCACCAAGTAAGGCTGGAACTACATTACCAAATTATTATACATAGTGTATTGTGAAAAACTTGGGTTATATTGTCACTGCTTGTGTTATCATTACAACATAGTTCTTTTCTTGGAATCTGAGGTGTATGGGAACTAGACATGCAGTTAACAGAAAGAAACTTAGAACAGCTTTCAGTGTTCAGAAGGTCATTGACTGTGATATTTGAAATAGTTGAATTACTCTCATGCATCTGTGATTCGTATGGTCCTTTCATCAAGGGTCCTAAAGAGAAAGATCTTATTTAGATAAGTGATGGGAAGAGAGTTCAAGTTGTTCTTTTTTGACATGGTGCGTTCAACATAATATAAAAAAAGCTTCTGCCTGAAATTATGTAAGATCAAGTGCCTATTAGTGGAGTTCGATACTCAGGACGCCAGAGATTTCCAGGAAATGGGAGGGCATGCCTAATGCATGTTCCCTTTCAGCTTTAGAGAACACACTTCACCATGTGTAACAGGCTCTGCAGCAGGAGCTGTTTTGCTCCCTTCTCAGCTGTGGATTTGATTTCTGTCCAAGAACTGGGCTCTGTGCCTTCTGCAAGGTCAATGACTTGTTGCCCTGCCTGTGAGCAGCCAGCTGAGGAGGGCAAAAGCTGTGGAAACTCGCTCTGCAGCTTAGGATTTTTTCCATATTTCTGCAACTGTTCCTCTGATGGGTGGGATTTTCATAAACAGCTGCTGTGATCAAATCCTTTAAAGGTCCTGGGAAACTTTTAGAAAACTCTAAACCTAGAACAGAGTCTGCGTTGCAGCATGGATGTTGTTGGTCATCAAAAAATTACCCCTGCCTGGGTAAACAAACTAGTATATACTTTGATAAGGTTCCTGCAAGAAAGCTCAGTGGACATTGAGGAATCGATTGCTTTTGTTTTTGTGGATTATGAATTCTATTTTGCAGTGTTTTGAGTGATACCACCTCAAAATCCAGTCTGCATTTTAATAAGCAATTGTGCAAAACAAAGAAAGCTTCCTGTTAAAGAATTGTATGTGCAGATGTTGTGTGATGACCTTTTTATTCAAATTATGTTGTTTTCAGTAAATGATCAGAGATCTCATTTTGAGCTGGATTATGAACTACCAGGCTGAATTTTAATTGCATGTGTGGACTTGAGCTGGCTCCAGAAGGTGCTTTCAGCGCTGGGATGTACATTGACACCCTGTTTGTCTTTCCTCTGTGATACTGTTACCATTCCTTGTTGCCCGAATATCTGAAACAAAATTTCTTCTCCCTGCTTTTTCTAGGGAGCTAAGGAGAGCTATTCTAGGTGATGAAAAGAGAAAAAGGAGTGTTGATTTGCTAGGGAAAGTTAAATAGATAATACAGTGATGATGTTATGGGCCTCTTGGAGTGTGAGACTAAAAGATCTGGGGAGGGATAAGCAACAAATCCTGTTGAGTTACTGCTTGGAGAGAAGCAGATGATTACTGTAAACTGAATTTCTTTGGAAAACATTCTTCAGTACAGAACACAGTGAGGAGCTTTCTGACTATAAATGCTGTTTCATGGGCAGCCTGTTGCCTTCAGTAACTGATTTCTTGATCGTGTACATTTGGATGTGTAGTATCTTGGAACTGTTGAGTGCCAAAATGTGGCACTAGACTGGTCCTGCAGCTAATACTAACCATGCCCTAGTCCCCAGGGGAACATTACTGGCATTCCAAAACTGTGCCACTTCTGTTGACCTTCTCTACATTCCTTGAGTTGTAGTGGCAATGTCAATGTGTGTCCAGAAAACTGATTGCAAAGTGCACAGTAGTGATGTGTTAAAGATGTAGCATAAGGTGGCCTGTATAGAGTAAAAGTCAAGGAGGTGTAAGTGTTTGAGTTGAAGAAAAATGGATAAAAACTTCCTTGTCTACTGTTGCCTGTATGTATTGAGCTTGTTGCAGCAAGGAAGCTTTAGAGTGCTTGCTTTTCTTAAGCTCACATTGCTTAAGATTGATTTTCTTGATTTTTCTTCAGAGCTGAAGGAGTTGTTGTTTTTAGCTTTGGAAAATATGTGACAGTGTGATCACTGCCCAAACCGGTAGGGGATTTATGGGAAACAAGTGAAAGGTCTACTGCATCTCCTGCCCAGATCTGCTTATGTCTTGGTCTGCTTTTTGCAATTCCAGCTTTCTGGGTTATTTAAGACTGTAAATTCCTTGTGGCCACATATTTCCTTGCTCCATGTGCCATAATCTCTCTTTTGTGTGTTGTCTTGCCTGGCTGTTAGCACACATCACCAGCCGTGGGATAAGACGAAGACACCTTAACTCAAATGATATGTGGATTCCATAGGAAATGGGAGTATGGACTAGGGTACTCTCTTGTGCATTTAGGTGGTTTTCCTATGAATTAAAATGCTTCAAATCATGATGCTTTTATTTTCAGCTTCATCAAAGTTCATGAGTGGTGTCAGCAGGGTAACGTGCACACTTAAGAGGTGATCAGAGAAGTAAATAGAAGAAAAAGCAAGGATGTATTAGTGCTGTGGAAACCAATATATAGCATTTCTGACAAGTGAATTTTGCATTGATTGTATAAAAATTCTGTAATCAAATTTCACTGACTGTAGCACTTCCAGTGTTTCTACACCTTGAGCTTTGATGTTACACTTTCAGAATGACTAATGTGGTGATGTACAGGGTATGAAGTTAAAACCATAAAGGTCTGCTGGACTGAAGATCTAACGCTGGTGCATGGCTGTTAGTGGTTGAACTGAATGAGGACAAGTAGGAAGAAATAAGTGTCTGCAGCCTTTCTGCCTTATTAGAAATACTGGGATCCTATCTAATCCAGTCTTCACCAGACAGAAAACCGAGTAGGATTGACATTAATTCAGTTTACATTCAGCGAGAGGGGCTCCTCTTAGTTTTTAACTGTTCACTTTGACTCTTGCAAACCATTTGGGGATCTACTCAGGCTGTCTCTTCCTCCAGGGAGTGTGGTTAAAAGAAAGATGTCAGCAAACTTGTCAGTAAAGATTTGTCACTGTCAGGCTACAACTGGATCTTGATCTCAGTATTGTGAGCTCCTGTTTACTTTTAACAGGAGTTCAGCAATGTTTCCATTTATGCAGAGGAGAAACACTCCTGCATTTTCATTGCTCTTGTTGATTTAATGTAAAATTCTTTAACTAGTGAAGTCCATACCTGGATTGTCTTTAAACACGAATTTTGTTTGGGATGAATCAGGGAGAAGGAGAGATGCTGAGGTGTCTCAGTCTTGATTTGATGCTTTCATTCTGTTAATGCTGCAGGTGCCTATGCAACCTCTTCCTCTGCAAACCACTGCAACTGTTGTGGTCCTGGCTGTTGTCTTCAGTGTCCACTGTTTTTCCACATGTAGCACACTTGCCTTGCTCATCACCTGTGTGCTGTCAGCCTTCTCTTTTTTGCAGCCTCCATTTTGTGACTCGGCTCTTTGCCTGATTGCTACAGAAGGTTTCCAAGACACAACTTCAAAAAGGTCAAGTTCCCCTCGTGTGACAACTCTGTTGTTTTTTGTTACTTTAAGTAATTTTTTCTTTTTGCCATTTGCAAGTGATTTGTAAATGATTTTCTATGCCCAGTGCAATTTTTCTGTTGTTACATGGAGTTGGTAGTAATTAAAGTTGTCATGCATATGATGTAGGTTAGTTTTTCTATTATGAGCTTAGTTAGGATTTGTTGAATACTGCTAACACTCCTTTAGTTACAAGTGAGGGGGGCTGTATTTCTTCCCACTGCATCCAAGTGAAGTTGATTCAACTGAGAATCTGAGCTCTGACCATGGGCCAGCAAATGGATGACTCTAATATTTAAGAACTGGACGGAGGCTCTGGTGATAAGGGAGGTAAAGCTGTAGCTCTGTAGTGAATTTACTGTGTAAGGCAGTTGTTCTTGAGAGCCACAAATGGTAGTTTCCTGGTTGTTCAGCCTCCTGTGGTTGTGCTGCTGTTCTTAAGCTTCTTATCAAATGTGAATGCCACAGACAATCTTTTCATAAGCCGTATATGGAAGAAAGAATTCCTGCAAAGTTCTTAGTATCTTTCCCCTTCAGCCTGCTGTTTTCTACCCTTTGGCCTCCAGGTTACATATTCGTCACTGGTCCTTTTACAGGATGTATATTTGCTTTGGAAAAGGCACTGTTCTGCCTCCTTGTACCCAGAGAATGGAGGCACCTAAACCAAGCTCAAACTATGGAGTGGCTGTGTCAGCCTGTCAAAGATTTCATAGCTTGGGTACACAAAAGAAATACTCAGTTCTGATCCTCTTCCTTTTGTGGTTTGTGTGGGTTGTTGCCCTTTCAAGGGTGAAGGGCTTGGAAACCACAGCACTTAGCTGTGATCTGGGACTTAGTGAGAAACGGTGTCCTTACTTCTTTCTCAACCTGGTGTGGAAAGGCTCTTCACTAATAGGGAGAGCAGTTAATTTCCTCCTATCTTAAATTGAGGAATTAGTACAGGCACCTTTGAGAGCTGGTAAGAGTGACAAACAAGGTGTTCAAGTCCTCCCATGTAACACCTACATTTCCTGTCTCTTTAGAACTTAACCTAGTCCATGTGAGCCTTCCATTAGGACTTGCATGTTTACTCTTAACAGTTCACTTGAACACATGCATTGCCTTTTACACTTACATAGTGTAATCTGAGCTGAGAGCTGTAGTGCAGCAGCTAAATATATCCTTACAGCATAGCCCACAAGTCCAGCATTCAGAAATTAATTTTTGAAAATAAGGAGGACTTTGATATTTTCTGTAACCACACTATGTAAACAGTTGTTTTTCATGTGTAATGTAATTTAATTTTAATTTATTCATATGCTCTCCTGAGATACTATTTGGGGCATAGGAGTTAGTATAATGAGGTTAACGTGAAGCAAATCAATTTAGGCTAAATGGTAATGCTTAGTTTGTGGGGACTATGGATTTAAGTAACAAGGTATCAGAAGTTGAACTTGTAGGCTGACATGATTGTCATGTAATGCCACTAGACACACAAGATCAAAAAAAATCTCTTCTATTTGGTGTCAGAAATGGTTGAAATCGTACTGAAGCTTCCACAGTGGAATGTGCTAATTGAATGTTAATGGAGAAGTGCATGGTTAGTGAGGATTCTGTATAATTGCTCCGTGAAATTTTACATGCTGATTAAGCAGTTCAATTTTGTCCAGTCATAAGAAATGGGGAATGGGATAGAAGTAACAACATAAGAAAAGCCTGAGTGGCTGCAGTTGAATTTCATGCATTTTGTAATACATAAATGCTGAAATGAAAGACTGGTGTTTGGCCTCTGCTTTGTTGGAGTTTTAAGCTCTTACAGTTGAACTAGTGTTATATTCCAGAGGTAAGAAAATTACCTTATACAGCTGGATTTTGCTTGAATTTGAAGCCACAACAGTTTTCATGTAGGATTCTCCTGACTTTGAGCATGTTCTAGGTGATGAGGAGAGATCCACAGCCAGAAAGCAAGAGGCAGTTTTGGAAACTGCATTTTACAGGTGAGGGCTGTATGAGCATGGCAGTAGCATAAATGGCCTTAGATGATTGGACAGCAAGCATTACACATTATTGAATTTTTCTGCTCTGCAGATGCACTCAGATGTGTTGGTTGCAAACTAATGTTCCAAAAATGGCCTTGGATGCCCAGCCTTTTTCAAGATAGTTTCAGCCAAGTTACAGATGTTCATAATAAGTAGTGGGCTGACACAAGAAATTATATACTCTCTGTGAAGAGGCAAATAGGAAGGGAATTGGATGCCAGCTTCCTCCAATGACATGTGTCAGTTGTTTTTGATCTTCCATTCAATGAAGAAAAAATTTTGAATAAAGCTATATGTAGTCAAGGCCATTCATCAGGTAGGCTAGAAATGATGCAGATCAACAGTTGAATGTTGATAACAAGATTTTTAAAATTAGATTTCACTGACTGAAGACAACTAGAAGTAGTAAACAGGTGTCAGATTTGGAAATCTCACCATATGGGGAGCCTGCTCTAAAGCCATATTGGTTGACTCCTTTCCTTACTGGTTGTTCATGGGATTGGAAAGTAATGGGGTTTTTTTCTTGAAAATGTTAGGAAAGAATCAGTGACGTTTGGTTCATTAACTGTAAACTCCTTCACTTACCAAGAGCTTTTACCTTTCCAGAGGCTCTGTGCATGTCACTGAGGTGGGGACTCCATTTTAGCGTTTGCCTTTTCATCCTACTCACAACTGTGGCAGTGCTGCCCTGGTTTGGATTCTGTTTTACCTTCCCTTCTATTTGACTGAGCTGTCCTTTAGACAGTGAGAAAGCGTGGATAGTAGTGCTAAAAAATGTGTATATTCACCTTTCTCCCATTCACTGTGGAAATTCCAAGCAAGGCAATGGAAAGCCTCATAAGAAACTGAGCCTGGGCACACAGGACTGAGGGAGAGGCAAGGTCAAACTGGGTGCCAGAGTCTTCGTGAAGGAATCTGTGGCAATGGTTGGAAAGGTTTCGAAATGGAGTGTGATGCTGAGAATAATTAGCAGTCCTGTTGAATGTTTTCAGAGGTGACCTGTCTTGATTATCAGTGTTGATGATCAGCAAAAGCAGGAAAGAACTGCAAAGTATGACCCGAAATGATTTTGTTCAAAAAGGCCAAGGAAAAGTCTGGCCTGCTAGCTGCCCAAAATTACCCTCTTCCATTTCTACTTGTTGTAGAAAGGCCACAAGAGTCTGTGGAGGCCTGAGATGACTTCTTGCTGTAACAGAGCAGTTTGTGCAATATACTTTTTAATTTTAAAAGGTTTAAAACAGTGATGCCTTTATGATTAAAACAGCTTCCTAGAGTGTGGAGGAGTTGATTTTCTTTATGAGGCTGCAGGGAGGGTTTATGTAGAAAGTGATTTGCACTCACTTTTTAAATAGTGAGGGGAAACAGTGTCCCAGTGGAGGGATAAGAGACAAAGATGAGCCTTATTCAATGGGCTGAGTGTTCCTTAGGAGTGACTGACTGTCCCTGACTTCACAGACCTGATGCAACTGCACAAATCAAACTCTACTGGAACCAGAAGTGATTAAACTGTGGCTTTAAACAACATAGCTGTCAAATTACCTGAAAATATTCTAACAAAGCATGCATAGCACCTTAAAAGGCACAAAAGGTATTAATCTTGGCTAGAGCATGCCAGTGTTTCCCCATCCCTATGTGAAAACATTGCTTGACAAGTAACGCTTCTGTGGTGTATCCAGACTTGAGCTGATAACTGAAGAACACTGTATATGCTGGTTGAAAATACTCTATTTTTTCAGAAGTACTTTTGTAAGAAATAGTTTTCACCACAGTTTAGGAAAAAGAAACACTTCCCCCCAAACTAACAGCAAAACAACCTATGCAAAGTTTTTTTATAGAGAACTTCTTAAGTCATTCTTCATTCACATCTAACGTCCTAGATCAGGATGCCTGGTTGTTCAGTAAAAGAACTCAAATTTCCAGTTATCTTTAGCAGTTATCAGGTAGCAGACTAATTATCTTGGAATTGCTACTTCTGTTTTTAAAACGTTTTGTTTGTCAATTTTAATAGTTGTCAATGAACATTCTGACTTAAATATTGCCTACAAATCTTAGATTTAGTTGCAGAAATCATAGAATAACAACTGTTTCGAATATAATTCACATTTGCAGCTTGTGTGGGAAGGCAAATTCCTTGGGAGGCTGAATCATGTTGTCCACTAAACTTCTCTGCAAACAGTCTCATTATTAGAGGTTTCTTGTTGCATGAATATTTAATTTGGAGCAGGGGCCTTTGAAAATTCAGATTTTCCCACAGAAACATGGATTTTTATTCTCCAGGCTAAATTCAAGTATTGTCTTAGCTCACATCACCCCACTGCAGTGTGCTGGAATAAGGTCACAGCTGGAATTTGACCATGTGGCTGGAACGTGCTTTACTTGTTGACAGTGTCTTCTCATTCTCAAGCTCATGTTGCTGTGCACAATGCCTTTGTGAAATAAAGCCCTGGAATTAGAGTGCAAGTTTGTTCCGGGGAGCTGGATTAGAACAGGGCTTTCATAACCACAAAGGAAGGCATGGAGGTGGAATCTAACTTCAGTAACTTTGCTGGTGTCATTTATTTCAAGTCTTCAGCCTCATGCATGAGGTACTATTGCTTGGTTGCAGATATGCTGTTCCTCAAAGGGCAGTTTAGGGCCTTGGCATCTCTGCTGGAATTGCCACTTTCAAAAACTCACGAACTGTGGTGCTGCAGTCAGGCAACAGTGGAAATGGATCATATGACAGAAACAACTGCTTGTTTTTGGGACCAGTGGCAAAGCTGGGAGTGTTTGTAAATCCCCGTGGAAAATGAGAGATGCCTTGGAAAACATCTTGAAGTTTGGTTGTTTCAAAGGAGTGCCTGGAGGGGAGAATTTGGAAGCTCTTGTGGAGCAGTTGCTGCTGGAATGGTAGTTAAGGGGAAAAAAAGCCTTTGCAACTGAGCACGGAGGTCTCTGGGAGAAGGATAATGACCTTGAAGTCATGTGGTTTTGCTGCTGTGTTTTTGTGAAAACCCCCCAAACTGACAAGATCCTGTTTTCCTACACTGGCCTTCTTAGGTGCATTTCCCTGCAGGTACACCCATCAATGTTATGCTTTTTATGTTATCTTGATTTTGTTGTAAATGACATCCTATTTGTTTTGCAAGTCTACTTGGTAGTGGTCATACAGCAGCCTTGTCACACTTCCTTGTACAGAGGCATTTCCTCTCAAGTCTTGGTAAATGTGTCAGTGACTCTTTAGATGACTTTTTTCAGTTTTCCCACTTTTTGAATGTCCTCTCTGCTGCTTGTGGTTGCAAAGGTTATACACACGATACCTATATGTCTAGGGAAGATCATTGGAGAGAAGTGAAACCTTCAATTCTCTTTTTTCCTCATATGTTTTTTCTGCTTTCCCTGTGGAGAGAATTTCAGTATCATAATTTAACTGAAGTAATTCCATCACTTCAGGCACGTGTGTCCTTGGGACAGAAGGCATAAAAGCCCAGAGACACAGGCTGTCCATCATAAGGTTTTTTTACTTCCCCAACTATCTGGTTGCTTTGAAAAAAGTCTTTTCTGCCACCTGGATTTCTTAAGCCTTCATTTCTGGGCCCATGTCTTTAGGGACTTTTGCAATCAAAGAATATTCTCCATCTTCACATGTTTTTGTGCAGTTGCAAAGATAGAAGGAGGCAGAACACAGTGCCAGAACGAATGAGCCTTTCTCAATTGCACTGGGGAGCTTCTAGACAATTTTGGAGATTTCTTCAGCTTTGAGATGCTGTATCCTTGGTCTTTTCTCTGGGAGAGACACACCTCCCTCTAGCAATTCAGGAATATTTCAGAAGAATTAGATGTTTTGGCAGCGATTATGTTACATTGCTAAAGCTTTTGTTTCTCTGCCTATTGTGTGTGTTTCTTGAAGCTGCACTAACATCATACTGCATTTGGTCTTCTATTTAATCCTAGAGTAGTATTTCTAAATCCAAGACTTGATCTGTCATCTTCCATGCCCTTAGTCAGTGTTGCATGTTGCTTTCTCACCAAGAAAAAAGTTTCCCCTCCTAAATATTTGCCAGTTGCAAGTTCAGGGCAAGGTGCCAAGTGGTAAATATGTAAATGGTAAATAAAACCAAAAGTGTATTTTTTCCCACATGCCGCTCCCCAGGCCAGTCCAGAAAGAGGGTTTGCTTGGACATTCTTGGCCAGAATTGCTTCCAAAAGCTTGTTGTCCATCTGTGCATACAGCAAAGTGCTGTCCAAGGAGCCAATAGCACGTAGTTGTAGGAGACTTGAGTGTTAATCATTCATGAGAGCAGCTGGAGTGAAAGTCAATCCAGAAAACAACTCTGAATTGGGCTGCTCTGAATTTTCAGACAAGTCAGGAGCATTGCTTCTAAAGTATAGTATGACAGAAGTGGAATCTATCACTTAAAAGGATAACAAACAGCACTTAAAACTTGTTATGATAAAATGCAGGTAGTATCTGAAACACAGATTTAGAAAAATGACTGTAAAGATGCAAGTTGAACTCAGATGGTGTCACTGGGTCTGTTGACCTGCTAAGTGCTTTCTACCAAAATTCAGTTCCATTTTATCACCAGTTTTCATGGGCATTCTCACTTCCCCTGTTCATCCAAAATGGCTTATTCATAACTAATCAATTGCTTAGTGCTGTTTCATACGTTCCTGTGATCTAGGACTGAAATCAGTGTTCCTAAGCAGGTATTGTAGTGGTTGCATTCAACAACCAGTGATACTCTTCATGATACTCTTGCATTTTAACTTTTAAGGTCTGTGCCTTCTGAGAGCAAAAGCTGTCTGGGCAAAACCTTCAAATTTTTGCATCTATGACAAGTGTCCATTCTCTGATCACTGTGTTCAAACTGGGCTGTTCCATTCTAGACCTTCAGATCTGAATGTTACACATCAGCTGCATTTATCATTAACTTGAGCAGACCTGTGTGAGCTGTTGCTCTTCTCGTGTGACATAATTCATATATCTGGGACAGTGAGGTCAGTTGTCACCTATGTGCTAACTTGATCCAATAAAACCATTAACTGCAGAATTGGACATAGGTCATGATTATCAAATTCTGCTTTTGGTGCAAATTCTTAATGTAGTGCTTTGGATTTTTGGCAGAGAATGGCAAAAAAGGTTATGGAGTGTTACATGCAGTAACTCAAGGTCCCAAATACTTTGCACGTGTTTCAGGGCCTGCACTCTAAGTTTTGGGTTGTGTTCGTCTTCCTTGATAAATGTATTTTTCTGCTTGGAAGTTTCATGTGGACTCTGTATACTTGGAAAATTAATACACAGGAAACGTGTTTGTTCTGAAGTGAAACTTTGGGATAAAACCCAGGGCTTTTAGCAGAGTTGTTAATATAACTCAGCTGAGTTACAACAGTAATTTCTGCTTTCAAAATCTGGAAGCAATAAGCACTGAAGACGTGCTTTCTGAATGCAGTAGAATCAATCCCTTGGGCAGACATTGTTAGAAAAAATTCTGGAATTAACTTTGGATGTCAGCTCTATGAGATTGTGAAAATACTGAGATGAGATCTGCAGGCTGGAGCTAAGGATGCAGTGTTTTACCTCTTCCTTTTAAAGGCTTCGTTCTCTGCACACCAATGTCACAGTGACCTGTTTCAAAAAGACCAGATAGGAAAGTTGCTTGATTTACTTGGAGTTTTTGGCTTCGGCTCCAGGACAATGAATGGAAAAATCAGTGAAAGTACATCTTTCTGGCTCTCTGTTATTGAAAGTGTTAGAAGTCAGCCCATTCTTCCACACAAACAGTTTGACTTGTTGCTGACATTCCGATATGTGGAGGGATTTTGTTTTGGGGTAGTATTTTGGGGTTTTTTGTGGGTGTGGGAAGGGAGGATTTTTTTGTTGTTGTTGGTTGAGGATTTTTTGTTTGGGTTTTTTTTTAACATGAAACCCGACAGCTGTACTGTGGCAACTGCACTTCTCCATGGTAGGTGAAGGGCACTGTCTCTGTCTGCAGCACCAGTGTAGCAGGTTTGCAATCGTGTTCAGCAGCTGAAACCAGCTCTGAGTGACTGAGTTTGTCCAGTACTTCAAGGTTTTTGCAATATTGAAGTAGCTCAGTTGACAGCAAAGCAAACAATTTTTTCTCTTTAGCAAAATGCCTCAAAAGAAAGTTTGTGGAAGTCTGGGCTGGTGTAGAGGTGTGAACTTCAGGGTGAACCCTGGTGAGGCAGAGAGATTTGAAATCAAAATTCCTCCAGTATGGGGGAGTTGATTGGAGAGGACGTGATTTGGGGTTAGACAATCTGTGTACATACTTGGAGGTCTGATTTGATTCAAGACCATTTCAATGCAGAAATCTGGTGGAGTTTTACTTGCTCCTTACCCCATTGAATAAATATAAAATATTTATATAAAAAACTTGATCTAAGGCCACCACATATTTAGAAGTAGTGGCAGCGTCTTGAAAATGGTTATTTTGTGTTCTCCAAAATAACTTGAGCACTCTCTCAGTCCATAAACTTGTGCTGGGAAAACTGGGTCTGTTACGAGAAGGCATCTCTCTTCTGTTTATTGGGAGAGGGGAGTAAGAAGGAGGTTGAGCTTCTCGTATTTTTTATTTCAATAAAGGGTATTAACAACATGTATTTTTTAGGTATATGTTTTTCAACAGTGCCTCTCCTCCTTCCCTCATTTAAGTGGCCATTCCAGACAGTGTTCTCCCCTAGGACACAGTAAGTGCTCTTCAACCAGTGTGTGTACACTGCAAAGCATCATTTTTGTTCTTTAGGGGACTTGAAGGGAAGCAATTAAAATGACAGGAAGTACTTGGGACTGAAAGATTTATGTCTGTGGGAAGATGTTATGAAATTCAAAGCATATTTTAATCAGAAAGAATTGATTTGGCAGCTGTGTAAAGATGTGCTGTTTCTTTCTGAAATGTTAAATTAATGTCCTCCAAGACAAATCAGGCAGAAAGAGGACTGCTTTCTGCAGATCTGGTGTAGTGTACAACAGTAATGTGTACACTCTGTAGATACACTAAATTCTCAATCATTGAGGAACTCTAAAAAGTAGCAGTGATTCAAGCTGCCTTTGAAATTCTCTCCTCCCAAGTCACATTGAAAGACATTTACCTCCTACAAGAAGATAAATGAAGGAGGCAGACATTCTGTTTCTTAATCCATTTAATGTGTCTTCACTCACTGGCATAAATGGCTGTTATTTGGAGAGAGAGAAGTGTATTGGAAGTAATTTAAAAATCACAGTTTGTTAAGGTTGAAATACTGTGTAGGAGGCTTGTACAAAGTCAGTGTGCTGGGAACATGAGCTTCAAGCATACAAGAAAATCAGAAAGTAGTGCCTTGGCCTTGCCTGCCCTAGAAATGGTTCCCTGGATGTTCACCATGTTTTCTAGTGTCCTGAAGTTGTCTTTTCCTGTCTGCTGGTGGGGTTTTCAAGCTGGGACATACCTCGGACGCAATAGACTTTCTCCTCTGGGAAACTTCCAGCCTTGACTGTGTTGAACATGCTGAGTGTGCTGTCCTGATGTGATGGAATGTAGTGTGGAGAACACTTAAAGTCATTACAAGCTCTGCAAAACTTGTTTTGTAAAGTAACAATAACACAGATGCATGTCTGTGTATGTCTGTGTATACAGAGCAGGCCCAGAACCACTGACCTCCACATCTCGGGGTAGTTGCATTTTCTCTGGTAACCAGCTTTCATTCCGAGGAGGTCTGAGGCTGGTACTGTTTGTTTGGAGACTCCCTGTAGTGCATGCAGGTCTGGTCCATCAAAGGCTTGCTGGTATGATAACAGAAAGGAATTTATTTTGGATCATTGTGGTTTGAGTTCAAAATACTTTCTCACTCTATACATCAAAAATTTGCATGCTAACAAGAACTCAGGATATTTAGTATATTTGTGATTCAGTGTGGTTTTTTACTGGTTAATGTGTTACCTAAGTTAAGGGTTTAATAACTTAAGTGTTTAATAACTTCAGTGTTTAATAACTTTCCTTATCCTTAAGATAAGGAAATTTTACAAACCATTGCTCTTTGAAAAGAATCTCTTCAGTCTAGTGAAGCAGGGAGGAGAATATAAAAATGGAAGGTCCACATTTTATCCCTGTTGAAGCTGAATTTCCAACACTTTGTATCTGGAGTCTCTGAACCATTACTATACTAACCCTTTGGATGCAAATGCAGAGCAGCCCAGCTTTCGAGGAATGTGTTTGGAAAGTTGGCAAACTTCCTGTTAGTCACGCCAAAGAAGTAAATTGTATGCTTTGTCTGCTACAGTGTAAACGGGCTGGAGTTCTGTTGGGAACAGATTTAGCTGGCAAACTTTATTTTAACTGTAGACACTTTGAGCTTTACACCATTAGAGTGGCAGGTGTCCTGTCTGGGTAACAAACTGGTGAAATGGTACCAACAGCAAAAACCTTGTGCTATTTTCGTTGTGGTTCTTTTTTTTTTTTTTTCTTTTATTCTCTCTCTTTTACCTGTCCATTAAAAGATGACTTTGATTATTTTATTGCCTGTTAGCTCATATACCAACCCTGGACATGGAATCTCCTAACACCTGTATGGCTAATGGCTTTATTTGCAGGTATTGAACAAAATAGTCCATGTCATCATTCAAGGTGGAAGTGTTCATATTACAGACAATCTCATAATTTGATTATAACCTTGTGGTATCTCTTTAAAGTGACATACTTAAATTGCTGTTGCCACTGCAGTAAGTTTTTTGTTTCATGGAGCTTAACTGGCAGTACTTACAATCAGACACCTTTGTTACCTTTCCTACAGAGATTTAAATGTCAGACCTGCATCTGGAGATATCTTTACTTTATATGGGATTATAGTCTACATTGTACATAGTGAAGCTTCTTGTTAATATATTTTCTTTAGCTTTTTTGAGAAGAAACATGGAAATGGTAGCCCTTGTAACAGGCAGTCATTTTAATTGCCTAAGGCAGGATTTTTTTTCTAAAATGCCTTATGCATTAAATTTCTTTTTGGTCTAATTGTAAGCTTAGCCTGTTCTTGTTTTGGTTGTGTGTGTTTTTGTGTGTGTGTGTTGGTTTTGGGTTGTTTTGTTTGTTTTGTTTTTGTATGTTGGTTATTTGTTGGTTTTTTTTTTTTGGGGGGGGGGGGGGGCATTGTGAAAATGCATATATTTTCCTGAAGAGTAAAGCTTGACTGGTGATTGGGAGCAGGACCAGTGTTATATCTTGGATTGATGTGCCTTCTTGGATGAGTAGTTTGGAGGGAAATGTGAATCCACTCTAAATATGCTTATTGAGGAGAACTGTTTCAGGCCTCAGTGATTCACCACTTAAAAACTAAAGAAAAGTGCAAGTTCTCATATTATTTTTTAGAAGTGGTTGCTTATGACAGCTGAGTTCACACTTTTTCATAAAGATGATGCCAAATTGACTGTTTTTATTTATATTGCCATGAAAGGGCAGAGGCTCAATAGTTGCCACTGAAGCAGTGAGTCTTTCAATAAATTGCTGAATAACTGATGTTGTATGTCAGCATAAATGGATGAGAAATCTGATTCATTTTGGCCTGAGTGCAGGTCCATATTTGGATATTGTCAGTGTACAGCATCCTCAGAAAATAGGCCCTATCCTGGGGAATTTCTGATGCTGTGGAATTGTGTTCACTGCTCAGGTGTTGGTATCCACCAACCATTCTAAGGCTGTTTTCATGAAAAATAGTTTAACCTCTTGTTCACATTGATTAAACTGCCTGCAGATCATCTGATTGGAAATAAAGGATAAGGTTAATTAGATTCCAAATCCTAAAAGATCAGAAATTATAGTTAATAATTTTATATTAGAGGCAGAGAGTGGTACCCTGCCAGGGCACGTGCCATGTACTTGGTTTTGAGTACCTGTTGCTGCACATCATTACCCTTCATTTTCAGTGACTGTGATTGTATACAGTGATTGTATCTGGTGTCTTCAGCTCTGTTTTTAAAGGACTATGTTGAACACTCAAATCCAGAGCCAAAGACTTTGTAATAAATGAAGAACCATTGCAGATGCCCTGGTTAACTCCTGGCAGATATTGCAGTCACATAGTTAATAATGGGTGGTGCTTTGCCTTCTCTGGCCGTTCCTGTTGTGGTGCTGGGGGCTGAGTGTCATTTATATGATGCCTGGAGAACAGGTGGAGTACAATTTACATTAAACAAGATTCTGTCTTTTAGGCAACAAAATTGGAATCTTTTTTTAATCTTAGGAAGCTGGAAGTCAGAATAAAGTTTGAGTAATAACTGCTCCTTTATGGAAAACTATTGACTGCTCTTGAAGAGCCCTGAACAAGAGGCAATTAGTATTTACTTCTCTGACAAAAAGTTCATATTTATAAAAACAGATGAAGACATTTATCTCATTTTAATCACAGAAAGTTGGTTCAGCAGGATAATATAAGAGATGGGATATACATAATTTGGAAAATTTAGCAGAGTATAGTTGACTTTAAAGGATCACAGTGGGCACCTTTGAAGAAATTAATGCCATGCTTTGCTCTGGTGTTGCAGAAATTACTTGTGCCTTTCAGACCTCCTCAAAACTATTATCCTAGATGTGCAGGGACTTGTAAGGGTTGACAAATAGAAGATGAAAAACAGTAGTTAAGATGTGATATGAGTGAAGCAGTAATAGATCCTTAGAGGCTGAAAGCTGACTTTTGGCAGACCAATGCAGGGATGAGCTCCCACCATCTGTGAGGTACAAGAAGTCTGGCTTGAGCCACCACTTGCCAAAAAACTCGTATTTTTTAAGGAATAATGTTTTATTCCAAGTGTAAAGCCATAATTGCATTTGGAAGCATAGTTTCATTAGAGGTATAATCAAATTTGCCTAAATGCTGAATACCTTGTTCCAGGAGGTGAATTCTGATATTTATGAAGTAGTCTTGAAGAAAATAATAGACACACATAAGCAGGACCTAGGATTTGGCAGAACATCTACACTGAAATGGCCATTCAATTACCTTCATTATGTGCAGGGAATATAAAATTTTGAAGAATGGAACTAAATCATAGAACTAAACTTGGGTGGGGGAAGTAACAATTCCCCTGTTCATAGCTTTAAAATATCAAGCTATTAGCAGATTCATTTAGCAGTGGTGGTACAATAATGTGATGAATGTCAACAGAATTAAAACATAGGAATCCATGTTCTGTGCAGTGGATCATCTATTTGCATTTGGTTTTGGTTTTTATAGCAATAGTTGGCAAAAAACAAGGGAAACAAAGCCACACAATCAAAAAAGCATAAACAAACAAACAAACCACTCCACAAAACACTGCACAGGAAAAACGCACATTATAAACCCAAAGGAAATACACGGGCAAAAATATCTTCCACGTTCAGTATGGGAGGATGCTGGAATGTATCCTTTTAGTCTCAATGAGCCTGTAATCCAAGTGTTACTGAATTAAGCTCTGATACTACCAAGGATTTTGAGAAGGCAGAATACCTGGGAAATACATTTAAAAGGCAAAACTGTCCTTTACCTCTAATTGAAAGGGTAGGACTCTGCAGTGGAATTGAGAAAGTATGTTTCACTTCAGTACTTTTCTTTATTCAGTTTTCTTCCCTAAAGTGCATCACCTGCATTTGACCCAAAGGCATATCAGAGAAATGTGGCTGCCCCTTAGGACAAGAGAGAAGTGAGGGAGGCAGGGGGTTTATGCTAAGACACAGTAGCCCAAATATCGAGAAAGTTCTGTTAAGTTCTGTGTAAACTGCCAGAATTAGATGCTTTATGCCCTCATTGCTCCCACCCTACCAAGGGGTAAGTGTTAGTGAGTGGACTTTGCTGTAACAAGTCCAGGGCTCAGGGCAGCTGATTTGCTGACTGGGCTTTTAAGCAGTGTAGTTCCAGCTCTGACCACATTCCAGGAAGTGGGGACAACAGAATAAACAAACAGTGATTAATAGTTTTTTTAGGCTCTCTTTATCTCCCTATTGATAAGTAAAAAAGTATATGTCTGCTTCAGCAGTAATTAACCCACTCGAAAAATGAATGTTGTTTTCACAGGGACATTTGTTCAAGCTGGTCTCAAGATGTGTCATAATACAAACAACTTTTGTTTTCCTCAAACTCTACAAGATTTATTCATTTTTCTACTAAATATTCTGATAACTTGACAACATAATTTTAAATAGTTTATTTTATTTTGAAACATGGTGTTCTACTCTAGTAGTATGTGCAAATGAATTGTTTTGTTCCTTCCCTTGGTGTAAAATGTTAAGAGAGCAGTTCCTTCACCTCCTTCCTTACCAGTCTGATTAACACTTAAATGAGTAGGTAGACCCTCCTGATAAAATTTCTGGTTCCCTATGTTTGGTTTGCAGCTTGAAAACAAGAACTGGATTTTTTGGTGTTTGTTTTTTTTTATAAGAAAATCCTTTTTAAATACAGTTCTAAACCAGAGCAAATTTCAAAGCGGTTTCCCAACTATTTAAATCACCATAGGAAATGAAACAGCAAGTATTGAACTGGAAAATTTGTCTGGGGTCCTTTGTGGTGTAACTGGAAAGGATCAATACTGGGATGTTCATTTTCTGCTACATCATCTGGCTTTGTTGTCCCCTAGATGTGTTGTGTTCTTCAGGCAGGTAGGTTTTGATACAAGTCCAGTGTCAGCCTTGACTGATGATGGCTCTGAGCAGAGGTGAAGGTGCTTCCAGGTAGTTCTTGGTATTCACAGAACTTGTGGACTTGAAAGGGCTTCTGATGTCTTTGACAACAGAGGGCTGAAAATGGAGAAAGGTATTTTAGAAACTTAAAATATATGCAGATCTGGAGAAATAAATAGAGTGCTCCAAGAGATCTAAAAGTGGGATCAGAGCCTTCCATAAATACAGTCTGCGCACACAGAGCATAAACTTTTGCTATCAGTAGAATCTAGGACAGACAAAATACTGGGCCTGGAAAAATGTTTTGAGATACTTGGAGAAAAGGTGGTGTTCATTTCGTGGCACCGGGGGAGCCCTGGAATTGCTGAACTGTGATTTATTTTGGTCTTCAAACTGATTTGTCCAACCTCATGATTATTAAACCAGTATCCTATATTAGATTTTGTTTAGGGTAAGAATTAACAGATGATTCTAAGAATCCTAAGGGAGCAAAAAAAAAAAGAAACAAGGTCTAAAAAACAAAGCCTGAAAACATCAAACAAGAAAACTCATCCCCTCAAAACAGCCAAAGCCTTAAAACAGAGTTTCTGTCATCTTTTAAAAACAAGACAGAACTCTAGTTCTGGTATTTCTCCTGCAGTCATACTTTCAGAGGGGGGGGTTCACTGTGAAGGAGAATTGTCCAGAGAAGCTTGTGCTGTGGTGCTTTAGGCTGTTGTTCCACACAGGGACTGCAAACCATGGAAAAGCACAGTTAATGCAAACTAAATGCTTTGAGAGGTCAGTGTGATTGTTTAACTTGTGTTAACACCCAGACTTGTTCTCCAAGTGTTTTCGTAATTGACCAGGCATTTTCAAAGTACTTACCTATAAAAATTCAGAGTTCATTTATTACAAGATTTCTTTGTGAGTAATTTGGAAGCCTTGATTGAATTTTATTTTCTTGAAGACAAAGCTATTCACTTTGACAATGCAAATTCTGACTCCCAAAGAGAAGAGGAGACTTAAAACTTCCTGAGTGGTTTCCTTTACGGTGTGTCGACAGAGAAGGTACTTGAAAAATAGAAATTGATGGATTGGGGATAAGAAAGTAACTTGTTTATATCTTGTGTTACAGACCTGGTTACTGGAAACCTTCCATGTGGTCAAACAGTACTTTCAGACAACCTTATTTTCTATTAAATGAAGTGTAATTTTGAGGTAAGGTACTGTTTAATTTTCTTTGTTATGAATGTAATGACTAAATTACTGCAGGAGGTTTTATAAAACATTTATTTGCTGCTCGTATCTGTGTAAAATTTTCTTCAGAGAAGGTGTGAAATATGCACAACTGTGGCTGTGTTTATGAACAAAGAGATCAAGCTGAAAACCAAATGTGATTCATGAATATTGAAGCGCCAAGTAAATATTGCAATTAGCAGGCTGGAGATGAACCTGACCATTACAGATACTGAGTGTTTTTAAACAGTTTCCAGGGAGACTGGAGAATATGACATGTAATAAATGAGTTCTCTAAGCCTCAGGAAAAGGACCGTGCCTTTCATTGGTATGAGAACAAATAGCTGAGAAGATGACTTAACTGTTTCATCTTCATACATGTAAGAGGTAGCAAAAAGAACAAGGAAAAATCATTACTAGGACAACTTGACAGATACATTATCATTTCCATACTGTAATGCTCTCAGAAGAGAATGTCACAAAGTGGTAAAACTGGCTTTGGGCAAAATGTTGATAAATCTCGCTCCATGTTCTTAAGCTGTTGGAGTTCCTTTGACCTTGTACACAATTACTGCTCTAAATGTGTCTCTGGCTTTGACTGCTCATCTGGAAATGGTGCTTGTAATAAGAAAAGGTCGCTAATGGAATTTTGTCCTGCTATTCTCCATGTTTGAAAAACGTCTTTAGTGAACTTTGGAAGCAGCCTATAATTAAAGCAGCGTGTCGGTTTGTGTCAGACATGCCTAAGGACAAGGTTAGATGAAGGTGTTTCAGGTACATCTTGAAGTAGGCTTTGCTAACAACAATAAGGGAATATCTAAATTCTGCCTCAGCCATTTGAAATCTGCCAAGCTGACTTTGAGCTTTTTGGGAAGATGTGCCCTTTCTGAGCGCATTGGGTGTAGGAGGAGGTTTGACCTTAGGTTAGCACACAGTTGGCAGGGTACTAGGCTAAGTATAATCTAATCGACATGCAATGTTTGCACTCACTGTTACACCCTGATGGAAGTTCAGCAGTGTTTCATGATTTCTTTGTTTCTCTCTGTTGTAGGACGAGCAGCTCTTTTGGGTGCAATGCTGATTTCTTCAGAGATTTAGGTTCTTCTCAAGCTTAGCCCTGTTCAGAAATTTTTATAAGGATTGCACTGACTTCTGATTTCTGTCCTTCCTTAGCCAGTAGTTGTGAGCTTTATACTTTGGGGATACGAGGTGCTCTTTAAAGGTGGAGCAAAGTGAATGCTGAAGTGTTTGGTTGAAACATTCAGTCTAATGAACCTGAGCTTGTTCATGTGTCTCAGTGCCTGTGTTGTCCTGTTTTGTGACTGTGACAGACACTGATTTGATGAGTGCAAGCACACTGTTCTTGCTCAGCTTTTCTGTTTTCGTCAGTGTTGGTGATTCTGGTAGTGACTAAACCTTCTGCAGTCTATTGTTAAAAGTCTTGTTCCCTTTCTCAGCCACTCTATTTCCTCCTCCTTTGTGTGTTTTACTCCAAGTTCTTTTGACTAATTGTACTCTGTTTCTTCTGTTGAAAAAAGTGTTCTTATTTAATAAAAAAAAAATTTAGTAATCAAAAAGCACAGAGCCTGATGTGTCAACCAGGAACCTGATGTTCAAAAACATGTTTACAGCCAGCACTCAGCCTTTGAGATGGAGTGAAATGTTTAAGTATTGAGACACCCTGTTGTTCCTTCCCTTCCTCTGCTCAGTTACTGGCATCAGTAAATGAAAGGAGCGAGCACTGAGCTCATACACCCTTGGTGCAACACCATCTGCCACAGCACTGATACTTCACATGTTGTGAACCATGGCTGATAACTGCATTTGTGGTAAATCTCAAGGAGGTGATGGAGGTTGGGAGAGCAGGATGAATAGTAGTAGAATAGCTACTTTTTAAAAATGCATTGGGAGGAGATTGTTTGAGCTGCTGGTCTTCTCTTTGGCATGTTTTACAGATGCATCATTTGAGTTGTAGACTGTGTATAAAGTGGTACCTCCACTTCTCCAGCATTGCTGGGCTGTGATGGCAGATCTGTGTGACCACCTTTCTTACTAGGGATGTGTGTTGGATTAGTGTTGGTGTCTTTGCTGCCATGCAACTTTTTGATTATTTTTAGTATTTTCCTTTAAACCTTGTTATCTCCATAACATAAAAATTGATAAAGAATGATGATTTATACAGAAACTGTGTTAATCTCATGTTGAAACCTATCACAGGACTGTCAAAAAAATATTTTACTTGTGCCTCACTAATTTCTTCTTCTGTGCAGCAAAACCATTTCTGAAGACTTACCCCATCTAATTCTGGATGATGATATTGATCAAAATGATCAATGTGGATTTACCGCAGTGATTTCAGTAGTTAAGTGGATTTTATGTTGTTAGATAGTTCAGCTACTGTAATGGATAAAGAAAATTGTTTATAAAGCCTGTAAGAAACTCAAGCAGCCCATTAGTTTCCTTCTTGTTCCCTAAGGTAGATAATCAAGTAGAGTGTGTGTGAAGTAACTGTTGACTGCTGTTGTCTTTAAACAAAATGATCAAAAAGTGCTTGTGCAGCATCAGATGATGTTCAGGAGGGTGGAAGGAAAGCAAGAGAAGAATTCTTGTATGATTTACCATGACAGCTTATCTGGAGCTTTGCAATAGTGTTTCTGTGCCAACACATGTCACTTGAAAAAAGAAGTGAAATAGGAAATGCAGAGTAATATTGAGACCACAGTATGGGAACATAAGAAGTGATATTCTGGCTGTGTCATTAAATGACTCAGTAACAGCTCTAAGTGGTTCATTACATCTACTTTGTGGTGGTTCCAAGAATGGCAGGTATAGCTCAGAACTTTGAGTGGTGGCTTCAATTAATTCAGTGAAAAAAAAACATTGAAGGGAGTTTGCTCAAAGGTTGGAAACCTGGATATAAAAGCTTTAAAATTGTCCTTCAAAATGTTACAGTGTGAATATACAGAACTGCGCGAGTCTGAATTAAACAGCCCACTTTGTAGTTCAGCCTATTACCATTGTTAGTGTCATTTAGAATCTGAGGGTGAAAAATGCTTGAAATGGCCTCATTGGCTGTCTTGGAAAATGAGTTTTCTATCAGCTGAACTCCTCTAGAGAATAGAAAATGTTTTTAATTTTTCTTCATTCTTCTTATCCTGTAATGTTCCTAGGTGCCCTTAAATTACCAGAGATCAGAAAATACATTTGAAGCTCTATAAGCATAAATCCCACTGTAAGCAAACTGCAGTGCTTTTGATGGGCCTACATTAACCTTAGAAGAATTCTCTTTGGTTTGAAAAAAATAAAGCAATCCCCTCCAAAACCAAACCCCTTAAAAAACCAAACCAATACAAAACCCCAAACAAAACCACCCCAAACAAAAATATCTTCTATACCTCAGATACTACTTTAATTACACTCATAGAATCTGTGAACATCTTTACTGCTGTCCTCCCAAGGACTCTCTTGAAGGGGCTCTTGTTCGAAATGGAAATACTTCATTTTGAGAGGAACATCAGAGAATGTTGATTCACTTCTTATTTCTGTTTCCAGCTTCCTTTTGCAGTGTTCTTGCAAACTGAGAACAAAAGCCTGGAAGGGCTCTTCAAAGACATTTGTCGTTGACTGCCATAGTGAAGCTCTTACTCATGAGACTCTCGATTTCTGTGTTAAAACTAGTTCCAGTCAAGCTCTTTGCTTATCTTATCTAAAAGCTGCTTCAGCTCTGTTTGGAACAATGACATTCCTCCTGTAGTCCATTGTAATTCATATTTCCTTTTGAAGATACAGTTTGCAACTATGCCTTTTGACTTAAAAAGCAAACTGTAGTTGAATTGCTAATAAGCTGAATGTCCTATAAACAACTCTTAATTAGACCCAAATATTTTGATCTCTTACATAACTGTGCTTGAGGGAACTTCCTTGCTGAGTTCTTAGCAAAATAGATGCTGTTCCTCTGCAACTGTAATGTGTGAACTGGTATCTGTTAATGCTTGCTAATGATTACAGGCTGCTTTCATGGTAGCCTTTCAAAGCTTGCTCTAGTTCATCTTCATTTAACCGTGGGATTTTTCTAGTAATTTGTTTGTAAAATTCGGTACTGCATGCCACAGATAAATGCTGTGAATGTTTCCTGAGATACTTCAAGGCTTTTAACCTAAACTTGCTTATCAGCACGTGTGGTCTGTGTATACAGCCATTGTGGTTGAGCAGGGCTTTTCTTGGGACAGGAGGTGTATAGGAATTCTTGCATTTTAATTGCCTGTGCATGCTTATAAACAGAATAAACAGTGTTTTGTGCTGTACAGTGTTAAGTTCCCTATATTCTGACTGATCTTACTGCAAGTAAGGATTATGCTTTTTTGCCTCCTTGTTTAAGCTTCAAGAGCTCTGACTGGCCACCCCAGACAGCATGTGGTTGGTCTAGGGTTGTCAGGGTTGTCAGGCTACTTCTGGACCTTTTAAATTGATACCTTTGTACTTATTGCCCGTTTAGAACATCAGCTCTTATGCTGGTTTTTTTCTACTCTCATCATCTCTGAGCTAAGTAGAGAGAAACTGAGATAATATTTTGTTTCCTTTCTGACCACCAGAAGGGTGAATACTGCTGCGTTCTAAACTGACAATACACAACTTCCAGTCCAGTTTTTACAAGTGTGATATTTGTGCATAAGAGATGGTTGTCTGTGAAGCCCCTCCTGTTCCCACTGTTCTCAGTGGAATGGCAAAGGCCAGTGATGACACCTTCAGTGTATTGTCCATCAAGGAGTTGGTGAGAAAGGCCATGTGGACATATGTTTCAGGCATACAACCCACAGATGGTCCTTGGGCTCCTGTATAATGTTCTGGAGGAGAATCAGCCTAGCATTCTAAGAAACCATATTAATAGCAGCCCTTAAGAATCTTTAAGAGCACTGTAGTATAACTGAGTTATAAATTGACAGCAGTAGAGAACACTGAAGAGAGGGCTTCCTTGGAAAGAAGCAGTCACCTCTGCTATGATAAGATGCCAACATAAGTGCCATTGTGTGTTTGTAGTAAAATGTGTGTTGTTACCCTCCATGCAATCATCTGCCTCCCTGCCTGCCTTGTGGTACCATGAGCCATGATTTTAGAGAATGCGACTGTCATTTGCATTTATGATTTTGGAAGCATGCATAGCTATCAGTCCATCTGGATTTGTATTTCTGAGTGCCCTTTGCTTACCAGGCACCAGTCCACTAAATAAATATTTGGTATATTGCAGTTGAATTAGATGTCCAAACTCTGTGAATGACAGAAAATGTAACGTGTCCTGCTTTGCTGGTGCCCAGTGCCAGCAGTTTGTTGGTGGGAGTGCTGAAAAGAATGGAGACTTCTGTTGAACTGGATTTTGTTACAGAGTTAGTCTAGTATAATAATATGTGGCTTTGCCTATACTGTCATGTACACATGTAGGCTTTTAGACTGTGACCTAGATTTGTGTTTGCACAAGCCTGAATGAACCAGTTAAGAAATATCTCCAGGGAGACAGAGCTCTGCTAAATCATTGCAGAGCTGTGCTTTTAACCATAGCACTGGCAGTGGCAACATTCCTTGAACTGGGTGGGTGTGGTCCATATTTGACAGTATCAGTGTTTAGCTCTGCCACATTTGCCTGGTTTTGAAATGCAGGTATTTTTGGAATATGTTTTACTTCGAGCACTCTGTTGGCAAGGATATGAAATGAAAGGCAAAGACATGCTCTTAACACTCGTAGCATTAAGCTGACATTGTGCATTCTCTGTTTAGTATTGTAGTTCAGAATATACAGATAAAATCTTGACCTCCTCAGCAGTCAGAGCCCACAGATAGGAGGGTGGGGATGTGAATGATCAGGGAGGTCATCGTGCACTTAACTGGTCTCCCCTCTGAATCTCCTTTCTCCCATGCAACTGGTAAGCCATCATTCTGGTGTTTTATTCTGTGCTTTTAGCTTGATGATGGTTGATTCCAGTTGGAACCATATGATACCAACTTCTGTCCTTGTCGGTATTTGGAGAAGATGTTTACCCTGGATTACACATCTCTCGAGAGTCCTTGTGAAATGCTTGTTGCTCCTTTTGCCCTAGTCTGTCTCTGTACAGCAGCTGTTGAGGTAGTTGTAGCATCAGTGCCACCTTCCCAGTCTAGCAGAGCTGGGCTTTCTGGTACAATTTAGTTTCTTGGGGAATCTTTTATGGAATTTCTGTAATGGTTGTTTTGCTATGCCAGTTAATCTGAGCAAGGTATGTTTTGTATGTTACCTGGGACTCCCATTCATAGGGCTGATTTGACCCATAAGCTTTTCAAATAGTGTAGAGTTGGATCCGACACTGATTTAGGACTTGTTTAATGAGCCTGACAAACTTTACTAGCCATCACTCCTGCTGCTCTGCTGGACAGTGACCCTGCCTTGGATGCTCTGGCTAATCAGGCGTATAGTCACTCCATAACCCAGTTCTGTCAAAAAGGGAAAACTTCCTCAAAGAACCCAACCCCCTGAAGAGGTGTCAAAATTGATTGACAAAGTGATTCTGCAAACAGAGCCAGTGGCAGCTGTGAGAGGGCTGTTCACTCCTGGAGCTGAAGGGGAGCTGGTTACACCATGCTGAACTGCAGGCAAAAGAGCAGATACTCCTCTAGCCTGAGCTTTCTTTAAAAATCCTTAATATTGTCTCATTCTTAGGTTTTACTTTTCAGCCCTTGATCGTATCTTGGGATAATACCTTATTCTGTTACCTTATATCTTATTGTCTTGGATAATACCTTGTGTATTTGAAATACTTGTTTGCGTTTTTGGTAGGGTATCTCTGTGGGCACACAGAGACCTGGTCATTTTGATTCAAGCACTGGCTATAATTTTGTTTTGTTTAGATTTCCTCAAACCTGGGCACTGTGATGGTTCAGCTTGAGGCCTTGACGTACACACTCTGATCTGTCCCTGCAGGCACTGGGTTCTCTCACTTGTGATCTGTGGCTTTTTTAAGAGCTAGAAGCTGCTGCTAACTCTCCCAAACCTGTCAGATCCATAATTTATTGCTCCAGTTTCCTGCCTTACAAGCACACGTCAGTCACTGTCTGATTTAGGAATTTCCTACTTCATTACTCGAAGGGAATTAGACAGTAGCAGGCAAACCATTTCATCTAAAATGCTCTTAATTTCCAGGGTCCTTTTGGCTTTTGCTCAGCTCTTAGAGTGATCTTGGGGAGCAGAAAGAGTCCATTACTTGCACAGAGAAATATTTAAATATGGTGTGAATCAATGTATAGAAGATAAAGGGAATGTGGAAGATATTTTTCCTTTGATTTTCTCTGATCTCAGCCCTTTTCCTTGACCAAGTTCTTAGTTCTTCTGAGAAAAAGCAGCTGTTCTATTCTGGCTGTTACCCAGGAGATGGAAACTGCCCGTCCCATTTCTTACTGAAAGCCAGGTGGGGAGATTTAGAGCCTGAGGGTAGTCTGGAGGAGGGAAATGAAAACCTTTCTCTTCACTTTAAGAATACAGTGTTAGAGGAGGCTGATAAGTCCTGAGGTTTTTCATAAGCTCTTTTTCATATAAAGCAGCCTCTGGTGTCCCTGAAACCAAGAGCACTGACTTGAAGGAGACCAGACCACGGATGTATTTACATGGTTCTTTCTTTAGAGAGTTGAATTTGACCCTGGAAAAAAAAAAAAAAAAAAGGAGGAGCACTGGGAAGGCACAACAACAGGTTCCCAACTTGTAAAATTGCATTAAAGATGTCAGGGGTAAATTTGCATGTCTGTTTATGTAGGGCAGGGAAAAAAGGATCCTTTACAGGGTGGAAAAACCTCAGGTGAAAACTTGTGTGAGTAGGGAAGAACCACTCAAAATGCAGAAGTAGTAAAAATCAAAATACAAATGAGGCAGCTTACCTGTGGATGCTGTGACTCCATTTCTGTGAAGCTTTGTCAGAATGGATTAAATGAGCATCTGGCAGGGACAATGTAGGGCTGCATCATTTTGCAATGCAAGGGGCTAAGCCAGATTGCCTTTTGAGGTTCCTTCTGACACGTTTTTATGTTTTTCTGCACCATGATCACAAAGTGAAAATATTAACAAGCTGAGAAACTGCTAAATGTACTTTTAAAAAAATCTTTCTCCAAATTTTAGGAAATGGGGCCTCTGCTGATTTTTAAATTAGCCAATACAGCCTTGTGTCACACACTCGACAAAAGTACACTGTGCTGGTAGAAGGCTGTGACCTAGCTGCCATTCCTGAAACTTGGTGGGATGAATCCCGGGACTCGAATGTGGTGATCAATGGCTATGGCCTGTTCAGGAAGGGGAGGAGAGGAAAGAGATGTGCAGACATGTACTAGTTCGAAGTCAAACCAGCGGGAGATCGCAAGTCAGAATTATAATTTAATAGAAAGAAGAAAATTAAAAGAAATAAATAAATGCAGTAGTACAAGAACACTGACAAAGTCAGATACACCCTGACACTCTATGGTGGTAGCAGTCCAAGCAAAGCAGTTCCGTTGAAGCAGTGATCCTGTAAAAAGAAAAGGGTGAGAAAGTCCAACGGTAGCTCTTGTCCTCTGGGAGTCCAGTAGGTAAGCGCCCTGTGTTGTTCAGAGTCTCAGCTTATATCCCGGAGTCTCAGTTTATATCCCGGAGCTGGCTCCTCCCTCTGGGTGAAGCATCTCACAGTGGGATGGTGAGTCGTGTGATAAAGCCTGATGGGCCCATTAACCGCAGATAGTCCAGGAGGGAGTTGTCTCTGAGTCATGGGGCGAGGCATTGATGGCCCGTTAACAGAAGATAGTACGGAGGGAGGAGGCGAGGAACACTGCTTCACCTGGTTTCAACAGCTCACAGAGATGGTAATAGAATATACTTCAACCCAGGACAAGACATTACCCTCTACTTCCAGAGGTGGATAGAGTGCCAGGAGCTGTCTCTGAGAAACAGCCATGAGCAGGTCAAAAGCCTGTGGTTAAAAATCAGAGTCGGAGACAACAAAGGGAACCCTGTGGTTGGTGTTGACCACAGAGTCAAGGGAAGCCTGTTGCTGAAGTTCTTGCTCCTGCTACAGGAGGCATTAGAGACTCTCACTCTGCTGGAGGACTTCAGCCATTCCAACAGCTGCTGGAAAAGCAACACAACGAGCTGTAGGCAATCCAGGAGACTTTGGAATGCATGCAGGATAACCTCCTAAGCCAGGTGACAGACAGAGGGATGCAATACTGCACCTGATGGTCACCAACATGATCAGGCACTGCTGGAGCTGGGAAGGATATGGGTCGGGTAGAGAGTCAAGTGAGGCCCCTGAACCTGAGGAAAGCAAACTTCAGCCCTTCAAGGTAGTCAATAGGACCCCCTGAGAAACTCCTGTTTAGAAATACATGCATAAATTTATTCAGAAATGATTGGAGGATTCTAGTAGACTCTGTATTTATGGAGAAAGGACTTGAGTTCTTGGAGATCGTGGTGGAAAGTCTAATGATGGAATAGTGGTTTGGACTGTTACGGCAGGAAGGGAAGACACTTGAGACAAAACCCAGACTATCTACAAAATGAAACAATACAAAAAGCATCTGTAGCTTCCTGTTTCTGTTAAAAAATGCTGTCAAATTTGGGTTTAGTTTCTGAAATGGAACTGAAATGAAAAATGGCTCATTCTTAAAGCTCTGTGTAGCTCCACAGCAGGCTGAAAACATCCAGCAGATCTATGTGGAGACTTGAGAAAAACCACAACACTGTATTACACACTTTGGAATCTTCAGAAAAGTGAAGTTATGTACTAGGAAAATCCTACTTTTGATCAAATGATTATTTTAAGCTCTTAGTTACCAGCTAATCCTTTGATTTACTAGAAAGGTATGGTGAGAGAAAAATAATTTTCTGCTGGCAGTATGTATGTTTGCAATATATCCAATGAATGTGTTGTTCTATGCATCATTTTGACCTCCCTCAGAGAAAGTAAGTACATGTACCCAAGTTTTTGAAAATGAATTTCCAAAATGCCAAGAAAAACACGTATTTTAGATAGTTTCTAACTTGATGATACTAATGAGACTTTATATAGAACTGCATTTGAATAAATATAATTCTACTGAACTAATTTAATTTGTTTAATGAAAGGTTGAATATATGAAAACATTCAATGGAAAACTCCAAGCAGTGATGCCTTTTCTTCTTTTTCAGGTACTTTAGTAGGAACTTGCAAGAGACTTGACACCATGGTGGCTCTTTCCTTGAAGATCTGTGTCCGACAGTGCAATGTGGTGAAGACGATGCAGTTTGAACCCTCCACTGCAGTGTATGATGCCTGCAGAGTTATTCGGGAACGAGTGCCAGAGGCTCAGACAGGGCAGGGTGAGTACCTGGGCCTGTCCTTAGTCTATTCATTGGCTGAATTGAAAAAGAACATAAACCAGTGGGGCTTTTTTACACTGTCCTTTTCCTCCATTTATCTTTCAGGTTTTGGAGGGTTTGTGGGGTTTTTTAATTTAAATCGTAAGGCTCTGGAATGAAAGGCAGCAAGTACAAACAGATTTTTAAGTGACAGAAGGTAGCTGAGTTCTTGTTCTTCCTTCCATCCTGATGAAGATTTTCCCACAAAGGATGTGTTTATTTTGTGGAACTTCGATTTCTTAAATACCTTGTTTGCCTGAAAGGAGACTTTTGGTACCATATTTTTAAAGCAGTTTTTGTGGCAATGCTTTCTAACAAAATCTGGGCAGACTTCTTTGGTGCCTCAGCAAAGGAACCAACACCACGAATTACAAAAGAATGGCTGGATAGCTCCAAACTGTGCAAAGAGAAATATCTGAAACTGGTTAATAACTAAAAGCATCACCATGCTGTGCATGCCATGCTGCTTAGTGTTAATCAAATGGAACTGTCTCTGTACCTATTGAGCAAAATAGATGAACGCAGACTGTGAAGTACTGTGGACAAAGGTCTGGTTCAAATGTAGTCAGAATGTAGTCCAAGTGTCTGTCAAAAAATTGAGATTCTTCAGAATCCTGTGGTGCTGTGCTGTACTTAATGCCACTGGAATGTAATTCTTAGAGCAGGTTTTTTATTGAGTATTATGCACAGCTTTCAACCTTTACAGCTGTTTCAAAAATCTTGTCTGACTTTTTTGAAAAACTTATCAGCAGTGGACAATATTACTTAGAGTTGCTTCTCCTTTGCAGGAGTCCTTAGGAAGTCCAGTTACAGAGCTTCAATTTTCAGGGAAAAGCTGTGCATTTTTACTGTGTTGATCCCTCAAGGCAGTGGTTGTGAACAGCTGTTGAATTCAGAGAAGTTGAGTAATAAATGTCCCTGAACATCACTGAACCTCAAAAAAAAGCCTTAGGAGCTCTCCTTATTTTATAGTAGGACTTTTCCTTTGTGTATGATTGCACTGCAATTACAAACTTCAAACAACTTTATGAAGTTGAGTGATGAACACAAATATTTATGGCGCATCCTTTCTCCTTCTTGGTGGCTCTTAAGATGTATGTTTGCCTGTTAATTCAGAAGATTCCCAGTGGTGAGTGCAGCTGATCAAACCAGTTCCTGCACAACAGCAAATGTAATTGTCCTGCATTGTAACTGTCACCTGTGCCCATGTCCCTTCTCCAGCACACCTACAAGCCACTGATACTAATGTGCACCCCCCAAAATGAGATCAGAGTGGTCTCTGCTTCCTCAGTAATGCTGTGCTCTGAGCAAGGCCCTTTGTGTGCTTCTGAAGGTCACAATTTATTTATAGGCACAAATACTCACATTTTATGTAAGTGATTCTGTATTGAATTTGTATCATAAACATCATCTTTGTATGTACAGATCAATGCATGGCATTTAAGGATGAAGTATTATCCAAAAATTATACATGTTTTTACCCGACTTTCTGATCAGAGGCTCCTAACATGTGACTGACTGTAAATAAGGTGGGGCCCAGCAGAAAGCTGCTGGTGGCTTAAGGTGCAGAACTGCTGATGGACAGGAATCTTTTGTTTGTGATTGTGAAGTAAAATCTGTTTCAATTCTTCATGCATATGGGTAGGCCTTAAGTTGATAGTCATGATCCTTCATGATACCTGGAGTTTTAGTCTTTGAAACCTAAACCTGAGTTTATTTTTCTGTGGCAGTGAAAGGTTTATCATTTACTTGTGATTCTGAAAAAATCAATTGATAAGTGTTTAGCCTGCAGTAGATGCAAATTTTTCCCGTGTTCATTATGGATATAATTCTGAATCATAAGCCTGAATCATCTGCCAAAAGGATTCCCAAATTTATGATAAACTCATTATGTGGAGGGTTGAAAGCAAAATTGTGTTTTGGGAATAGAACTACTGCTTGGAATAATACACCATGGTCAAGGCCCAACTTTGTATTTTTGGTTCCTCAGTCCCAAAGCAGGACCTGCCAGCATTTTAAAAAGGTTGTGTAAAAGAGAAGTAATTAGAGAAGTAATTACAAATATATTACACAGTAGATGTCGCGTGTTTTTGCTTAGTTGAGTTCAAGTCTTCTATAAAGCCTGATCTACCTTCCTATGTGCTGCTAGACTGAATATTTTATGAAACACGGAAAAATAATTCTGTCCAAGTTCATTAAGAATGGAAGGTAAATACGATGGAGGCTTAATCCTGAAACTGAATAGCCTTGAATAACACCGTGTTGGCTTTATTAGCTTTGATATTTTTCAGTGAGTCTCTGTCTCTTCTGTTCCACAGCCTCTGACTATGGATTGTTCTTGTCAGATGATGATCCTCGAAAAGGTATATGGCTGGAGGCTGGAAGAACACTGGATTATTACATGCTGAGAAATGGGGTATGGTGCAAGGCTGTTGCCTCTTTCATCACCATGTTCTTAAAAAACCTGTTTCCATAGTAGCTAGAAGAATGTTTAGCATTTGGAGGGGTAGGAGGGTCTTGGGTTTGTTCCTGAAATTGGCCCACTCCTCTTCCTTACTGTGCCTCAAATCTTGGTTTTTTCTTGCATCAGGTTGTGACTGTGAGCCAGTGTGGTCCATAGTGCTTCAGAGAATGATTAACAGAGAGTTGAAAAATAACATTTGTTACTAGCTTTATATTTGAGGTGACCTTGTGTTACAGAGTTAGTTTCTTGTATATCTGGGATGCTGAGGCCATAGTTGCTCATGCTGTGGCCAGCTGGCTTAGAGCCAAAGGCATTGCAGTCCTCTTTGAACACTGAACTAGGCTTTGCAGCACAAAGGCACTTTGGTTTGTCCTGCCCTGATTAGGTTGTGGACTTCTCAGTTAGGACGAGTTCTTGAAACGTGACATTGGCAGAACTAAAAATAGTCACTTCTCAAGCTTGTTAAATGAGTCAGTTTGGCTATACTATAGCAAATGGAAAATCCAAGTTGGAGAGTGGGAAGAGGATCCTGTTTTATGCATCTGAGGTGTTGTGTTGGCTTGTGCTGGCTTCCCAAAGCATTTGAAAATAAGTGTGTTTTTTTTCCTAGGACATATTAGAGTACAAAAAGAAACAGAGACCTCAGAAAATACGTATGTTGGATGGTTCAGTGAAAACAGTCATGGTGGATGATTCTAAAACAGTTGGTGAATTGCTGGTCACCATTTGCAGCAGGATAGGTAAGATGCTGGGACCCACCTGCTTAAGAATTTGTTTTTCTGCTCTATTTCAATTTTGATTGCTAGGATGTATTGCTGGCTAGAAATTGGCACACGTTATAGATTTAAATTTGTTGCAAGTTACTATTTAGCAAACACATTTTTGAAATCTCTTGTCCAGGTTTTATCAAAGCCCATAGAGCTGTATCCTTAAACTTCAGTATTGAGCAGTTGAAGGCACAAAGTTATCTGACAGTAGAGTTGCCAATTTTTTATTATGTATAACATTTACATATGCTTTCCTGCTATGTGGTAGAGAATTAGAACTGAATTTATACTCAGTTTTAATTGGATAAAAGGTCAATACTGCTGACCTTGAAATGTACCTAAACTTAGGTGTTGTTATGATTAAGTGTTGGTCACAGGATTGCATCATTTGTGAAACAACATACAGAAGCCCTCCAGAGCACCTGGTCCAAAATGTGTCATACTGGCTACAGTCTCTTAGTATTTATCTAAGGAGAGACATTTTTGAAAACTAGTTCATATTTAACTATAAACATGCATCCAACAGGGATTAGTTTCAATCTTAAACCCTGGTTAAATCACGTATAAAATTCAAGCAGCCCTAATTTGATTCAGATTACTTTATTTAGAAAGTGAATCATCTGTTTCAATTTTGTTTTGAGTGTTTCTAAGTTGAGTTTGAGTGTTTCTAAGTGCTGTAAATAACTCAAAAAATGAGTTTATCTTGTTTTCGTGAGTGTGGTCATGTAGGTGAGCATTTAATTTGCTGTCTGATATAACATAAACATGCTTTACCAAACAGTAGAAAAAAAACCCAAGAGCAACTTGGGACATATGCTGAATGTTTTGAACTGAGATTTGATTCAGTTTCATGTAAAATTTGTAGCAAGGGTTGAATTTTAACAGTTAAAAAAAATGACATATTTCATGTTTTCTATTCCTGAGTCAGCTCTGCCACATTTCTTTTACAAGAAAGCAAGTGGGCAACATGAGATTGCTCAGTCCTCAGGAAGCAATTGTAGACACCCATGATTGGGAATTTACTATAGCCTGTTTTCATGTTGGAATTTGCTGCTAATTTAAACTTCATCATGTTTTTCAACTGGCAGCTTCTCTTGGTAGACAAAAAAATAAATATCTTTGTGAAAATGGCAAATCACAAAGGAATGATGCATTGGAAGGACAAGGCTGGATATTGGCAAGATGTCTTGAATGCAGAAGTTGTAGAGTATTCTTATTCCCCATACACTGTTTTAGTATTTCTATTCTCATTCCTCATACACTGTTTTAGTATTTCATCTGGCATCTTTACTGTATTTGGAATTAACCATTGATAAAATATCTTGAAAAGAATATTTCATCCATCCTAAAACGTATTCAATTTTTATTGTTACAAGCACTGGATTTATTTATAATTCCAGGAATAACAAATTATGAGGAGTATTCCTTAATCCAGGAAAGCATTGAAGAGAAGAAAGAGGAGAGTACAGGAACACTTAAGAAAGATAGGACACTGTTACGTGATGAAAGAAAAATGGAAAAACTGAAGGCAAAGCTTCATACAGATGATGATTGTGAGTAATGTGTTCCAGGATGATTCTTTGATGAATATCTTTCCACAGTATAATGCAAAAAAGCTATACAGGAATGCCTTTTAAATTATTCAGTGTGTCTCAGTTGATTACTAGGTGTATTTGGCATCCCTTTATATAAATTGTTGTCTGTGATTGAGTTGTTTTAAAACTGAGTATATTGGCAAGTTATTGCCCCTGAGAGTTGCAGTGCATGTATTGAAGTGCTTTTAGTTATTTTTTGGTAGGGGTTTTCCAACTTAAGTGTGAAGTGTCCCTTCATTAAAGTAGGATATTTAAACATTGATGCCTACTGAAAGCCATCAGGAGGTAGTTTTGCCTTTGAAGGTATAAATTTTAGCTGTAAATGGAGTTTGCCAAAGAACTGAGACAATATTTGATTTGTTTTATGTGTTAAGCCATGAGAACCATTTTTTCTGTTTTCCCTTAAGACGCTAAGAGTAACTGTACCTGCAGGAAGATGTTTGGAAATTGGGTTCAGGAATAAGAAGGGTAAAGATAAGTGGTTTTAGAGATAAAATGTGGTAAACTTACTTCATAATGAAGCTTTGAAAACCTAAATTTAGCATTGAATCATTACTGTAGTTGTTTCTTTAGCAATAGTAATGGTGTTCCATGCTGCAATATATTCTTATTTCCCAGCAGTGCTGTTTTTCATTTCTCATTTGTGGCAAATCTTCAGCACTGGTGACCCGAAACAGAAACCAAAGCAGCGTTTTTTGCGGAGTTTCCCCCTCCGGTGGAAACGCCAAGTATGAGCCGAGTGTCCCAGCAGGTTTAGCACTGGCAGCAGTGTATATGTGTGTGTGTGTGTGTGTTCCCCAGTGTGCCTGTCTGTGCTCTGTTGCAGTGAACTGGCTGGATCACAGCCGAACCTTCAGGGAGCAGGGGGTCGATGAAAATGAGACGCTGCTTTTGAGACGGAAGTTCTTTTATTCAGACCAGAATGTAGATTCAAGAGATCCTGTTCAGCTTAATTTACTTTATGTTCAGGTATGGTGCCTTCGACCTTATTGAGGATAGTTAGAAAAATGAGTTTATGTAGAAAATTTTGCTGCTGAAATACTCCATCTTCTAGAATTCCAGTTCTGGATGTGCTTTGATTTTATTTTTTTTGACTGTTCCTCAAAAAACATGGTAGTACAGAGGGTTTACTATTCTTTTTAACTGAATGCTTTCAACTCAATAATGAACACTTGGCCAAAAATCATTTGCTGTCACATCCTTTTTCCTTAAAATTCAGATATGTCTTTAGTCTCAGGTTGCTCCTCTTAGTTCTTCCCCCAAATCTCTTCTATGGATGGTGCTTTCTGTGTAATGTCAGGTCAGTCCTGCAAACAACTTTCTGCTTCTCATCTCTTTTCTCTTCTGCCTGATCAGTGAGAAAGCTCTTTTCTAAGCCCCACTCCAGACAGCACAGGAGGCAGGCAGGCTCCTGTCAATTGGACTATGTCATGTCTCAGGGTAGGAGTCCACCTGGAAAGGTTCTTTGTTAGAGGTACTGTAAGTACATTAGCAAAGCCAAGTCTTTTAGGCAGATGTTATTTTACTGAAGGTGCCATTACAGTTGACTCTAATGCAGTCTGAAAAAAATAGGCTTTTAAACTCTTTTAGGATGTTTTTTTTATTTTTTTAAGAAGTAAAAAAGTACAGTTGAAAGTTTAATGAAATGCTCTGTTGTTACACTTGAAGTTGCTCTAAATTACATTTTAGAAGATAAAGGCAAAAGATAGGAGGCAAAAGATAAAGCTAGCATTGCTTGTAAAGCAGCAGTACCTTTTCTAAGTATTTTCAAAGACCGTCAGTGAGCTGCTCTCCTGCCACCTAGATATTTCTTCCAGGCTACTCTTATGACAGTTTGTGTTGATACTGCCTTGTCACTGATTTGTCTATAGGTAGGTGACCCTTCTATTGCCAGAGTTATAAAATCCCTCATCTTCTGTGACCACCAAATTTACACAAAAGGAAGAAAAATGCTGTGTGGTTTCTTGTGTTGCCATATCCATAGTAGTAGTTTAGTTATGGAGATCATTTTCCCTTATATTACAAGGTGCTGAGATAAATGCTTTTCAATGTCTGTATATACACACATATGTACCTGTTTACATGTGTGTACATACACAGAAGTGTATGTGCATATGGTGTATTTTATTCACACGTGTATCAGGAAGTAGGTATCAAGTTCTCTTCTTGATCAAAGTTGTCGCAATCACGGTTTCAAAGAGTTCCATTAGATAATCACCATGAAATAACCTAGGCCTTTCTTGATTTTATAAGTCATAAATACATCCAGAATGGAATAATAAAGACATTCAGACAGAAAAATGTGTTTGTGTTGGTGGCTGTGTTCAAGCTTTCAAGGAATTTCAGAGGTGGAATAGTCATTTTGGGTATCTCTGACATATCTTTGCTTATCTCCTATAGGCTCGTGATGACATTCTGAATGGTTCCCATCCTGTCTCCTTTGAGAAGGCCTGTGAGTTTGGAGGCTTTCAAGCACAGATCCAGTTTGGACCTCATGTAGAACACAAACACAAACCTGGATTTTTAGAGTAAACACTTCTAACTTCTAAATTCGGGTGACCTCAAGTATAACTAATGTTGAGTTGTCACAGATTAAGCACGTTTTATTGCTCCGAGCAGAGGTAATCAGATTCAGCGTGTTTTCCATAGCAAATCTCTCTGTGGAAGGAGCCTTATTGCACAAATCATCAGCCTTAGCTGATGAGAGGACCTTTGGCAGTGGCTTATGAGACAGCACAGGCCACCAGCCCCTCCTAGGGTGCCAGTTAATTACACAGCTGGATTTCCCAGCTGCCTGGTTATCTGAGAGAACTGAGGTTTTGTTCTTCCTTGGGAATCTGCTTCTGCCTGCATTTCATGATTCCAGGTGGAAATTTAGTGTGCATCAGTGCATATTAGTGTTTGATTTGCTAGGAAAACATGACAATGGAAAGATGTTTTATTACTCAAATAAAGTGAATATTGCTGTGTGTGGTGGTTAAATTTTCCAAACTGTTTAGTGGCATTAATCAGTTTTTCAGAGTCACCCTCTCCTGGTGTTGTATGAATGGAAATGCAGAACTGTACTCCTTGTTTCAGATATGGACAGAAGTCCTGCTTACAAGTGGCCCATCCTTTAATCTTTATTGTTACATTTACTACACTGCTGTCAGCAGGGCAAGTTTAGTTTGACTGAAATTTAGGTGTCCCATTTTTCTACTGATTCTGATTTTCTGATTGGTTTACCTGCAGTAGAATTAACCGAGGGCTGAAGTCTGAGCAAAGGAATGTAGGAAGGTAAAAGAAAGCTATTTACTGCACAGTCCATCAAGCCTTGCCTACATATGAGGCTCATAAACCCCTTAATTGGATGCACAAACCAATGGGTGCGTATTTGGTTTCTGTCCTGTTCCACTGGCAGTGCTCAGTGCTGACTCAGCCTTCCTTTGTGAGCCAGAGCCTGGGGTTTGCTGTGTCTCAGGGAATCCCTTAAAAGTGGTGTCTTGCTTTGGAACATGCAATGCTGCAACACTGGCTGTTTGAAATACTTCACTTGGGAAGGATTTTCCTGAAATAGCAGCTCAGTTCTGCAAACAAACAACTTTCAGTTTCGATCAATAATCAGCTTTTCTTTGTACTGTTTGTCTGCTACTAATTGGCCCATGAACCTTTCCTGTTAGAACTACTGATGTTTCTAAGAATTATGGGAACCCAGTGTAAGAGCTTCAGTGTGCTCCTGGTTTTTATTTCCTAGAACTGTGACCAATTGCACAACAATCTTTCTCACGGATTTGTCCATTGTCTATTTATTCTTCCTTTCTCCTTCCACTCACTCAAGAGTATTCCTGTAGCAAATAATTGGGGAATTATCTTACGATAAACTAACGCTGTGTCATGGTAATGATTTCAAGAGTCAAGTGTTCCCAGTGATAGTTAATTTTAATTTTTAAAGCAGTAATTGCAAACTGCTGTACAGAGTTCAGTCGCCTAAATTTTTCTAGGATTTTCTGATGTTCCACTTTTCAGTGTGAAGATTTTTTTTTTTCCTCTTTTATTTAAGCTCCCATATAGTAACTATATATTATGGTGAACTGAAATTGCTGGCTGGATGTTACTTCTACTTGGTGTGCAGTGCTGGGTAATTTGAAGTCCATCACAGAGTAAAGTCATCACACATAATGTTCATTACTTCTTTTTATCGTACTAGTAATTAAAGGTATTAATAACTCAACTGAGTTGTAATTCCCCCAATTAGATACAGAATGTTACTCCAATGGAAATAATTTCAAACCAGAATTCCAAAATTTAGAACCTCGTTATCTCCTGCAGGGCATTTTCTCTGTTATTGTTTTATTTTCATTTAGGGCTTTGACTGTATTGGAATCAAGCTTTTCAGGCCACCCAGTGTAATTGGTCACTGTCCTGGTGTATAATTAAGAATTTCTGATTTAGAATTAATTCACGTTTTGTCCTCTGTAGAGGAATGTGCTGCAGAACTGTGAGTCCCTAGTCATTGTCTTGTAATAGTAAGTGTAGATGTTTATGATTTAGTGTTTATGCATTTAGCTTTACGTTGCCTTCAGGACACCCTTTTAGTAAAACGTCATGCTTTTCTTTTTGGGTCTAAGCAAGCCAAGTGATTTTGGCTCCTTATGAACAGTATGTATAAATAAGGTAGTTAAATGTTGATTTTTTCTCTTTTTTTCTGAAAATGCATTTCTCATCCCTTCAGAAAAAGCTTCTTAATTTTTTGGGTTTTGTTCTATTCCCCTTGAAAAAGAGTGGACTTTTTTTAAAGTTTCATCCAACTGTTTTCTACTCCTTGGTGCACAAACACTGTTTTTTTTCAAGTATGGAAGTAGTTATGTTTATATAAACTGTGTTGTAGCTCAATAGGCGAAATACATTTGAGAGGTACCCAGTCAGTCACTACTGAAACCTCAAAATGCCACAGATTGCTTTAAGGAGAATCTGTCAGCTCACATAGAAAACAGCATGTATCAGAATAGTTCTAGTATATCATGAGATTGCTTTGAAACAGCTCAGTTTAGTTTGCCATGTCTGCAATATGTTTCTGTGGAGAGACCTTTTGTATCTGTTTTTGTCATTGAAAAATTATTCTTGGCACACATGCAGATCGTTGCCTGCATCTTGCTAAGACTTGGGTATTGGTTGCTGGAATTTCCTTGAAGCTCATGCCAAAGTAAATTGTGAAAGCTCTTAAACTATCAAATTACAAATAGTCCTTCATGCCCTCTCTCCTACAGAGGAAGTTTTGCATGGCACCTGCAGAGGTACCCTGGGACTGAATTTGCCGAGAATATTAATAAAGAACTCATAGTATTGATATGCAGATGGGAAAGGAGCCCCTGAAGCTGCACCTTTACTTTTTATTTGCAAGCACACTGTCATGTAAAAACCAGGGCTCTTCAGCCTTTCCTAGCCCGTCATGTGTCTAAGTCCCAAGAAGAGATTTCTTTATCCTGTATTAGTGAGATGTAGCTGTTAGAGGATCAGAAGAAAGAGTAGCAAGGACAATTGTTTTTACTTTGCTTTATCATGCTAAAGCTTTATGGAGAGAAGAAAATGAATGATCTCAGTACTGAATAGTATTTTTGAAGAAAGCACAAAATCCTAATGTAGCCTTTTGAGTTATTTTGCTGGTTGTCTGCAATGGTAGGCTTTTGTGTTGAAACACACAAACAAAACAAGCACATTAAAACCAACAACCCCCAAATAAATAAAAAAACCCCCTCAAAATATGAAACCAGTGTAGCTCCCACAGGGCAGTAGAGCATATTTTTTTGCCAATCTTGTTTAACACAATCCATCTTTCTCAGAACTTCTGACTTTGTATCACTGTAGGTAGTTCTGGGTTTCTGTGTTAATGGTGTGCTTGCTTACGGAATAAATCAAAATGAGGAGGAGCACCTCCAATCATACTTCTTCTGTGATTCTTAATAGTCCAAACCAGAGGGAATCCTTAGAAACGAATTTTTTCAGTTGGGGAAGTTTCTTCAGGTAGAAAACAGACACAGCTTCATCGGAGTAGAATATTCCAGATGGGAAAGTACAATCCAGAAAACAACAGTTGTTTGTTGAAGCGTGATGTTGATGTGTCCTCAAGTTAGGATGATATTTGGCCAAGATAAGGGTTTATTTTATTACACAGCAAGGAGGTACAGATGAGATATTTAAGGATTCTTTCTGACTTATTTCTGCTGTGGAGGCTGAATTTATTTAATTTGTGTTCTGAGCACCTTGATGTCTGATTGCTATGGGAATTAAAACTAGGGTTTTTTACTTTGCTTTTGAGGCAACACACTGGTTTTAAGCGTCTTCTTTCTAGTTTTTTCAGTACAATATTATTGTTCTAAAACTTCTTGGAAGACACAGGGGAAGAATTTGGTCCCACATGTCAGTAAATCAAAGTGCTGCTGGAAAGCAATACCAGTATCTGAACTCCAGAGCTGGCTCAGGTTTTGATGTCTCCTCCCAGATTACAATCAGTGTATTTGGATTTAGATGTGAACCCCTCTGAGCTGCTGAGACACATCATAGAGTTTAAGAATGGAAAGTGTGCCAGCTATTGTTTACTTTTGATGACTTTTCAAAACATGGAAGGTATTACTTGGGAATGTAACTGAAGGGTTTTTCTTAATTATATAAAGTAACCTTTTGCTCTCACTCTAGAGGGAGTTTTCTTTCATTGTGTAGGTCTTTTATGCCCATTTTAGGAAGGTTGGGGGACTTGCCAGCAAAAAAAGCGCGGAAAGCATCTCTCCTTAAGAAGGAACCATTAACCATGGAATCTTTTTTTTTTTCTCTAGCCTTAAGGAATTCCTGCCTAAAGAATATACTAAACAAAGAGGGGCTGAAAAGAGAATATTTCAGGTAATTGTAAGGCTGAGAAAACTACTATGGTTTCAGTACCTTTATAAAAGAAAAACATAAGCTTTCCCAGGTGTATACTTTGTGTATCCTTGAATTATATAACATCAGAAAATCAAGTGTAAAGGATCCGACAGCTTCTATTTCTTTTGCAGATCTTGAAGAAATAAAATACTTTATCTTTTTTTCTTCACTGATGATTATCCACTATACTTTGTTAAAGGGAGAGAGTGAATATTCAGTATTTTTAAGATCTTTTTGTCCATTATATTAAAATGTCAAGAGGCCTATTTGTACTGAAATAGATCCACATTTAGGAAAGCCAGTTTTAATTGCATGCCTCATACAAAGAGCAGCCTCAAGTTGTGCTAGCTAATGTTTGAATTCAGGGGTGTGTCTGGGAATCACACAGTTGCAAAAGACTGGGGCATAAAATAGTAAAAGAAATATAAAATAGTAAGATGAACTGATACTGTTGGAAGTGGTGTCAGAGTTTGAGTGCTGTACATGCACCAAGTATCTCTGCCCACTGAAATACAAGTTTGGTAATACAATATAAGTTGGAAAATGTTGAAGTCAACTGGTGAAATCATGTTATATGGTTTCTGGAGGACATACCAGGGATCTGTGACCTCAGCTTGGGAGACAAGTTGGAGAGCAGGAGCAGGTCACACACTTGCCTGTGTCTGCTACAGTCCCACTCCAAGTATTGTGTAACTCAGAAAGTCTGTTCTATCTGGAATTTTTCCATACTCCCTTGTGGGTGAGCATGTCCTATGCTTTTCTGCACACCTTTAGTGGTGTGATGTTGCAATTTAAGCAAAAACCAGATTAATTAATTTCTGAGTAAAATGATTATGTATTAGCATGGGATTTTTGCCCATGTCAGATACAACCCTATGAGTAGTTTCAGTCATTGTGTTCCACTGCATGGACAAGAAGCTCATCAGTGAGGGCACTGATCCTGGACAAAGATACAACAGGAAAGTGGAATAAGTGAGACGTCTTTTTGAAAAAAACCAAGCTGCTCCCCAAGTTACAAAATTTTGGAGTTTGGCAGGTGATTTCACCAAATGTAATTGGTGATTTCACCAAATGTAGTTACTCATCTGTAATGAGTACATTTGTGCTCCTTGGGATCCTGGTTGTGTTCTCTGTGCTGAATTTGGGAGATATGAACAGCCTGTGCCCTTGGGATGCACAGGAGTATTGGAGTTGGAGTTGCTCCTCCTTGGAACACTATCGAGGTGATAACAGGTGGAATAGGAAGACTTTCCCATGTTCTTGGTGCTCCCCCTGCTGCCATCAGTCAGAATGGGAGAGGTGGCAACCAGCAGTTCAGAAGGATGTCGGGGTGAGGGTAGAGTGGGATAGGGAACTCCACAAACAGTATTTAAATAGCAAGATATTGGGATATGATTTTCAGCAGAATGATCTAGGGTAGAAGAGCAGATGGTGAGATGAAGTTTAAATTCATAAGATGAGTTTCTGTCATTATTGACAAGTAATCAAGTTTACTAATGAGTAAATTGTTTAAATAATAAATAGAGACTGAGTTAGAAGACACCTGAGTATTTCAGGTTGAACTATTTAGAAAAATCGTTGTTTCTTCCTCAGATATAGAATTCTTTTCACATGATGGAAACAGATTGTGGATAATGTTGCAACTGGCCAAAAAAAAAGCCTATTGGAAGTGCCTACAAGAGATCGCAAATGATCAAGTACAAAGTGTGAGGCTCTCATGAATTAGAAGTTTTAGGCACAAAATAGGAATAAATAATCTCTTTCTAGAAAAAAAATATGAGTGCTGGGACATTTAAGTTATTTGAAAAAGCTGAGTGAAGAGGCATTAATTTTGAAGCCTAGTGGTGTCAAATAGCAGGACCACCCAGAATTTAAAACTGTCAGAAGTAGTTTAAATGTGGTTGTTCTGAGGCACAGATTGAATGGATGATTGTCAAAGAGTGTTCTGTTTGCATGGGTTGTTTTTGGTCTCCAATGGCACGAATTATGTGATAATCTTGCTAACATTTCCACCCAGTATTTTTTCAAATACTCTAATGGTAATGATTATTAACTAAGCATCCTACAACAGATAGAAGCCATACCCCTTTTTTGTTTCTTTCCAGAAAGCTTTGGTTCTGCCTCACTGATACTGACCTCTCATTACAGGAGCACAAAAACTGTGGGGAGATGACTGAAATAGAAGCCAAAGTGAAGTATGTGAAGCTCGCCCGCTCCCTGCGCACCTACGGAGTGTCATTTTTCCTTGTTAAGGTAATGTGCCCATTGTATCCTTGGTTATCCTTGGGTTACCTCAGATTCCACACTAACCAAAGCCTTGTTACCTTAGTCACTAAAATATTTTAGTTTCCTGAATGACTGGGAAGAGGGACTGTCTTTTTGACCTTTGAGTAGTAAAGATGCCCTAAAGACCAGAGCTTCTTAATTTTAATGCATTGCTTGAAAATCATTGTAACCAGATAAACAAAGCCTGGAGTTTGAAGTTGTCATCACGTGCATGCCAGTTGCTTCCATTTTTCAGTATATTCCTTCTTGATTTTCCTTTCTTCTATGACAAGCTGCATTTGAATGGAGAACAATCTTTCACACTTCGTTATAGGAAAAAATGAAAGGCAAGAACAAGCTGGTTCCTCGCCTGCTGGGTGTGACCAAAGACTCAGTGATGCGTGTGGATGAGAAGACCAAGGAAGTGTTGCAGGAATGGCCACTGACAACTGTGAAACGCTGGGCTGCCTCACCTAAAAGCTTCACTCTGGTAATCTTTCTGTACATGCTCCCAGGATCTATGTGGCAAGGAGAAAGGAAAAGATGGACTTAGAACAGTTTCTGTCATGTAAATTGTTCTCTCTCTCATTTTCTAGCATTATATGGAGTCACTATATTAGCAATTCATTGACCCATCAATCTGTAGTTTGATGCTTCTAGACAGACTAGTCCCCTGGAAAACTATTTAAATCTGTTCAAAAAACGTTTTGTGCTTAACCACTCAAACAGTTAAGAAGACATTGTTATTTTAACCTGTGTAAGCCGATACGGTGCTCGTCATTCATAATGTGACTTGCAAGATACAAACATAAAGTCAGATGATTCATTCATACATTTAGTGATGAAAGAAGTTTGACTGTGATATATTTGGTTAATTATTTGGTCCATGGGAGACCACTGCAACATTCATTTTGGATATGAAAAGGTTTAAAGTGGGAGAGCAAGAGGCAGAGGCTAGAAAATTACATTAATGTGATTCATGTGCATCTAATTTCTGATTGCATGGATGATTATGATCTCAGATTAAATTCTGAAGACTTTTCTCCATTCTTAAGTGACTGAATCTGATAAAATTAGCCGAAATGTCTCTTGGGTGTTTCAATTTGTGAAACATCTGTGCTTTCCTCACCCCCCATATCAACTGCTTTAGAATCTTGGAGCAGTTTAATTTAATGTTGGGTATAATAAAATAACTATGCAAACAGTTTTAAAATTTGAGTTCTCTCAGTACTGTTTCTTCATTTAGTTTCCATTTTCAAAGAGGTTTGGGGTTTTTTCCCCTTTTTTCTTCAGGATTTCGGTGAATATCAGGAAAGCTATTACTCAGTACAGACCACTGAAGGAGAACAGATCTCTCAATTAATTGCAGGTTATATTGATATCATCTTAAAGAAGGTACAGTATTCACATCTTAATATGTATTCAAAAAGCCATAAAAGAATCACTGTGCAGCACTGCAAAAACTCAGCTGTGTGCAAGCTGCAGTTCTTCCTCTCATAAAGTCAGTGTTGTGTCTCATGTTTTGATGTTATTTATTTTTACCTGTAAGAGTTGATAAAATCAACTTCATCAGTAAAAATTAACTCTCAGTAGCGTGGCTCAGGCTCAGTACAGCAATCCTGGGCTTTGTTTTTCTGTCTGAAAGGTGCACTGGTGACTGTGACTGTATGTCCAGAAAAGACTCCAAAGCTTCAACTATGAATTTTAAGCTGTGGTCTAAGGGGATGAATCAGTTGGGAAATAATTACTGGATAGAAACAGTATTTAAAACAACAAAGACTAGTTAATAGTTCTCCAGCTGTTCAATGCATCCAAGCTGAGATTTGCCAGGAAAAAACAAACAAACAAAAAAATGCCCAACCTTATATTGCTTTAAAAATGCTGTGGTTAGTAAAGCAAAGAATTAGAGCTCAGTTGGTCAGAGAGGGATAAAATCAGTGTTTGTCAAGAGACCAGTCTGCCTGGAAGCTTGGTTTTATGGAGCAGGAGGGAAGAAAGGCCGATACACATTTCAAGCGTACAGATTATTCACAAATAAATAAGTGCAACAGCAAAAAAAGCAAGTTTGCCAAAAAACGTGGAGCTGAATAGTCATATTCTAAGCACATTATATAGAAAAGTGAGATGGTTCAAAACACTGATTGCTTCTTGTCAAATTTTTACTTTATTGAGGTTCAGCTGAACTAGACTGTTATTGGCTATAATAGATTTTAAAAGTAAAGACATTACAAAGTAGCCCAGAAGAATTTATTGCCTTTGTTCATAGTGTAGGATGCAACATCAAGTGCTGTGCAGTAAGAGATTGAGGAGGATTGCCAGAATTCATCACAGTACAAGCCTTTTCTCTGGGGCTGTCAGACTCAGGTTTAATAAATATCAAATAAATTGCAGCTTTCCATAGATGGTTTAAAACTTGATTCAGAAGTAGCTTTGCACTCTAATGCCAAATGAAAGCAGCCTTCTGTCTTGAGAGAATACAGCTGTGTGAATTTCCATTACCATCTGCTGACACAGCCAGTTTAAAATTAATGAATTAGGAACAGGTTAAGTAATAAACACTCATGATGTGTATGAGAAGCTGCAGCTCCCAGGGTTGAGCCCACCTTATCTCTGTGTTGCAATGCCTCAAAGGATGGTTTTTTGCTCTCAGTGGCACAATAGTGATTCTTGGTGTGTTTTGGACTGTTCCAACACATTTTCTCTGGCGTGGATTGATAGGTACCTTTTTTCTTCTCCAGTGCTATTGGTGCAGTGTTCCTCAAACCCTCATGTCCTGTAAGTTTAGTGAGTCATTATTCAGTTGACAGGGAGCCCTGAATGGGAGTAACTTCTACCATTTTTAATTTGGATACAAGTTTTTATGACGCATTAATATGGAAGTAAGGCACAATCTTCAGTAGAAACTGGGAGTTGCAGTTCATGTATAAACACAAACTATAGCAGTAAGAACTTTCTTTCCAAATTGTGTGTGTGTGGATGTGTGTGAGGAACTGCCATTAAATGTACCCAAGGCCACAGTGGATAATCCTCTATTTATATAGATCTGTCTGTGATTTGTATACATAAAGATTTGCTGCTGTTGCACATCACACATCACTCAGAATATTTTTTCTCCTTGAGAAAAGACAGTATCTCAGCACTTGCCTTATACCTTTGCTCAGAAAGGCACCAGCAGCTTTTTTCTTTTATGCGCTTTATCTGCCAGGGTTTAAACCTGGCTGGCTGCTGAAGAGCATCTCTTCTGAAGTGGAGGTTATATTGTCTTTCAGTGCCCAAAGCATGGTGTTCAGCACCAGACAAGGCTCTATGGATTATTTGACTAAGTTTATGATAAATGGCGAGGGTATGATGGAGAGAAAACAAAAGTCCGTACACATTGTTTAACTTAATTTTTTTCCCCCCCTCCTCCAGAAACAAAGTAAAGATAGATTTGGGCTTGAAGGTGATGAGGAGTCAACCATGTTGGAAGAATCTGTTTCGCCTAAGAAGTGAGTGTAAACAACAGGAGGAAATGCTCTTTCTTTGAGTGCCACATTTACAGCTTTTTTCAAACGAAGTAGTACAGTTATTACTGTTAAAGAATGGTTTTCTACAGTGTTTCATTAGAAGGAAATACTATCCCAGGTAATTCAGCAGGCTCCTAGCTTCATTCAAGGATTGAAGAGCAGGTATTTGTCACAAAGTTGTTGGCTGAGCAACCAGCAGTGGTACCAGTTTGTGCTAACGTGACCCTTGAACAAAGGAACTCGGGCTGTAATTCAGTAAAATGCTGGGATTGGGTGGGGGTTAATGAGGCAGAGCTGAAAATGTTGTATAAGTTTTTTGATCTTCATGCCAAAATGTAGGATTTTTTTAATTGCTTGAGTCTGCTAGTTCCATGGTTTCCAGTAATTTTGATTCCTGTCAGTTTAGTGGTACACTGTGCTATGGACAGAACTGGCTTATTCACCAGACAAACCCATCGGATGTGTGGTGTGGAGGAAAAGTCAGGTCTGGTACTGGTAGGTCAGGCAATGATTTCAATGGGAGAGTAACTAAACACAGCAAAAAGCAAAACTGTACAGCTGGCTGTACTCGTGAAAAGTAGTGTTAAATGTTTTGTGCAGTGAAGAAATACAACAGATTTGGGACATTCTAAGCTGTAATGAGCCACTCCGGTCTCTTCTTGGAAATCTGAGGATGGCAGTGTCAGCAGTGTATATGTGAAAAGTTCGTTTGATTTATTGTTAAACATACAGTTTATAGGAGACAGACTTGTAACAAATTTAATGTGGCCTTATGTGGAATTTCAACTTATGATGGATCACATATGTTCAAATGTGATTTATTTTGATATGGCCCTTTCCAAATCACTTCCAGAATATACTATCAGCTCAGTGCTATGCAGAGAAGCCCAAAACTTGGAGTAGATAAATAAGAGATTTTTTTCACACTTGAAATGACTTTTTTTCCCTAGCAGAATGTTGTTGTTAAAGCCTGAATTTCTATCAACGCTTCTATCTATTAAAGCTTGAATCATACTTAAATATAAGGATTGTATCTGGCAAAGCATTTCATGACGATGGATGGCAGTAACTTTATTTATTATTCTTGAAATGGGCTGGCAGACAGGGCACTTTTCTGATACATTGCCAGATTACTAGCAAGTACTGTGTGTGCTTTGTGTGTGTGTAAAGGGGTAAGAAAGAATTTTAGTTTTTATTCCAATTCCAGGGAGTGCTTGCAAAAGACAACTCCACAAGGATCATGCTTCTATTTTCTATTGATGAGCCTGTGATACAACTGAAACAAAGCAGTTTTTCTGCCCTAAACCCTGTTCTGGTTCTACCTGCTATGCATCTAAAAAGGGTAAAACTATTGTACCACATGTACTAAAACTGCACATTGCCTTCTTTCCTTGGTGCCTACTCATTAGTGCTATTATTAACTGCTCTACCAAAAGCCCTGGATTTTTTTTTTCTAGTATGTTACAAAATGATTAGAAAGAAAAAAGGTAAAGTTTTCCAGCTTCCCCAAAAGTTGAGAAATGCAATTTGAAATCCCAAAGAAAGAACACCTGGCAGAACTTGGTTTGCAGGAGCTCAGTAATTTTCTGTTGGGTGTTTTTTTCCAGATCTACCATTTTGCAGCAGCAGTTCAACCGGACGGGGAAGGTGGAGCACGGCTCTGTGGCACTGCCAGCTGTCATGCGCTCAGGGTCCAGCGGCCCAGAGACTTTCAACATTGGCATCATGCCTTCACCCCAGCAGCAGGTCACAATTGGTCAGATGCACAGAGGACATATGCCCCCACTTGTGAGAAACCTCCTCGTTTTGTATTTGGAACTCTTCTTTGTATTTGAAACTTGTCTGTGCTGTGAGTAGTCAGAAACAGCATGTTGTACGTGTTGCTAAGGGCAGAAGTCCTGGCTGGCCTGCCAAACATGAATTTTGAGTATTCCTGACATACTTTGATATCACATTTGACTTATTTCCTCATTTTCTTTAAAGCAGGCTTTTCCAACCTTCTCTTTACTTTTAAGTAGTTAAACCAGTATTCAAGGGTAAAAGAAAAAGGCAGTTTTAGAGAAAAGGCTTATCACTAGTCCACCAATTTAGAATTTTTTTAGGAGGCTTAAAGCTGATAGTGCATTTTCTCATTTAAATTAAAAGACTTTGAAAAGCCCTCAACAGTCTTTAGAGAGTATAATCAATGTTTAAGGTCATGACATACTACTACTAGTGTAGTATGTGTAGCAGATTGACCTTGGCTGTTTGCCAGATGCCTGCCCAGCTGCTTTTTCACTCCTGCTCCTCAAAGACAAATGTGTGTGGGGGATGTGCAAGATGAAAAAAAAGCTTCATCTTGGCATCAGTCAAGATAAAGACAGGAAGATCACAAATTACCTTAATAAGCAAAACAGAATCGGCCTGGGGAAAATTAATTTAATTTATTGTCAATTAAAATACATTTTAATGGATGGTGACAGACAGATGAAAAATAAAACACCTTCCCATCCACCCCCTTTTTCTTACACAGACTCAACTGCTTCATTTCTGACTATTCTATTCCTGCTCCCAAGTGATCGACTTGTAACACCCCCTCTCTGCTGCTCCTTCCTCCTCACACTTTTCCCCAACTCCATGGGCTGCAGTCATTCAGGACAAACTGGTCCCCTGTGAGCTGCCATTCCTTTTGGGAGATCCTGCTCCAACAGTGGACCTCCAGAGGCTGCAGTTTCTGTCAGGACCCTGCTGCAGTGTAGGCTCTCTAACAGCTGGAGTTTTTTTCTGGGAAGTACCCACCTGCTGCTGTGTGGGGTCCTCTGTGGTTTGCAGGGTGGGTATGTGGGTATGTGCTCTGACACTCACCACAGACTGCAGGGAAATATTTGCTCCACTCTGGTCTACCCCATGGGCTGCTAAGGAAACTGCTCTGCTGCCATGAGTACCTCCTCCACATCCCCCTCAGGCACTGGCATTTGCAAGGTGGTTTTTCGAACTCTTTTTCTCCTCTCACTGCCGTGCTTTGTTTTGCCTTTTCTTGTAAATGCTTTCTCAGAGTTGCCACCAGCTGCTGGGCCCAGTGTGTCCTGCACTGGGTGTGTTGGTCTGTCTAGAGCCAACTGTGCCCAGCTGGGGCAGCCCCATGCCTGTTCTCACAGAGGCCACCCCTGCAGCCAAAACCATGCCACAGATACCCAACACAAATAACCATCCTGCTCTGCCTAAAACCCTTCAGTTTTCTGTTAACTTGGCATATTGATGACAATTTACTTTTGGAATCATCCTTGATTACATTGGTAGGCTGTCCCAGGAAATCAATAGTGGCAGAATAGTTTTCATGTTCCTTGAGTGCAGGTCAGTAAGGCAGCTCAGTGGTTTTGGTCATTGTTTGATCTGAGAATGCTGCAAGTACAGAGGAGTCTAAAATGGCAGAAGTGAAATCAAGACTGTGTGAGAGGAGTGTGAGAGAGTTTTTCTTCCTCCATTGCACCAGGGGAAAGCCAGCTCTCTGAAATGGCCTGCTGGGAGTGCTGGACTGTTCTCACTCACTGCCTCTTCCTGCATTGCCTTGCAGACCTCAGCTCAGCAGGCCTTGATGGGCACTATTAACACCAGCATGCACGCGGTGCAGCAGGCACAGGCTGACCTCAGCGAGGTGGATAACCTGCCACCTCTGGGGCAGGACATGGTGAGTTTTCCTAAGCCCTCACAGAAATGTGTCTTACTGATCTGGGGTATTCGGAGCTCAGTTTAGCCATTGTCCCCAAATCTAAAGTGATATTGCTAAAGCATTTGAAATGGGATAAAATGTTGTGCTCGCATTAAGGGTTTCATGTACATTGTTCCCGCTTCACTCTTACCAGTCTCCTGAGATGAGATGTAGCAGATTTCTTGCATAAATGTGTCTGGAATGCTATTGTTTTGTGGGCATATGTACAAGTAAACACATACTATGGGCAGAATTTATGGCGGGAGTGGCTGCTCCTCAGACATTTGAAAAATAAGAACAAAATATGATATTATTGTCCCTGATCCAGGTTAGGGCAGGAGCGTTATTGCTTTAGGGACTGTCAACCAAGAGTTCACCCTTCATGGATGCACTTTATGGCATTTACCTTAAAAGGGGAGCTGCTGAAATGTGATAGCAAATCTGTAGTGAATGAATCAGCAGAAGAAAACTCTTGCTTTAAAATTTCACTTTAAGTGCTTTCTGGTTACCCTCTATTTCACTTTTAAAATTTCATGAAGGAGTGGGATTTACGTGATGTCCCCTCTTAAAGAACATCACTGCAATCCTTAATTCTTCTTTTTGTTATTGCTCTTCAGGCATCAAGAGTATGGGTTCAGAACAAGGTTGATGAATCAAAACATGAAATACACTCTCAGGTTGATGCAATCACTGCAGGAACTGCTTCTGTCGTTAACCTTACAGCAGGTAAACTTCTATGGGAAGGATTTCCCTGCAGTCACCTAACATTTGTCCAAGTCAAGTAGCATGAGGAGAGTATGGGGCAGCTGTAGGAAAGTTTTCCTTAAAACAACCCAATATTTAAGTGTTACAAGAAAGCATTATTGATCTGATAGTTGTTAAAGAGAGATTATGTGTTTATTGGCAGTGTTTTTTCTTCAGCAAATTAAAGGTGGAAGGAGCTGCAAGTGACTTAAGGGGGACAAGAGTAAATGATATCGAAAGATAGCTGGAACTGTGAACTTCTCAGCAAATTGCATTGAATGAAGAGGAATTCTATTAGAAGATAGATTAGTGCAGAAGAAATGTAGAAATCACAAAATTTATAGCAGCCTAAGTTTTTTCAAGTGACAATGAAATTACTTAATAGGCATAGTTTGGCTGTCTTGAAATGTCTCTTTTGTCTCTCATCACCGTTCTTGTGGTAGCTGCCCCTTTTAACCACTGAAGCATTCTGATCATTGACAAATCTGTGCTCTACAGGGGACCCAGTTGACACTGACTACACTGCTGTGGGATGTGCAATCACAACCATCTCTTCCAACCTCACTGAGATGTCCAAAGGTGTAAAGCTGCTTGCTGCTCTCATGGATGATGAAGTTGGAAGTGGAGAAGATCTCCTGAAAGCTGCTCGAACATTGGCCAGTGCTGTCTCAGACCTGCTGAAGGCTGTGCAACCAACTTCAGGAGAGGTGAGTAGATGAAAACTCCTCAGGCTCCCTCTTCGAAGTGCAGGCTTTGCATTTTTTGACCCTAGTTAGGTTCTACACTTACCTCTTCAATACCACATAATGTTCCCTCTGCAAGCAGCACTTTTGACTACTTCTTATTCCTTCATCTGTCTGTCTTATGCTTTTGAGTCTTGTACCTTGATATTAGAAAGTTCTGTGTTGTATGCAGAGATTGATCGATTTGTGTAATAAGTAGTTAATTTATCTGAGTACTGTACTCTGCTTTAGAAACAAATTTCCAACAGTAATGTGACATAATAGGAGGTGGAGAGGTACTCACTGATGTTTTTTTCCTTACTTTTTTTCTGGTTATAAAATGACATATAAATGACGTATAAAACAAGAAGTTAATTCATATGTTGTAGTTTTCCAGAAATAAGAGTACTACTGACCAGGATAAACTACTTTGATTCGTTTGTTATGATTTGGAGTCTGTAGCCAGTTTACCTTAAGTGTTTTCCTATTTTGAAGAACAGGAACTCTCCTGATGTTCTGGATCAGTTGAGATATTTACTGTCCATCCTTAGTTATCCTTGGAGTTAAGACAGCAAAGTCTATTCAAGTTCTTCAAAATTCTTTATGTGTGTTCTGGGCGCACATTCGATAAAACCTTTGAAATATGAAAGTGCACCTGTGCATGTGGAAAAGTAAAGATTTTTCCAAAGCTTTTTTATTGTGAATTTTTTGGGGGGCCATGTTGCTTGCAGATTAATGCAGAAGTCTGTGGAGGAAATCTGAAATTCAAGTGAAGCTCTTTTTTTTTGAATTCATGTGTTTCACTATTACCTCTTTCCAGCCTCGACAGACAGTTCTGACTGCAGCTGGAAGCATTGGGCAAGCGAGTGGAGAGCTACTGAGACAAATTGGAGAGAATGAAACAGATGAAAGGTTCCAGGTAATGAGGGAGCTGCTTGTCACTGTCAGAGTTGTGCAGTTTTCTAATGAGGTCTCTACAGAAAACCAGACTTCCCAAAGTGTTGTTAGAAAATGCTAGAGTTTCTCTGTACTAATTGAGGTTAATCCATTTTGAAGTTGTTTTTAATTACACAATCACTGCTGATTTCACAAGAACTGCTACTTCATTCTATGAATCATACAGATGCTTTCATGTTTCATGGAGAGCTGTTTGTGCTGTATTTCTCCTCCTTACACATAGTGGTTTTCATGTACTTGTTTACTGTGTCTGCATGTATTGTGTGAACCACAAGTTAATAAAACATTTTGCTAAACCAAGTAGAAGAAAATTATTGTATTACAAACAAAATTTGTTCAAGAAAAGTATTATCAGTTATAAAATTATTATGCCTTATGACTTAACAATGTTTGCTATTGACAGTTTAAGACCATTGTTCTTAAATGCTCTGTCAAAAGCAAGTCAGCATATTTTAACTCAATGTCAAGAGCAGGTTTGCACCAGAACCAAGAGAAAGTACTTTACAGCAACAGATAAACCTTAAGAGTGCACTGTATTCAAGATGTCTGCTAATATAATAAAACACTAGATCCATTATAAATCTATTTGCAGGTTTCATCAGAGCTCTCATTTGTATTCCTAGTTGAGTGTGTATTGCAGCCCACTCTCTTTTGGCTAGGGGAAAGAACCTGAGCATTCTTATAATTGTTGAAGAACTTCGTACCTTCAAGAGACTTGATGTTAATCTAAGCATATGCATTTTTGATCGTAAGACTGAGTATTCCCTTTGTTTTCCCAGGATGTTCTGATGAGTTTGGCCAAAGCTGTTGCAAACGCTGCTGCCATGTTGGTGCTGAAGGCCAAGAATGTGGCACAGGTTGCTGAGGACACAGTCCTGCAGAACAGGGTCATTGCTGCTGCTACACAGTGTGCACTCTCCACTTCCCAGCTCGTGGCTTGTGCTAAGGTGAGGCTGGCAGTGTTCCTGAGGTGCCGAGGCACCGTTCCAGTGTGTGCAAATGGATTTCCAGCAGCCTTGGGCAATGTGCTGTGTTAATGTCAAACAAGCCTTTTCTGAACACTCTGTGTCCTTTCCCCGGGCAGGTTGTGAGTCCCACCATCAGCTCTCCAGTGTGTCAGGAACAGCTGATCGAGGCAGGGAAACTGGTAGACCGTTCAGTGGAGAACTGTGTGAGGGCCTGCCAGGCTGCCACAGACGACACTGAGCTGCTGAAGCAGGTCAGTGCAGCTGCCAGCATTGTCAGCCAAGCCCTGAACGACCTCCTGCAGCACGTCCGGCAGTTTGCGAGCAGGGGGGAGCCCATCGGGCGCTATGACCAGGCCACAGACACCATCATGTGTGTCACAGAGAGCATCTTCAGCTCCATGGGAGATGCTGGTGAGTTTCTCCAAAGAACAGTGGCTTCCCACCGTTCAGAGATGTGCACTTTTCAGATAAAGGAAGGAAGTCTCCTCCTTTGAGATGTGCTCTGCTAAACTGTGCTGTCACAGTGGGCAGTCATCCAGCCCATCATATTAGCAATGTGCACATAGCTGTGCGCTTGTTAGAGAGAGATTCTGTGAAAACAATACCACACTAAAGGACTGCTGTAGTATTTTGTCTGTTTTCTACCACTGCTTCACTTCACAGAATTGTATAATAATTTCTCAACTCCAAATATAAAGACAGGCACCTGGGCAACACTTCAGTCATTGATTTTATTATGTGTAGATTTTGTTGTAGGTCTTTGAACTTATTTCTGCTTTTTTTCTGTGATGTTTCAAAAACGTCCAGCTTCTGGAACCAACTGACTTTTGAGATTCCTAATGTTTAACCAGGCCAGTATGAATTGTTAGTAAGGAACCAGTAAATCACTTAGAATGGTGAAATTTCATGGTTCTAAATGTTATGAAGTAACAGCAGTATGAAAGGGCCATATGAACTTGAAATCAAGACAATTCATAGAGAGGTTAAAATGGGATCAGTTTTAAAAAGCAATTATGATGTATAGTTTCCATACTGGTGTTTTCCTTCTTGTTACATCAATGCAAGGCTGGGAAAGAAAACATTTCAGTCAGAACTATATTCGTGTTACAGTCAATATGAACAAACTAATCTTTCATTGTAGAGTCACCTAGGTTGTTATGTTTAAGAGATAAAGCTTTCAAGAGGTAAAACTGTTTTTTCAGAAATTGTGATTTCAGCCATGCAGAAACTTCTAGAGGATTATGCAAAGGAACTAATTAGCAACATTCTCAGTGTATTTTGACCCTAGAATCTTTATGAGAAACATGAGCAATTAAAACTTTTTAAAAATGCACAGAAGTGTTTGTTAATCTTCCAATTGAAAGCTGTGGAAAAGCTTTTCTAATGCTCTGTAGGTATCTTAAAGAATTTAACTAATGTAGATGTGCACAGGAAACCTTGTCAGGTTTTATGTTTAGCTGTCACTTATGATTCAGCTTCTGTAGAAAGGGATGCGGTGAAGGAGGTGATCTTGAATAGCATTTATTGTCTATTCACAAGCAAATGTCTTGTTTTGCAATCCTTAGTTTTTAGTAGAAGGAATTCAGATTCCAGTCTGTGTTTCCAGCTTATCACTGCACTCCTGCAGTTGCAGTTTTAACAGCAGAGGCTCTGACCTGTGACTGCTGTATTATTGCCCAAGCAGGGTATTATTTCTGTTTGGTTTACTGATTTAATACTGTATGAAAGGGCATTTAAAGGGATTTTTTTCATGTGAGATATTTGGACTGGGAACTGAGTTAGCAAGTATTGGTAAAATTTTTAATTGCAAAATTTCATACTGGGGAATCGTTTATAACAGCTAGAAAAATGTAATTTTTTGGCCAATGCATGACCAGATAAGTCTGGTGTTTTAATTCTGATGCCCACAAGTCACCTTTACATATGAGAAAACAGCAGTTTTCGTGTTTGTTCTCCTGATTTTTTAAGAACATTTGAAAAGACTGAGGCCTTAAACCCAAATATATCTGACTTGATTTGAAAAATGGAAAGCCAAAGGCTTTATTGGGTCAGGTCTATTTATGAAGGAGTTCAAATGTGTGTTTTAATGATCAAATGAATGTGTTCTAGAAAGGTTATGAATCCACCTAAGAAGCATTTTTGTTTTATCTCATTTTTGGCCCAATTCATCTTAATGGTGCAAAGTCTTTTCTGGCAAAGTTCTTAGTTTGTCTTGGAAGATAATTACCCAAAAGAACAGGTGAAAGATGGATAATTTTTATTGAAGGAGTGAAATCTTGGCTGTGATTTGAAGGCAGAATTTTTAGCCTTCACTGAGACAGGAGTTTCCTTGATCTGTATATTCAAAATAACATAAAAATTCTGATTTGGGGCTTTTATCTGGCTATCTAGAATGCAAATACAACGTTTTTTTCCTCATCCCCACTGTAGCTGTTTCCTTCACTTCTATTGCAATCCAGAATTTTGTTTATCAAAATTCTCATTTATGAACTATATGTGTATCATTTTCAAGTAAAAAAACCCCCAAACTTCAGCAAATGTAATTTCATCTCATGAAATGATGATGAATTTGGACAGCAAAACTGAAATTCAGAGACAAGGAATTGCAAATGCAATTGTCTGCCCCAGGTGAGATGGTCCGGCAGGCCCGGGTGCTGGCTCAGGCCACCTCGGATCTCGTCAATGCCATGAGGTCTGATGCTGAAGCAGAAATAGACATGGAGAACTCCAAGAAGCTTCTGGCTGCTGCAAAGCTCCTGGCAGACTCTACAGCCCGCATGGTGGAAGCTGCAAAGGTACCAGGAAAATGCACTGTCAGTTAAAATTGTAGGGTTATTCACCAAGAAGAGATGGTAGGTGGGATATTGTCAGTAGGATCTGGCTGATGGGAGAGGTAGTTCCTCTTGTCCCAGAAATATTTGTCATTTAATGACTTATCCTAGGTACATTCCACAAATACTATTAGTTACCTGGATTTTTTTTGGTTTTGAAAACCCTTCTTGGACTGCTTTGCTCTCCTGTGTGCAAGGGTGGTCATGACTCAAACCATCCAGGGCAGTCACCACGAGCCATAACTGTAATTCAAAGCCTTTTACCCGTCTACCAGCACAACAAAACCATGACAGTATCTTACAGAAGTCATTAACAAAGCAACTCTCCTGCCTTACAGTTTCTTCTACCCGATCTAACTTTTTCTTTCTTTTCTGTGCTGGAAACCTATTTAAATCCACTAGGGAGGAATATGTCCTTTGAATTATTTCCCAGGTCCTGCACTGAAATCCTGTGACACTGTGGCATCCTACAGCAGCAGGACCAGCCACTCTGCTGGGACTCTAGGAGGTCCGTGTGCCTGGGAGCAGAGCATATCCTTGATTTTCCAGTACTTTCTGAGACCTCAGATGGAGAAAACCTGCTGTGTTTAACCTCAAGTTTTGGGCTGCAGTTACTGCAAGAACATATGGAATTGGGAATTTTAAAAACTGTTGTTTTTATCAAAACCTGCATTCATTCGAATCTGTTATTACAGATCGTAGGGGAAGTGGTTTACAAAGGCTTTTTTCCCAAGCACCTAAAGTGGTATATGAAGCAAATATTTGACTCCCTTCCTCCAAGTACCAAACATCTGCAGTAATAACCTTCCACTTGCAATAGTTTTTCTGCTTTGAAGTTTTGTAATTGTTCTTCTATCTTCGGGTAAGATAATATAAGGAAAAGGAAGGCTGATGTAGCAGAGACTGTCTGAACTAAAGCCTTGATATTCACCCACATGTTCTCCAGTAACTTTTACTGAGACCATGGTTTTTACTCTGAAACCTTGTGCAGGGGGCTGCAGCCAATCCTGAAAATGAGGATCAGCAGCAGCGTCTTAGAGAAGCAGCAGAGGGACTGCGTGTTGCCACAAATGCTGCTGCGCAGAATGCCATCAAAAAGAAGATTGTCAACAGATTAGAGGTTAGAAACTACATCTTGTTGAATTTTCAGTTTACTCTCTTTTGATAATTAGTACCTGTAGATAATTTCAAGAAAGTAAAAATGCAAAGCATAGAATGAGAGCACCATAAACCCAGTTCTAGAGTACAAGGCTTGGAATTAGAGATGGTAGTATATGATACCATAGTCCTCAGAAAACTGAGCAACTTGTATCACATGTGTAGTAAAGTAGTGTAAGGATTTGACTCAGAAGGCACTTGATGGTGGTTTAGTCATAAAATCAGAACATAATAATGAGCTGAAAGTGCTTCACTATTGCTGCAATTTATCTGTCATTTACAGACAATATCTTTTGATGGCTTTACTAGTATATTTGCCAGAGTTTCATATAAATTTTTATACAAGGTTATGTTGAATTGCAGCATATCCAGTTCAATTAGTAAGTTACTCAGGAAATCAAAGAAGCAGAAATGAAAGTAAAAAGGTACATCCTATCTGGTAGCACAGCCAAGAGGGGAAAAGGCTGTTTACTGTACACTATAGGGATAAAATACTTTGGAAGTTTGTCTTGTAGGCAAGGCTTGATCTTCCCATTCTCAATTAAAATGAAGAAAAGATAGATTAAAAAAGAATCCTTTCTTAATTCACAGTTGCAAACTAGGAATTTACAGCAGTTTGATTCCAGTAGAGTGAGATGTGACAAACAAACAGATCTAAGTAGGTGACCGTGTTGCTGTGTCTGCCTAGAACTAAAAATCAGGATTAATTCAGGAAATAAAGGCTGTCATTGTCTAACTGCATGCAAGAAATGTTTACAGAAAAAACATTTTCTTTGTTTTGCTCTTATAATATATACTGTCTTACAAAGGAGTGAAATATGTAATGAATTTCATGCTTGGTTGTATTTAGTAGTCCACTTAATGTTGTACATGTTGAAATACTTTGGATAAATAGTTGAATTTTTAATTTTGCAATAGGGGAATATTGATAATAACACCTAGATATTTAAAGAAGGTCTTCTCAGTGCTTTTAGACTCATACCAGTATTTTGTACCTCTGCATCATTTTAGTAACTTTGCTTTTACCGTAGAGTGGTCTCAGTAGAAATTGGCTCCCTTGAGCCCTTGGTCAGAGGTATTAATATAGCAGTGTGAGGGACTAGATGTACTTTGCCTGTTTTCTCTGGCCTTTGTAAGGAGCTTATTGTTTAGACCACTTCTGATGAGTTTCCTTAATGCAAATCAAATTAAGGGATATAATTTATTAATCTGTTGAAATTGTTACTGTCAAAGCTACGTATAATGAGTATGTCATCCTCTGAATTACTCAGACTTTTACCACTGATTTAACTGTTTCTTTTTCTCCAAAGATTGCAGCTAAACAAGCTGCAGCTGCTGCTACTCAGACTATTGCAGCCTCTCAGAATGCAGCTGTTTCAAATAAGAACACAGCAGCCCACCAGCAACTTGTGCAGAGCTGTAAGGTAAACACAGCACAACCCACTGACAAGTAACTCTTGAACTCTGCTTTGTGGGGAACTGAACATCACCTTCTGTAATACTGTTGCAACCCCAAAAAGAGATTTTAAAAAAACCCCAACACTATGCACACTTGGCTGTTACAAACATCTAACTATGAAGGGTTGACAGACATGCATCTGTTGAGTAACAGCCAATTCACCTGAAGTAAGTACTTTAAGTAAAAGTTATGCTCTAAATCAGCCATCAGTATGTGCTGCGCTGTGCTACAAGCACCTAGACCAGAAAGTCTTGGCCACAGACTCAGAGTGTGAGTGGGATCTTCAGCAGGTCTGTGACCATCAGAACAGGGTGTTGAATGATGCATGCAGTGGCGTGGTACTAAGGTCTCTTGTGGGATAAAGGTAATTTATCCCACAATGAGGGACGGAGAAGCGATAGGGATTTATACTTCATGGAATGAAGTTCTTGTTTAATGTATCAGTTATATAATTGGTTATGTAACTATCAACACTGATCCTGCCATTCTGATATTCCACCTCCGAGAAACTGGAACCTTAAATGTCACCATAAAAAGAAGCTACAGACCTTACTGTGAGGTTACCATGTTTCCTGGCTTGAAGTTAGAGCTGTGAACACCACAGATTTCAAGGAATGCCTGAAGTGAAGCACATTTTTTTAGTTCCAAGCTAGAATTCAGAAGCTGGTGAGAAGCTTTTCACTTCTGTGTTTAAGCTACATTTGGCAGCTTATCTTATAAGTTTGACTAATAAATTAGATTTAAATAAAAAATGGAAAAAAGACAATAGAATGCAGAACAATTTTCTTCTGCATCAAAGAGCAGTTATGTGGGGAACAAGAACCAAACCATTAAGGAAGGCATTGTTAAAAGCCTTCAGCAATTACTGCTTGTCTTGGTGGTAATCTTAAGAAATGTTGGATTTAAATAAGGTAGCTCAAGTACATCTCCAAATTTTGTTGTAGAGAGCTGCTATTTCAGTATGAATAAAAAATAAAACAGGCTAACTGATTCACTGTATTGTTTACAGTTCATTCTAATTTTGTTCTAATGCTCATTTATTACATAGTAGAGAGAAGATCCAATATCTGCTTTTTTACTTTCTGTAGTGGTGGTAATTTAGTATTGCACTACTTAAGTGTTGTTCTGAAATGGGTGGAAAAGTACCATGAAAGTGCACAGTCCAGTAGTAAATTTTAGCAATACACACTTGCATATAACCTAGCCACACTGTAAAGGTGGTGTTATTGAAAGTCAAGGAAAAGTAGGCTGAGGTTCTTGTGAGTAAAAGACAATGTTTTTCTGAAAGCAAGACATTCTCTTGAAAAATATCTGCCATCTCCTGGGATTTGAATGTGCAAAGGAAGTAATTAAAAGTACTCTATATACATAATTCTGCATAAAAATCTTAGATTATCTTGAAAGTAATAAGAAGCTTGAATAAAAATTTCTTAAGTAGAAGAACTCTAAAAAATCCTATTGTGTATTAGTTTGATTTCATGGAATCCTAAATGAGTTCTATGAAGGCAGGAGTATTTTACCTATGGATGCTACAGTTATCTTTAAGGCGAGATGAGAGAGTGCCTGTTTTAGTGGCATTTTAAGTTGTTACTTATTTACTACAATCTTTTGCCTTTATTTGTTTTAGAATGTTGCAGATCACATTCCTCAGTTGGTGCAGGGTGTAAGAGGCAGTCAAGCTCAGGCAGAAGACCTCAGTGCCCAGCTTGCTTTAATAAATTCCAGCCAGAATTTCCTCCAGGTAAAATGAATCAATCACCATAGTAGATGCAAACCCCATTTTTTTTAGTGCTGTATGTTATCCTTTGTGACAAATAAACATCAAACTGTCATTGCTTGAATTAGTTTTCCAATTCTAGAACTTCAGCAGAGTTTAATATGTAGAAATGTAGAGACACATTTGCCATCTGTACCACCTTGACCTGCTTGTACCACATGGATGCTGAATGGCAAAGATGCACGTTTAAGTATTTTAGAGTAGTCTACATGAGCACTCAAAGGCAGACATTGGTGTCAATGGAGTAGTCATGGTACCAGTAAGGCACAAGTGCTGCACCTTAAGGAGCAGGGCTGTGCATGGTCATTAAAGAAAAGTCTAGACACCTCATGAGTGTGTGGATGGAGGAAGCAGTTTGTTTATTGAATCCTAAGCCTTCCTTAGAGAAAATGAGCTAGTAAACTCAATTGTGTTCACTGTTGTTCTTTGAACAGCCTGGAAGTAAAATGGTGGCCTCTGCTAAAGCTGCTGTCCCCACAGTGACTGATCAAGCAGCAGCAATGCAGCTCAGTCAGTGTGCAAAGAATCTTGCCACCAGCTTAGCTGAGCTACGAACAGCCTCCCAGAAGGTAGGTAAATACTAGTTTTAATCAGCCAAAGCAGGATGGCTTTGTGTCTTCCCCCAAGGGAATGGCTCATGCTCAGGCAGGGTTCACTTCTCACTGTGCTTTTTGAGCTCAGTTTGCTGAGTCCCGTGTGGCTTCTGTGTCACAATAGAAAGGGGAGGGAGAAGTGACAAGAAAACTGAAAAGCTTGTGCTGTCATTTCCATACCAGGCAAATGGGAGGAGAGTATACAGAGCAGCACATCAAGGCTCTGAGCTGCTATTATGTTTGAGGGAGAGCAGGGAACAGGGAGCAGATCTCATGCAGCAGCTAAACCAGTGAGAACCCAGCTATGGTACTGCTGTAATTGTGAACTGGAACTATCACCTCTGAAACTCCAGACTGCAGCAGTATTTTCTCAGTAACTGGATGGCCTAGTGTGAGGGCACCTGTGCACAAGCTGAGCAGTCTCATTCCCCTGGTGCCTCTTCTGGGTTATTCTCTCCCCAGTCTAAGAATATTGTGCAGGAGTTTGGAATCTAAGATGTATAACATTTAGAATGCCCACAACGACCTCTAAAGTAACAAGAGAAATAATTTGGGAGGGGGAGATCATGTCTGAAGCGTTTACTATTTCTGATAGTTGCTTACAGCTGCTGACAGTGATGTTGATCTGATCTCTGAATAGGCTCATGAAGCTTGTGGCCCAATGGAAATCGATTCTGCCTTGAACACAGTCCAGACACTCAAAAATGAACTGCAGGATGCGAAGATGGCAGCTGTGGATGGACAGTTAAAACCTCTCCCAGGAGAAACTGTAATTGAAGAAGGATGTTCTTCATTTAAAAACAAACAAACAAAGTTAGCTGTTAAAAAATTAAAATACTGGAGTCAAATCGTGAGGCTTTGGGTAATGATGCTGCTGTTAGGGCTTTGCACCAATTCTCTTAAAGAGAGGACATACAACTACTACACCAGAAGTATGTTGTCTGGTGGAATTGCCCACAGGTCTGTAGAGCCTCCTTCTCTATTGTACAAATTACAATTTAGTAACATGAATTTTTCAGTGTTGTCAAAAAGAATTCTTTTGAAGAGTGACAAAGGTGAGAACTCAGTAGTTCTAAGACAGCCAGTCCTGGTAGTCTTGGAAAGTAAAATGGTTTATTTGCAAAAAAAAAAAAAAAAAAAAGCCCTTCTCCTCAGACGAAAGTATTTATTTCCATTGCTAATTATAAAATAGTTTTGTTGTTCATACTGCCTAATATGCTAATTTATTTCATCCTGGACAGGAAAAACATGCTAATTTGGTTTAAGAGAAACACTGTGTATGTGTTCAGCAGCTGAGGTAAAAGTTTGGGGTTTTGTGTAATGAGGAATTTTTGAGTACTGTTTAGAAAACAAATGGGTTTAGTTGAGCTTAAACTAAGAATTTCATTCTTTGCAACTTTTCACAGCTTGAGAAATGCACTCAGGACCTGGGAAGTACATCCAAAGCAGTTGGTTCTTCAATGGCCCAGTTGTTAACTTGTGCTGCTCAGGGTAACGAGCACTATACAGGTAGTGTTTTATTCATAATATCTCTATGAAATCTCCACTTCCTATCAAATACTTGGTGAAAGGCTTTCTTTCACAGACTACTTAATTACTCAATTACTTTTTTTTTATACTGACAGTGAAGTGTGGCAAGTTCCTAAGAATGCTAGTGTGATATGTGTGCTTCATGAAAGAACAGAGATGCAATCTGCTCTATGTCTTTAATCAGAATAGATTGGGACATCTGTTGTTTTTGAAAGTACGTGCCACTGAAACTCTGTGAGGGACAGAACTAAAATGCATTCCGTTTAAAGGTCGATGCTACTGGAAGTGTTGCTGTGTCCTTGCAGAAGGTTTAAAGGGTCCTTCGGATATGTTTTGAAACAGCAGGATGCAGACATAGTTGGGATAGCTTGGTGATGTTCAGAACTGCATCTCTTACTGGGTGTTAGCAGTTTTTTGGGGCTTTTTTGGGGTGTGATTCATTGGTCACGTTTGCATAGTTTGAGGTGAAGCCAGCAGGGAATGTGGGCACACAGATTCCGCAGTTTGGTTTTGTACCTGTACTTTTAGAAACCCAAACCGTCTTAATAAGAAAAATGCTCTTGCAGGAAGGGCAGAAGTTTTCTCTTAGATGACCAAATGTTCTATGTCCTTATTTCTGTAAGAAACAAAAGCTGTTGATGCAAATGCTATTGTAAGGGGTTTTTTCCTAATACTGATTAAATGCATTATGGCAATTGCAACTTCATTGGATGTAATTACATCAGGGCTCTATAACTTATAGTTGCTTTCATTTGAAGAAGATGTAATTGCATTAAGATGGCTTGTGTTTCTATCACAGTTATGCAGAAGTTAGCACTGGGTATCTGGCAAAGGAGTAGATACTTGCAGCTGATAATGAATAGTTGAATCTAGTACCTCTCTTATCATCAAGTTGTAGGAAAATTTACAAAGCAAAAAGTTCAAAAATCACAAAACTAAAAGAATGACACCATTATTCACGTAGTCTTAGCACTAGAGTTGATGGATGTCCTTTGATATTGGCCAGACAGAGCACCGAAACTAATTTCATTGAGTCCTCTCTGTGACTTCATTCAGTTAATTTTATATGCTTTTATTCATAGTGATGTTAGCTTATATCAAGTTGCATTGTTCCTAACAATCTCTTTTTTAATTGCTTGAACTTAACTATTGTGGTTATTCTCTGAAAAATCCAAAGTTGTGTTTTCAGAAGCAGCAGAAATGCCAGAGCTCTAAACTCATGTTCACCATTCTTGCAGATAATCACTTTCCCCTGTAGCTTGGAGAATGAGTTTGTCCTCACTTACAGGTTTTAGATTTTCTTCTTTTTTAGTGCTTCACTAAGATTTAATCACTGGCATAAAGCTATGCCCAGAACTAGGTCTTTGGGCTAACATAGTTATTCTATGGCTTCACTACAGGCATTTCTCTAAGTAAACGATGCTGTGTATTGCAAATGTGTTCGTGTTTGAAGATTTTCCTTCAGATTGCATTTACAGTGATATTTTGCAATGGGACCATTGCTGCAAATTCCTGTCATAAAATAGAAAGATTGTCTTTAAGAGTAAGAGCACTAATGAACTCCTTGGTGAAATCTGAATATTAGGAGTTGCTGCCAGAGAAACTGCTCAGGCTTTGAAGACTTTGGCTCAGGCAGCACGAGGGGTTGCAGCATCTACTACTGACCCAGTGGCAGCACATGCAATGTTGGATTCAGCAAGGGATGTCATGGAAGGCTCTGCTATGCTAATTCAGGAAGCCAAGCAGGCCCTGGCTGCCCCAGGGGATGCAGACAGTCAGCAGAGATTAGCACAGGTAAGTGCAACTTGAGCAGCTCCATGAATTGTCCCACACCCAGTGACTTTACTGCGAATGCAGCATCAAACAGGGAGAGAGATCAACAGAAAATAAGGCTGCAGGGAATGTCAACTTTCTATTCCTTCCAACAACTCCCAGACAGTAACATCATGCACATGTTAAACAATGCAGATAATACAAAGTGTATTTTAGACATCTTTTAGAAAAATATACAAAAATGCAGTGAAGTTCTTTTACTCACAGCATATGTGAGTAGATTGCAAAAAATGAAACGGCCATTAAACTGATCACTATCAAATAAAGGATCTGTGTTAATGTTACACTCAAAAAGTGAGTGCACGTTTTCTACATATGTGGCATTCCTGTCAATGAATACTTGAGCCTTTTTCAGTGTGAATGTGTTGACTTATGTGTTGTAGGTGGCAAAAGCAGTGTCTCACTCCTTGAATAACTGTGTGAATTGTCTGCCTGGACAAAAGGATGTGGACGTGGCCTTAAAGAGTATCGGGGAGTCCAGCAAGAAGCTCCTTGTTGATTCGGTGAGATGTCTTAACATGGAAATAAATTTCAGAGGACTGAAGGGCAGATCTGAGACCCCCATGTGTCAAATTGTTTAGTAAATGTGCCTCAAGTGTACTTCATGTAAGCTGTGTTTAAGTTTACAAACCTTCAAGCAGCTGCTACTTTGGCTGAAATGCTATTCTTGTAGTTTTATAGGAAAGGTGAAATGTGTTAATTGTCAAGGCAATATTAAAATTGTTGTCACAGGTTGGTTTTCACTTTTTAAAAAAAAAAAAATGCCAACTATGACTTGACATTATGAAGAGTATGAAAATTAGAGTCTTAGTCCCTTTCCTACCTACAGGTGATTAGTTTCATTGAAGGAGCATTGTGATCTGTCAAAACATGTTTGGTCATTTTGTGCAAGGAGTAGAATTATTATATTTCTGTTTAAGTACATCCATGTCAAAAAACCATCTTTTGTCCTGGTAATTTGCCAGAAGGTTATGTTACTTGAACAGCTTTTTTCTGCACCTACCACTGACCTTGCTATCCTGTGACTGAAGGAGGAATTGTATTTCCGTGTGTTTGCGCAATGCCTAGGAGGTTTTTACCAAACCTGGTTTATCAGAGAGAGTTTAGACTTGCTAACAGTTGTGTGTTATTCTGAAAAGTTTATTCCTGGAAGTGGATGATGACTTGGAGACCAGACTTGTCCAACTTTAGCCACTGAGTTCGTCACTATGAGTTTTGCACTCTAAGATAGCTATTGTTGTCTGTGTCCCTTGAAAGTCTTACAGACTTGTCTGTCCCTGGAGAGAAACAACAGGACCCAAGTTGTTTGATGGATTCCTGGTTGACAGCTGTCCCATAGTTGGAGTACTCTGCATTCAGAACTGAATAACCAGCAGTTCAGCTGCAGCGTTCTGTACCATCTTGTTTAAGAAGCTCATTACTCTGTTGCATTTAGTGTTCTCAAACTGTGTTGAACGTTACAGTCATGAGGGGCTGGTATGACATGACAGTCAATAAAATACAGAACTTGGTGTCTTACAGCTACCTCCAAGTTCTAAGTCATTTCAAGAAGCGCAGAGTGAACTGAACCAGGCAGCAGCAGACCTGAACCAGTCAGCAGGAGAAGTTGTCCACGCTACACGGGGCCAAAGTGGGGAACTGGCCGCAGCTTCTGGAAAATTCAGTGATGATTTTGATGAATTTCTTGATGCTGGTATTGAAATGGCTGGCCAAGCACAAGTAAGTTTTTGATCATGCTAATTGAGACCAACTGAGGTGTTTTTGAACACAGCATCTTGCAGTGCAGTATTTTGGTTATCTGTATTTGTATTTTGCACAGGATATTGGTATTTGTTCCTGCGTCCAGTCAGAAATATGACTTGTACTCCTCTGTCTCGTTGGGTAGCTGTTTTGAGCTGTATATCTGAAGGTACAAAGGTGTGCTGAGCCTCTCAAAGCTTATGGAAAGGATTGCTTCTATTTTAGTAGCACCACCATGAAACATAATTTATGTAAACACTGTTCAAAATTTAGCACCTTTCTTTGCTATTTTTGAAATGCTTTAAGTAGAGGGAGGAAAAGATATATCACTTGGTGCTGTGGATCTGCTACAGAGGAGCAAGCATTTGAAGAGGGTCATGGATCTGACAGCAAGCACCTGGACTTCTGTTCAGTGATATAAAATCTGGCTGAGTTCTATTCTGATGAGCTCAGTAACAATCAGGAATGTTATCCCATGTTTCCCAGCTTATTCCTGGTAGTGTAGATACTCCTTTGAAGTTGGGAGATACCATCTTCATTTTGCTGTACTGGGTATAGTTGTGCTGAATTACACTAATTGGTCATTTGGCAATGATTCAGCATAACAAATATCAGCAAATACAAAAGGGTGATGTATCAGGAGAGATAGGAGAACTTGCAGAAAAGAGAATCTTCAGCTGGTTTTGCCCTAATTAGTAGGAGGACCTTGCAAACCTAGAAAAAGACTGCCAAAGGAAAACAGACCAGAAGGTCTTGATTGTACTAGTCATTTGAAGTCATTTATGAGGTGTCTCTAGGGCAGATGCTTTATAGATAGAGCTGAGCAGGGAGATTAAACAATGACTGCTGGTTATTCTCCATCAGAACTTAATCATTCAGGTTCTGGATCTGTGAAGTAAGTTAGGCTCCAAATACAACTGATGCTCTGAAATTGAGTAGGAGTTAGGTACCTGACTATGTATTCAGCTGTGGACCTCATTGACCATTAGAATTGTTTGTGGAGGGGACAACTCAATGAAGGCAAAGGTAGCAGTGATACTGCAAATGGCTGCTTGAAATGAGAATTCCAGCTGCTGCTGACCCTGTGGCCCTTGTGAATTTGCTTATCCTGCTGATATGGGGGATGGTATCTATCTCAGTTATTAATGACTGGTATTCCAAAAGAGCATGTCTTCTGTCTGTGTCTGGTTATTTGGCCTGAACAGACACTATACCAAGTATTTTAGATGCCTAGCTAAATACAGGAGTAGGGAGGAAGCAGAAAGTTGTAAATAGAGAGTAAAAGCTATCCACATCAGCTGATATGCCATCTCTTTACATAAAACCCTGAACAGACTCTTAGAAAGAATGAATTCTCTTTTAGTGGTTATTGACAGAAGAATCTAGACACAGCTATTTGCTATGAAAATGCAGTATTTTTCTGCAACTATATTTATATGCTGTTTTCTCTTTTCAAGCAGTGGCTTAAAAGAAGTCATAGAACATCCAAATCAGAATGTTGACAGCAGCACTCTGAAGTAGGCTTATAAAAACTTATTTTATTGGTATAGAGGACTTTCTGGAAAGATATTTTTTGTGAGTAATCCCAGTTAAATTTAGAGAGCCTGTGGGTGACACAGAGGATTCTGGAATACAGAGAGGGTACGCTGACTGAATAATGTGAAGCAGCTGTGCCAGGCAGAGACACATGAAAGTCTTGACAACAAAAGCATTGTTCAACAAGTAGTAAAGTTTCTCCGTTGCTCATTTGTGAATACAGCCACTGTTAGAAACCCAGCTCTTTGTTCTATGGGTTTCTTTTTCTGTGATGTGAGTGAAGCCAAAGGCACCTGTCGGGGTGAACAGAGGCTTTGGTCCATGTCCTTCTCTGGACTGTGGTCTCACATATCCCAGTGGTTTCAGGGGGGTAAACAAACTGCGTTTCCAAATGTGGGTTTAGCACACTCTCTTTATTGCAAATTCTGCACTTAATGTTATGCTGCTGTGGCTTTCCAGACTAAAGAGGACCAGATTCAAGTCATAGGTAACCTCAAGAGCATCTCCATGGCTTCCAGCAAACTGTTACTGGCTGCCAAGTCTCTCTCTGTTGATCCTGGAGCTCCTAATGCCAAGAACCTCTTAGCGGCAGCAGCAAGGTAAGGATGTGTTGCTTGCCTTTCTCTGTGATATTTATACTGTGTTGATATATTCTTTTGCTGTTGATAGTTAACTGAGTGTTGGAACCTGCAGTTCTATTTAAATGGAAGTAGGCCAGAGGAAAGTTGCTTATGTTGGAGTAGTTCCTTGACTGGCATAACTTGTTAGCCTTGATGAAAATAAGAACCAGCATTTGAAGACTTGGCCTGGTTTTTGAAAGGAACCAGAGTATTTTACCTACTATTTTTTCCCCATCTGTGTTCTGACAAGGCAGTAGGTAACAGTTAGCCTCTCAATCCCTAAAAGAAAAGAAATGGGATAATAATAATCTTATATAGAACATGCTTAAAAATCATGTTGTAGCTTCCTTTCACTAACAGTATGCATGTACGTATGGTCACGAATGCTTGAAAGGGTCAGATGATACCTTTGTTTGGTGAAGAATACTCTTACTTTATCGATTATAAATCCAATCCTTCAATAAAAGACTTCCTAAAGAATTCATGCTACTTGACTTCATCATAGTTGGGTTTTTTTGAAAAGAAGCAAAAATTCTGATACCCATCTTTTCTCTCTGGAAATAAATAGCATCTAAAAAAATTGTAGATAATCAAAAGACAGGCTGCTTAAAAGTGAAGGAGCTGCATGGGCTTCTGTTGCTGCCACAGAGTTCTGCCTTAGGCTTGGAGCATTCCTGATTGGAGTGTACAGGAAGTAAAGTGTCCACAGTACTTGTTGGTTTCTGCCAGGTTGATATTCCCTCTCTGGAAGTGTGGGATAGCACAAGGGAGATGAGCCATACAGAGTCTTTAGCTGCTCTGTGTGCCCACACTGTTAGGGTGTGTGTGTGCTCCATGCACAAGGCTGTACACAGACATCACATAACCATGTGGAGTAAATACTGTACCAATTCTCTAGTTTAAAATGCTAAGGAGACTCTGCATTTCCCTTCTCAGATCCTCTGAGGCAGCTTGTGACAAGCTTACCAGGGCTCTGTTCTCTTTCCCTGGTATCAGGGTCAAAAATTTTTTCATGTAAATTAAAAAAGAGGCACAGCTTCCTTATTATGTGATGGTTTTTTTTCTCATTTTTTCCCTCATCCTGTATGGCACTAGGATTAATCTTCTTGGGTTTTTTATTTTTTTGCCTTCTTTCCTCTTTGCTCCAGCTGTAATAGACACTCTCAACTTTTTCAGTAGCTTTATCTTCCTTGTGGAGGCATTTTTCTTGACTTCCTCTGACAGTCTCACAAGATAACAACAGTGGCTGAGACCCCTGCAGGGTCCAAGTATTTGTGTGCTGTATTTGATGAAAATAGATGTGGCTTTTAGAGTCCTAGCAGTCATCTTCACTCTGGGTTTGATGTTTGAGGGGCCTTCCTGGTTCTACTGCTTCCAAATGATTTTACAAGTCATGTTTGTACATTGGATGTATTCCTGGCATAAGTAGCTGGTGTGCACTAAAGATATTCATGAGACCACATGTCATCCTCTACAATGCTGACAATTCTCTCCCTTTAATTGCTGATATTCTCTGAATCAATGTGCATTGTCTCTCAGCTTTAAATTAACAGCAGATACTTTTTGCATGAAGAACAGATCTTTCCATTTTTGTCATCTATTCATATGTCTGTATGCAATGACATTTTCCTGATGCATAGAAATCACTGATGTTTAGGAGGTGGACACCGGGTCCTCCACAAGGACACCAAAGCCATTGAAAAGGGTAGGGGTCTCAGTTAAACAAGTCTGTCTGTTAGTTTCCATTCTTTTTGTCATGGAATTTAATGTAAACATAATATACCTAATAAGCACATCCTGTTTCCTTTTGTAGCAGTAGGATACCATCCATTTAGATAATCATGTTACTGATGTTATCAAGTGCCTGTTTTCTGAAAGGGGATGTAAGTGCCATTCAGTTCTCAAGGCCAGAGGAAAACATACTCTCCATGCTATTTGCTCATTTTCTCTTCTAGAAGCCACCTTTCTGGGTTGCTGGTAGTAAGTCTAAAATGAATGGAGTTAAAATAAATTTTACTTGCTTCCAGAGCATTCATCAGAAAGACCAGTAGTCACTATATTGTATATCCAGATTAGTCTGTGTTCAAGAGATATGAAGTCTCATAGAAACATAATGCTTTTGCATGTCTTGTTTTCTATGGATATAAACCTAAGGGAGAATATCAACTATTAGTTAAAGAGAAAAAAAAAATTTGGTAACGGACTATAAAAATAAATAGTAGGATTATGAATGTGTGCAATACAATATGTCAGACAAAACATGAGACTTTGCTAGTGAAGGTATTTAACCTTACTTTACACTTACACACTGTTTTACCTAGTAGCCACTTGTTCCTGAGTCCTTTGAAACTTCTGGGGTGCTAGTTCAGAAATGTTTCAGTTAATACCAGACCTGGAGAAATGCTAAAATACCTTTTAGCCTCTACACTGTGTCCCTGTGCCAGTGTAGCTGCTTGACCTTGTCCTGCTGCCTGTGATGTTTTGTCCTTTCTTGTAAATGCTTTCCCAGACTTGCCACCGTCTGCTGGGCTCAGTGTGTCCTGCACTGGGTGTGTTGGTCTGTCTAGAGCCAACTGTGCCCAGCTGGGGCAGCCCCATGCCTGTTCTCACAGAGGCCACCCCTGCAGCCAAAACCATGCCACAGACACACAGTGCACTTGTTACTGTGAGAAGAAGCTTCTGTTTCTTCCTGACTAACTTTGCAGTTGTTTGCACTGAAGGAAGACCTTCAGGTGTGGATCAAATGCTTTAGAGAATGTTTTTGTTCCTGTGAAGCTTATTAAAGAAGAGGTCTCTAGGTGAGCTGTTTAACACACAGTTGATCCCCAATCACTGAAAAGAAAAAATATAGTAGAATATCCCAGTTTTGTATCTTTATGCAGTGTACAGTTAATGAAACAAAGGTTTTACTAAGAGGAATAGTTTAAAGTTTAAAATACACCTTTTTTCCTTCTACTCTTCCTAGAGCTGTGACCGAGAGTATAAACCAGCTCATCACACTGTGCACCCAGCAAGCTCCCGGGCAGAAGGAATGTGATAATGCACTCAGAGAACTGGAGGTATTACTATATTTCAGAAGTTCTTATGAAGCCAGCCCCAAATATTTGGGTTTTTTGTGTTCTTTGTCTGATTAGCTACTGTCACTATCTTTTCACTTGATATCTGTGACAGGGGTTTTAATTGCATGTGAGGTAAGCATAGAACCTGTGTGAACGTCTTGTGGTTTTGGCCAGAATCAAATTTTCTGCTCTGTCTCCATCTCCCATTTCCTGCCCCCCAAAAATGCAGTTTAGACTTTATTATTGAGATACTGTAACTTGAGGAAAAATTATGGTGAAATGGACATTTCCACTGCCAGCAGTGGACTGAATGGAGCTGCAGTATCTTGATTTTTGCCCGTACAGAATGTTGTTACTGATAAAACACCATTAAGGTTTTTATTGCTAGCCTTTGGTATCAAAAGGGTGTGAAGGTCATTGCAGTACATTCCAGGATATTGTGAGTGGTCTTAATACGCAAGTCCATGGTTATGATCCAAAAACATTGGTAGGAGTTCCCCTAGGAGCTGTTATGTACTTCTGAATTCTTAGCTTCTTAAGCTCGGAAATGTTTCCTCTTTGGTCAGAGGGAGTGACAGCAAGTCAAAAAAATAGAAATAGAGAAAGGAAATTGGGCCATAGTGTAATGGAGCAAGGAGAGGAAATGAAGTGCCATTTCTCAGGACTCTCTGAAAGACTTAACGGGGAGAGATCTGCAAAACAGGAGGAGTGTGAAAGATGAGAATTTCCAGCTAATGAGCCACAGAAAACTGAGAGCTTAGAGGAGAGATAGAGGGCAGAACAGCCTTAAAAAGCACTTGCAGAGGGTTCTGTGCCAATAGCACAGGATTGCATGTGCTGGCATGGACTTGGAGCAGAGCCAAAGGGCAGAAGGAAGATCTGTAGCATCTTGAACCTCAGGAAACAATAGCCAGAGAGGGACAATGAGTGAAAAATCCTTGGTGTATAGAGTGAGATTAATTTTTAGAAAAAGGGGAATTCAAGGCAAAAGCACAGTCCTGAAATCAGACTGGAGGCTCACATCAAAATGACTTGAGGAATCTATCAAATTTTAGAACTGTTAACTTTCAGTTTCTCTTTACAATGATTAAACTACCTCTTCCCTTTATTTCCCCAATTCATTGTGTGCTGTTCTTAGTCTTCCCAAGGCTTCTTAAGTACTAAAAATCATTGTTTCTGTAGAAAGAGTGTGGGTCAGTTTGGATTTGATACTGTTGGTATGCTCTGGAGCCTTCCTTGGAGACTCTGGAAAACTGTTTGGAGAGGACCTCACTTGTATCACCTCCAGTGGGGTAACTAAATTTGCCTGGAAGTTCAGCTGAAAGGAATAGCACAGGTGTTCCAGTAACAGCAAATATATAAGTCTGTGCTAGCTTGTATTTTGCTGTTCTGTTTCCTCATGTTCTGAGGGCCTGTCTCCATGGCAGTGTAAGTGCTGCAGGATCCTCATTTGCTTTTGAAGTTATTTGGTTGAGCACAATTATGAAGTTGCTGCAATGTCTTTGAGAACTGAGAGACAGGAAAGGCAACTGGAAATTGTTTTCTAGATGTGACTTCTTCACCTTTTTCTCTTTTTTAACTGCTGTAAAGTTTTAAGTTAAGCCTTAACTTAAAAAGCAATGGCTGAGCTGTTAAAGTACCGTAGGTGTATCTGAATGTTGCATTACAGGAAAAGTCTGTGTGTTTAAAATTATGCCTGGGTTTCCTTTAGGTAGAAAGCAAGTGTCAGATACAGGTGTTAGTATCTTTCTGTATATAGCTGATTGCACTTTCATTGAAAAGATTAAAAGTCTTTTCTTCCTGATACTTGGCAGAAAAATGGTGTTCCTCCAAACTTGAAAAAAGGTCTACTGCAGGTATCTCTATGAATGAAAAAATTAGTCTCCTGCGGCATTCATTCTTTTGGTATAAGCAGATGGGTATGATGGTCTGTGTTCTTCTCAGCTCAGTATTCCAGGCTCTGTCAGTAACCAGAGTTCCTTTATTTCAGACAGTTAAGGGAATGCTGGATAACCCCAATGAGCCTGTGAGCGATCTCTCATATTTTGATTGTATTGAGGGCGTAATGGAAAACTCAAAGGTAATTTTTTTCCCCACCTATGTGCTAACTGTAAAGTGTGTTTGGATTTTCAGAAGTTTCTACATGCATGTCAAATCTGTTGGAGATGCAGTCAGTGTTTATAGCCAAAATGTATGCTGCATTCTTTCATAAACCTCAGGTTGAGCTGGGTCTCTTACAAGTAATTTGAGGTTTTGGGCACTTGGTAGGTGTATCACCTTGATAAGAAACTTAATGAAGTGACTACTGTGCAATGCTGTTAAAGCTGCTCCTCTCTCCCCTTCCTCTCCTGTGCATTAGACAGCACATCATACTTTGGTACCTTGGTGGTGTATTTCAACTGCAACTGTGTTAGAAGAGCCCAAAGCGTGAACATGATGCTTGGCAACAAAACCATTGTATTGTTCTGTGCAAAACAGCTTAGAGAAATATCTGAGCAGCCCAGATATTCCGTCACATTATAAAATCTGCGTGATACCTTATTTTTAATCGTATCATGCTGTACATCTCTTTGAAGCTTGCTTTTGATGTCCTTATTATTTGATGTGTTGAATTGTCTCAGATCTCTTTCTCTAAAAGAAAATGAAAGTGCTAAAGGATATGCAATGTCGCTTTGCATCTAATATTCTACCTCATTTTGAATTTTAAAGCAAAGTGAACTGAATTCAGTGGGACACACTGTGGGAATTAATGTGTATTCTGACATTAAGATGGTTCCAGCAGTCCAGGTGCAGTTGACAGCACATGTAGGGACTGGTTGTCACGTTGTTCAGTCTGTGAAATGCACCTTGTGCCAGGTGCTGTCATGGCTGGTGGAGGGCTGCAAAAATAATGGTGCTCATGTTCAGCACTGTCAGTCCAGTGTTGGTTTGCATGTCTGATCCCTGACACCACGCAGGGGAATGTGCCCAATTCAGAGAAGTCATTGACTAGGTAAAAATTCTGGAAGCCAGGTCCAGGAGGTTTGTGGGCCAGAACTGGTTACAGGCCAGCAATCACTTGCCTTGAAGTGGTAGGGATGCATATTTGGAAGATAACTTTGTTTTTTAATTTCTGAGGTTCTTGGAGAATCAATGGCAGGCATATCCCAGAATGCAAAAACTGGGGATCTTTTAGTCTTTGGAGAATGTGTTGGAGTTGCATCCAAGGCTCTTTGTGGCCTCACAGAGGCAGCGGCTCAGGTAAGCTACTGAAGTCTGTACAGCAAGTATGTTGTTATTTTTTAGCAAGCTTATGTTGTGGGTTTGTAAATCTGAGTTTGACTTCTTTGTGGTCAGGCAGATGATGACCTTGTACTGCAGTGTGCTCTCTGTAGATCCACAGAAATTGTTCAGACGCTCACTGCTGCACACTGTGAAAGGAGCAGAGTGCAACAAGAGGCATATTTTATAAGGAAGGAAAATGACACCAAGAAGGAAACTTTGCTGAGGATAAGGCAAAGCTGCAGCACATGGAATTCATATTTACAGCCCAAGCTCAGAACTGTTACATCATAGAGAACTGCACAAAAAAGCAGCTAAGTTAAAGTTAATGAATCAACTTTTACTTTAGTTTGTAAAACTTCTTAAGGAGCACTACTAATTTCAGACATTTGGACTAAGAAGGAACATGTCTCAGCTTTTCACATACTGTTGAAATAATCAAAATTCTTAAGCTGCTACAAGAAATTAGGGTCTGGTCACTATGGTTTCACTGATCTAATAACTGAGTGAGAGAGCTGATACAGCCTCCTTAGGGAGGGATTTGGCTGTGGGGGATCACGCTCTGCATTTGAAAATCTCTTCTTGATTTCCCCAAATGCATAATGTCTCAGTCTGGACTAAATCTCCTCCGCATCTTACCTCGAGTTGCCTTACTGGGATATTGAAGTGGCAGATAATTGTGTCTGTAATGGATACAAGAAATCTTCAGATATGGTTGTGACAGTTCCTCCTTGTTGAGAAGCATGAAACATGTACTAATCAAGGAAGAAGGGATTTGTAAATTTTCTTGGTTTCAGCGAATTGTGGACATTTATTGCTAAAAATATGTAGTCGTTGTACTTCACAGTATGATTTCTGAGTAGTCTTTGACCCACCATGTGCTATGACATATAGCAAGCTTATCAGAAACTCAAGTTGGATAATTTCTTAGGGTTGTTTTCTTTTCTCCATTTCTAGGCTGCTTACCTGGTTGGCATCTCAGATCCAAACAGTCAGGCTGGTCAGCAGGGTCTTGTTGACCCAATTCAATTCGCCAGAGCCAATCAAGCAATCCAGATGGCTTGCCAGAATTTGGTAGATCCAGCAAGCAGCCCATCACAGGTGATTCCAGAGGAGTCCAGTGAGTCTGTCATTGTTAGGGGGCTTTGCTTTATTTGTGTCCAAGCAAAGGAGTTTTGGTTTGAACCTGTTGCATGGCTTTGAAGGGTGACATGGCAGAGCTGGAGCGTGGTACTTGTCACACCCCTTTGACATTCTGCTTGTCTTGTGCCATCTGTTTTACAGGTATTATCAGCTGCCACAATCGTGGCCAAACACACTTCAGCCTTGTGCAATGCTTGTCGCATTGCTTCATCAAAAACAGCAAACCCTGTTGCCAAGAGACACTTTGTGCAGTCTGCCAAGGAAGTTGCAAACAGCACTGCTAACTTGGTCAAAACTATCAAGGTACAAATGCTGCTTAATTGTGCTTCCTTCTTCCTTTGTGCATTTAGTTTTTTGGAGTTTTTTATTCCCATTGAAATAGCATCAGAACAGTTAGAAATATCTTTTTGCCTTCTTGGTTATGCGTGATTTAAAAATCATTAATTACATTTTTGAAGACCTGAATTGGAAAACATGTTCAGTGCTGAAGTGAAGATGGAAAAAAGTGGGCAATATTAGTATTAATATTAATATAGAGAGGCAGCTGGCCCATCCAGTGTGAGACCCTTCAGCATTGATGTATTTAATGAGTTTGTACAGCAAGAATAATTTGCAAACAACTGAATGTGAAGGTTTTTTTATGGTGTTAAGTTGCTCAATATCTGGAGATTTTTGCAGGGATTTCTGGCAGCTTTACCATATCTGTAAGAGAAAAATAAAGAAGTAAATAATACTGGGAACCAGACAGGCCATTTATATTGCTGTTGCCTAATAGTCTTCCATTAATAGCAATCTTTTATTTTTCAGTTACCTGCCAGCAATTTGACAGGAGATAGTTTTATTTCATGCAAGCCACAGAGGACTCACAGTTCTAAGGCCTTCTGGAAGCCATTTCTGATCTAATCTGATTTCATTAGTTGAAATGTTTGCTATGAGATTGTGAGAGATTGGTTGACTTATGTGAAAATGAGAGTAAGAAACCACTGGTTTTCTTAAAAAATGTATAAAAATTAGTCACCTTTTGGAGCCTGAGGTGCTAAGACACAACTTGAGAGAGTCATTGGAGTTCAATGATAGAAAACTTTTATTCAGTCTTGAGAAGCAGAGCAGCAGTTTAAAGTTTAGGGTCAATAACCAGCTGGAAACACACACACACTTAAAAGATCACATTCTTTGCATCAACTTTGTTTGCGGAGGAGCTTTCAAACATCATAAACACGCAGCAGTTTAACACTGGATTAAACCATCTTCCTTCAGTTTTGCTAAGAAGCTCATTCTGACAGAACTCAACTGTGATTTCCTTTCCAGGCACTGGATGGAGATTTCTCTGAAGAGAACCGCAACAAGTGCAGGATTGCTACTGCCCCTTTGATAGAAGCTGTGGAAAATCTGACAGCATTTGCATCAAATCCAGAATTTGTCAGCATACCAGCACAGATCAGCACGGAGGTAAGGCGTGATGCTGCACTGCCACCCTGCAAAAGTTGAAAATATTGAATTAATCACATGTTGGGAGAGAGTTCCTTTTCCTGCTTTTGTTAGGCACTTTTCCTGGTGATCATATCAGATGATGCAGTAGCTGTTGTAATCTTTAAGATGTGGAGCTGTAACTGAAATGTGAGTATGTCCTCCAGGCCCGTGGTACCTGGGTTTGCCAGATAACTGGCAATACAATGGATACAGAGATGATGACCCAGTTAGTCATCAGTCATTACTCAGAGCTAACAGTCCAGCTGGGAAAAGGGCACACCTGTTAGAGATTACAAGTTTGTTTTGTGACAAATTAAGTGATATTCAGCAATATTTCTGTTGTCTGCAATTAGGCAAGTGTCATTATTTTCTCCTGTTTCTCAGCTGGAAGATGCCTTGCTAAACCTGAGATGTGTTTCTTAAGTATAACTTAGAGAAAGCTGTTGGACTGTGGTTATTTTAGTTCTCTTTCTGTGTTGGCTGTCTGTGAATAGTAGAATGGTGGAAATGATAATGCCAGTTTCATGCTGTTCATTAAACAGACTTCTAGGAGCAGAAAGTGTGGACAAACTGAAATAATCATTTAAATGTTCTTTCTGTTCTTGTGCCTTTCTGACCACAGGGATCACGAGCACAGGAGCCGATTCTAGTCTCTGCTAAGACCATGTTGGAGAGCTCCTCTTTATTGATCAAAACCGCCCGTTCGCTGGCTATCAATCCCAAAGACCCTCCTACATGGTCTGTACTAGCTGGGCATTCCCATACAGTCTCAGATTCCATCAAGAGTCTTATCACCTCTATCAGGTATGTCTTTTGGAGTAGCCATAATTGAACAGCTGCTCATGAAGAAGAGTACATATGGCCATTAGCACTGTGTTATTTTTCACTGATGGAAATTACTCTGTGATGCACAGTATCCCCCCATTTACACTGAGTGTTTAATGAGAATTGATGACTGCAGCACCCTGCAGCACAGGGCTGCTCTGTGTTTGTATTCTGTTCTCCTGCTCTGGTTCCACCTCCCATTCGCTCAAAGGTAAATGTAATAGAGAGTGCTGTAGAAACTGAAAATTGTACCTAATATTACCTCCATGCAGATTGTGTACCAACATGTAATACAGGGGAAGTAGCTTTTTTTTTTTTTTTGAGGTCAGTGAGATGGTGTATAAGTACCTTTGCTGTCTAGTCTTTGCTATAGTGTTCTCTGTGCAGTTACAAGAATGCTGTAGCAAGAAGTGAATATTCTTTATTTCTGCACTAAAACTCTCTGTCCCTTTCTTAAGGAAAATTTTAAAGCATATTTCTATATTTAACCTCTTTATATTGATTAAATCAAAATGGCATCAAAACAGTGAACTAAGGAGTATTTGCAGTTTTGCTGATCTTTGTTAATGATTGTACTGAAATAGCAAACTGCCTGTCAGGGAACTAATCTTGGATAAAGACACCTGGGACTTAATGTAACACCTAATACTTAAGGAATTCTTTTCATCAGCAGTTGATCTCACCATACCAGAACGTGGATGTTTTTTCCTGGTGTCTGTTATGTTTTCATCATAATTTTTATTATTGGGCCAGTATGGCCATCCCAAGGAGGTTGAATTTCAGCTCTTCTTCTCTGCAGCAACCATTTTTTTTCCTGTCCAATTATTAAGAGAGAAGCATGGTATGTGGGTATTAAAGTGTGCAATATACAGATACCAAAATCCTGTAGGTAGAATGAAGCTAACCTGGGCCTTATTGCGCTCCTCCCACATGTTTTCTGCGCTGTCAGGTAACACAGTATGCTCGTGTGCATTCATGGAAATGCTACCTCCTTCCCACTATGCTCACTTCAGTATCTCTGTCTTGCAGGGACAAGGCCCCAGGGCAGCGAGAATGTGATTTCTCCATCGATGGGATCAACAGATGCATCAGAGACATTGAACAGGCCTCCCTTGCTGCTGTCAGCCAGAGCCTGGCCACCAGAGATGACATCTCAGTTGAGGTGAGGGAGAGAGCACAGGCACAAACAGGGGAATGCAGAGCAGCCTGGCATACCCTGCTGCTTTTCTCTGCATTGGAAGACTTGGAGCTGAGCACTCGACACAGTTTACTACCATTAAGCAGAGACGTGTCCGTCCTGGCATCTTTTTAGGCAAAATCATGTGCCAGCCAAAGTGTATCACTTCTGGAAGGATACCAGAATTGCCAGGCAAAAGTAGTGGTGAAGGTAGTTATTTTTTACTGCCAGCTACAAACTATTCTGACTTCCTATGCTGACATGGCAGATTGATTGTTAGAGTTCCTGTGGTGCCTTGCCATGTGGAAGCCAGGATGTTCCTGAAACTTGTCTGTTACTAGAAGTCTGGTGATGTAAATATCAATGTCCTTTTTCTTAATGCATATTTTGTAAGTGAAATCTGAAGGTATTTCCTTCTTTGCTCCTTCCCCTCTTCATCCCTCAGCAAATCGCATTGTGATTCTCAGCTTGGTATTTAGTGTCTTTTCAGACTATTGCTTCTTGAAATTACTTGGTTTTTTGAGTTGCTTCTTTGGGCTGTAACACTGCATCCTAGAAACATGTTAGACCAAATGAAGCTGCGAAGAAGTTATTGTAGGAAATACGTCATAATGCTTTCTTATTGAAATGATGAAGTTACCTTGGACACCATGTCAAACTGAAGTAATCTACAAAAAATGGCATATATGAAGCAGTGCAGGAATGTAACAGAGAGCAAAAAGAGTATTTATTTTCTCTTGCTTTTCATAAGAGTGAGCTAAATCCCAGTGGCTGCCAAGATCAAGTGCCTCTGAATTGAGTACCAGTATTTATGTCTCGACCAGGCTATTAGTATGTTTTTCATTTGCTCCTGTCCTGCATATTTGTGTTCAGAAGGTCAGCAGGGCTTTTTGGTTTTTTGCTGTATTTCCTGCTTTGAAAAATGTTTCTTCATATTTAAATTCATGTTCCTGCTGGTTTTTGATGGATGCACCGATACTAAATCTTTGTCAGGGCAAGAACATTTTGGGGTGCCAGGATGGCATTGGTCACATTACAGTGAGAAAGGACACCTACCCCTGAGTTTGCTGCTGCTGGAGTGGTGTAGTGGTTTAACCCGGGCTGAGTGCCAGGGGCCCACTACAGCCACCTTTTCACTCCCCCATGCCCAGCTATAGAGGAGAGAGAGAATATAACGAGAGGTTTCGCTATTTATGATAACAACTACAGCAGATTCTTTCTAAATCACTGTCACAGGCAAAACAAGACTCTATGTGGGAATAATAATCAAATTTATTACTAACAAGATCAGAGCTAAGAGTGAGACACTAAAAGACACCTTTTACCCCCCAGTCCCCCTCCTTCTTACATCCAACCTATTCTCCCGCAGCGGTCAAGGGAAAAAGGCGAGGTGGGGGGGGGGTGTTGCTGTGGTCAGTTGCTGTTCTCAGCCGCTGCTTGGGGAGAGGAGTCCTTCCAGCCGCATTCCATGGGGTCCATCCCTCACAGGATACAGTTCCTCTCACAAACTGCTCCGGCGAGAGTCCATCCCATGGGCAGCAGCCTTTCACAGACTGCTGCCGCATGGTTGAAAATTCCACAGGGTGTAGTCTCTTAAGCACAGGCTGCTCCAGCGTGGGCCCCACGAGCCACGCATCCTAACAGGAGAATCTTACTCTAAGTGGGCTCCTCTCCCCACAGGCTACAGTCCCCTGCCAGCTTCACTTTGGGTCTCCCACGGGCTACAGCCTTCCCCAGCGTCCACCTGCTCCGGCGTGGCTCCTTCCCGGGCTACAGGTGGATCTCTGCACTCCTGTGGTCCTCCATGGGCTGCAGGGGGTCACTGCTTCACCATGGTCTTCCCCATGGGCTGCAGCTGGATCTCAGCTCCGGCGCCAGGAGCATCTCCTCCCCCTCCTTCTGCACTGACCTTGGTGTCTGCATTGTTGTTCACAGGCTCTCACCCTGCTCCTCTCCGGCAGCCATCTTCATTTCTAACTACTTTTTTTTTCTTCCTTCTTAAATATGTTATCACAGAGGCGTTCTGTCAACTACTGATTGGCCCGGCCTTGGCCAGCAGTGGGCCCAGCCTGGACATGGGGGAAACTTCCAGCAGCTTCTCGAAGAAGCCTCTCCCTCAGCCCCCCCCCACTGCTACCAAAATCTGGCCACAGAAAAACCAATACAAGTGGGAAGGAGCCACTTCCCCAGACTTGTAGTATAAACCTAAAGAAGAGCAGACCTATCTCAGGGTTGCTGTATTCGAAAAAGGGTAAAGGCGAAAAAAGGGGCAAGTACATGAAGAAAGCTGGCAGTGTAGATTTCCACATCCTACCCCAGTGGGTCATTTCAACACTTGTGTCAGCTGATCTGAGAGTGATTATCCTCGTATAGTACAACCTGATAAGGGAACAGCTCAGAGAGTAACTGGTAATTTCTCTTTCTATTAGGCTCTACAGGAGCAGCTGACATCGGTTGTGCAGGAAATTGGCCACCTCATTGATCCCATAGCTACTGCAGCCCGGGGAGAGGCAGCTCAGCTGGGGCACAAGGTACTGTCCTGCTGTTGGAAAGGCATTTGAAATCTCAGACAGCTGAATGTTAGAGAAGATCCTGATTTCATAACAGTTTCTCTTCCTATGGGAGAGCAGAAGAAAAGAGGAAACGTCTGTAATTTTCAAATAGTCGGATCCAAGATCAAATAAACCTGTTTACACTTTGGACCAGAGGAAAAATACTTGTTAGTTGGATATTGACTGAAGTTGAGAGCACTTTTCTTGAGTCTAGTTTTCCTGCTGAATGCAGTTTACCTACAGGGCACATAAAAGGCCTTACGTTTGTGAAATCTTTCATATGATTCAGGGATTTTTTGGTGGTGTTTTTTTTGTTGGGTTTTTTTTTCCCTTTAATCTTCTGAGAGGCAAGATAGAAAAAGAAGTCTGACCAGGACTGTAAAAATATTCATTTATATGTAATATTTTCTTGTTTTCTTTTAATACATGTGCAGCCAAAAGTAGATTTTTCCTCAGAATGTGTGTAAATCAAATCAGAAACTAAGGAAAATGGAGAGATAACCTCCACATATTTCTGAGGACTGAAAGGCAGCAAAGGAAGCTGCTAGGCAGAACTGTGCCTTCAAACATTACACGCCCTGTATTGAGCCCAAGTGAATAATTGAGGGTCAAATGCAATGTGTCTGGTGTGTGGTCTTTCTCCCACATCTGTCTCTCTTGGCTCCTTGCAGCCACTGCATTGCAGACAGCACTGAACCGATGATCTCCTTTTTTTTTCATATGATTTCAAGGGACCATATGCTTCTGAGGGTTTACATAGGAATTGGAAGTTGAGGGGAGACAGTATCATTGGGCACAGGATACAAACTTAGTGCTGTACAGTGCAGAAGCACTAGGACAGCGTGTGCTTCTTGAGCCAACCCATGTCCCCGTGGTGAACATGTTACACCTGAGAAATGTGATTAATGCCTTTCTGTGGTTGTTCTGGCTTTCTTAGGTAACACAACTGGCAAGTTACTTTGAACCCCTGGTTTTAGCTGCGGTTGGTGTGGCATCCAAGACACTGAATCACCAGCAACAGATGACTGTGTTGGACCAGAGCAAGACACTAGCAGAATCTGCCTTACAGATGCTGTATGCTGCCAAAGAAGGGGGAGGAAACCCCAAGGTAAGGTGGTTGTGGGCATTAGGGGCAAGAGAGGAAGGCAGGTACAGCAGAAAAACCAGTACCTACCTGCTGTACAGTCAAGGGTGCAGTGAAAATGCCATTGATGGCTCTGCTGAAGTCTCCCATCTGAGAGTGAAAACATTTCTCCAAGACAGGATTCCAGCCTGTCCCACAGCATCCTCTGAAGGGACACAAAGTCAGGGTATGACAGCACCTATCTGGGCTCTAATACAGAAAGCAAATGGTTAAAAGACAGAGTCTGTCGAGTACATGGCCCGATGGGATGCGGCCCCTCACCAAGGGCACCAGAGGTGGAAAGAGCAGCAGCGCACAACAGTTTACAACTGAGGTGTGATTTGTGCTTATAAAGAGCCATGGACCTTAGAGGATACTTAAAAAGACCATGGGGCCTTATATAAGAGGCTTAAAGTGTCACGTGGGGGTTAACAAGTGTTGTTCTGTGTATTTTGCTGCAGTATTTTATTTGTCATCTTTGTCCTTAAGCATTGTTTTCAGTGCTATTACTGTTTTAATTTCTTAGGCTTCTGATGTTCACATTGTTTTCATGGAGAATATTCTCTGACTTATCCCCGTTTTCTCACTTGTCTCTTCCAGGCATCTCACACTCACGATGCAATCACTGAGGCTGCACAACTGATGAAGGAGGCTGTGGATGACATCATGGTTACCTTAAATGAAGCTGCAAGTGAAGTTGGCATGGTTGGAGGTATGGTAGATTCGATTGCAGAGGCAATGACCAAGGTGAGCATAGAAATTCTGACCCTTTTTTCACTTTGTGTTTGAAAACTGATCCACATTGCAAGGCTTTGGAGGAGCCAGTACTGATTCACTGTCAGTCATGACACACTGTCACAGGAAACCTAAAGATTATTTTATTTTGCAGACTGTGAAGTAAAACTGATGTGTACCATTTATAGCCTAGACAGTATCTGTCAGTAGAATTGTTACAAAATATTTTTGTTCACTCATATGCTGGCATTTAACTGCCATCTTAGGTCAAGCAGCCTCTTATTTTTGCTACTTTTTTTTCCTTATCTTGTTAGTTTCTTAAACGAACAGCAGGCCAACCTCGAAGCAAGTTACTTTTGGGGAAAAAGATGTGAAAGCCTGAAGTGCTCTGCTCTGCTTTGTAACACATTCTACTCAAGATGTATAGTTGCAAAGTGTACATGAGTTCAATCGAAATATTTGGTTTTTCCTATCCTGACTTAAGGATACACTTTAGCACGTAAAGGAATCTTACATTATCTTCTGGCACAAAATTTTTGATTTCTAACTGTTGCACCTTCCTTTCTGTATTAGCTGAGAAGTGCAGATGGTTTGACCTTGCATGAGAAGTGGACCTCCATGCTCAAAAACTCTGCACTGTACATTCTCTGTGTCTTCCATGCTCATAACCTGGGCTAAAGTATTTGCTGAGCTTCTCCGTAAATCCTGGTGCACTATTTTCACTTGTATCTCTTGAGAGAGGGGAGATTGTAAAGTTGAATATATAATACAACTTTACTATTACATGTAAAGCATGCTATTGGTTGTGACTTTTTTAATGCTGTGTTTTTCCCTCTTTCTTGCAGCTGGATGAAGGTACACCTCCAGATCCAAAGGGAACCTTTGTTGATTATCAGACCACTGTGGTGAAATATTCTAAAGCCATTGCTGTAACGGCCCAGGAAATGGTAAGAAATGAACTTACAACAGGGTGCAAACTCTGTGTACAGAAGGAATGTGGAATTATTTGCACAGTGTTGTAACACTCTTGATCATCAAATTTTCAATAAATTTATCTTTTTAGAGAAAATGGAGAAAAAGAGGTGGTTTTCTTCAATTTAACTCTTGCATCTTAGTGGCGTGATCATAGTGGAGTCCTCTGTGGGAGGAACACCGGGTTGTATTTTGGCTCTTCTGCACTAACACTTTTATTTGGCTCATTTTCGAGGAGAAATAAAAGGCAAACTTTTTACCTACATGCTTTTTCATCAGCCCACTTAGTTGGGCTGAAATACCACCTAATGTTTATCACCTCTTGTTTTTTTACAGCTACTGTTTCAATTAACTTGTGAAACAACATCAGTGTTTTCAGAACTTGACAAATGAATGCAGATGGACATCTCGCATTGTCCTTTTCCTGCATTTCTGTGATTAGCTGGTTTTAACAAAAAAAAAAGTGAAACCTATTGAATCGAGATTGTTCTTGACTTGCGTTTCACACAAGTCGTGTTTGCCTTTTGAACAGTACTGTGGTTGCTCATTTGTTTTTTGAGAGAGTTGAAAGGGCTGTCGTTGTGTGCTACCGACAGGATTTTTCATTAAGTCAATTGCTCTTACAGTCAAGGCTAGTTGAGGATTCTGTTGTCTACCACGGCATAAATTTGTCTAAAGCCAGTTTGGTACCAAGGATGGAACTTCGTGGCCTTTATTGAGACAGAATGAACATCTCTGTTAGATGGTAGGCTTTTCCTAAAGAGAAATTCAGTTATTTATACTGACGTTCTGCATAGTCCTGCCTGTTTCTTCTCCATCCCATTCCCACATCTGAGATGTGTTTTGCATCAGTTCTCAGATGTTTTCCATTTCCATGCTCCTGTGCCGTGCCAGCTGAGACTGGTGGAGGTTAGCTCACCTTTGACAAAATAAGATGGCTGACACACAAAATCCCCTTCCCCTTCTGGTCCGAATAACTATGTACCTGGCCCGTCGCCCCGCTGTGTCAAAGAGTGAATTCTTGGCTCTAACTGCTGCTCTTTGATTAGTCTGTATGTTCAGTGAGTGCCTGGTTACCATGACTCTAATAAAGCATGTTTGCTTGGGTTTTCTCTGGAATTCTTACTGGAAGGCAGGTGCCTTACATTTCAAGCAGTTTACCCTGCTTTACCAGCATGGTCAAGCAGATGAGTGTGTCTCTAATCTGGAGTGTATTAACCAGTTATTCTCATGCCTGTCATTTTTCTTTTCTCTCGCCTGTGTTCTTTTTTCAGATGACTAAGTCGGTTACTAACCCGGAGGAGTTGGGAGGACTTGCATCGCAAATGACCAATGACTATGGGCATTTGGCCCTCCAGGGCCGAATGGCTGCGGCTACGGCAGAACCAGAGGAGGTCTGCACTTCTCAGGCCTCTTTATTCTCTGTACATGGTGGTGTTAACATGGTGTTCTTTCGCTGCAGAGAATACAGCAAAGGCAACAAGCCTTGTTATAAAAATTACCCAAAGAACAGAAACCCTTTGTCAAGGCCTCTGTCTGGCTTCAGAAAGAAATAGCTTGGGATAATACTGTGCAATTCCATAGACCACAACACAACCTCCTAAGTTACTTAAGGCTTTCGCCCAATCTCACATGTTTAGGCAAGTTGTAAATGTACATACACATTTTATCTTTCCTGTAAGTGGTTTTAAGTATAACTTCCTATCTTGAAAGTGAGATTCAGGCAAGTAGTAGGAGCATAAACACTTTTGCTGTCAGGGCATGTTCTGTACTTTACAGTATGGTGTGGGAGAAGTACCTTAGGGTGCCTCATGCTAAATGAGTGAAATGGGTTGTTTGTCTCAGTTGCATTAACCTGTTACTGTAGTTGCTGCATATTCTCTGAGCCCAGCTACAGTAACGTTTTCACCCCTCTCTTCTCACTCTGTGCCTCTGGTTATGGACCGTAGACAGACATTTTCGAGATGGGGTAAGATATATCTTATTCTCCAAATAGACTATCTGAATAAAAGACCTTCAAAGAGTTTTTGACTTTGTACTGACATATCCTGCTCATACACTGCTTATTTTGTGCTCATTAGCTCTGTGAAAAGCAATGGCTTGCACTTGGCTCGATATTGTTGAATTGTTGCCATTTCTGCACGTTACCCTCTGCCTGAGGTTGAAGTAATTCCAGTTGTGATACTAATGGCTGTGATTCCTGTTCCTTTATAAATCCAAAATCATACATGTATGCATAAGTACATCCGGGTACTGAAACTATCATACATTTCTAAATAGGGACCACTCATCTTACAATATAGGATTACTAACAAAACAGAAGCTGAAACAGTAGGATTTTCCAGGTCTTAGTGCTCCACATGTATGTGGTCATTCTGGAGAGTGGAGACTGTGTGAGGTTCAGAACCAAACAAGCAGAGTCACAGACTTTCAGACTTATTTTCAGCAGCGTAGAGTCAATGTGTCCTTGAATACAGCATACATTGACTTGGGTACACACCTTATCCTTTCTCTTTCCTGGGCTCTGCTTCTCTGGCGCTCCTGTTCCATCAGTGAGCCTTTTAAAGGGTCTGTCCTTTTTTCTCATGTCTGCTGAGGGTATAGCACTGGGCAAATTATGGGCAATCAAGATTCAGCAGAGTGACATTGTTTCCATTTCTGTTGGTACACTGTGCCAGCATGACATTTACTAACTTGCTTTGGTCTTTCTTCCTTTCCCCCTGCACCTCCTTTGCCACCTAGATTGGGTTCCAGATCAAGACTCGAGTGCAGGAACTTGGCCATGGCTGTATCTTTCTTGTGCAGAAAGCTGGAGCTCTCCAGATTTGCCCTACAGACAGCTACACCAAAAGGGAGTTGATAGAATGTGCTCGTGCTGTCACTGAAAAGGTAGGACAGCCTTCCATGCTGCCTCATGGTGTTTGTCTACCAAGCTTCCACTGAGAGTAAACCAGTCAAATTGAATTCAGGAAATTGTTGGGTTTAACTTCACTTTCTGGTACAATAATGTCTGAATTGCCCAAAGTTCTTCCTTTTCTTTCAAGTGTTCAGTGCACTTCATTTCTTAGATTAGCCCATGATTAGCCCTTGCTCTTGACTTGCAATAAAACTTCAGCCTCATATCAGAGGAAGATTGGTCAAAGACTAAATCCTAAGACATGAGATGGCACTTGTGCCTTATGAGGCGCACTCTGATCACAGTTACTGAAATGAGGTTGGTCAATGACATGTGATTTCATGTATAACAGTGTCCTCCCATTTTAGGACTGGGCTAAAGTAACTGCGTAGAAATGCATCATCAAACACTCTGGGGCTTCTTGTTCCTTGGAAACATCCCCTTCATACAGATGGCCTGGGTAGCTTGGCTTTGCTGAACCCTTTTGATGGCCTTTTTCTCCTTTTCTTGGGCACAAACATTGAGAGTCAGCATCAGTTGCTTTCAGATTTCACTAAACACAGTTGGTTCAGCCTGTGTTAGTGTGCTCTCAGCTGTCCAAGTTTGCCACCATGGTGTGTCCCAGGAGTACCTACCATACCAAATTTAGGCAGGGGTAGACAGTGTCTTGTAAGTAAAGTTGAAGCTGAGAAAAAGAGTAATAATTATTCACAGGATCAAGTTTCTTTTGATGACCACCTTTTGCTTTATGCTGTTGCTAGGTCTCCTTGGTTTTGTCTGCCCTTCAGGCAGGGAACAAAGGCACACAAGCCTGTATTACTGCTGCCAGTGCTGTGTCTGGCATAATTGCAGACCTAGACACCACTATTATGTTTGCTACTGCTGGAACCCTGAATGCTGAGAACAACGAGTCATTTGCAGATCACAGGTGAGTGTAACTGAAAAAATGTGGAAGAAACTCATTAGAGTCTCTAATGAGCACAGGGAGCAGTGGAGTTGGCAGGAGAGACCGGTGCATGGACATAAATTTTTACCTTTCTAGATTGCCATGAATGAAATTGAATGAGGCAGCGGAGTGAGAGAAGAAATAGGAAAATTAGGATATCGATAGAGTACAGAAAACTTCCATTGGATTTTTTTCTGTGACAGAAGAATTTTGAAAAGCTGAGTAACATTTGGTGAATTCCAACAGAAGACCTCAACTATAGCATTATTTGGGCTTTTTTTGGTTGTTTTAGTTCAAGCTGTCTCATTGCAGAGACTACCAGGTGCTGCTATTCCAGCAGTGAAAATTAGCTGTCCATGACATCGAAGAAGAATCTTCTGTGTATTTTTTTCCAACAGCTGTTCTTGACTGTTGGGCTGTTTGTCTTGCTAAATCATGCTTATGGTTAATGCTGCAGTGGACAGCAGTGATGGAAACAGCACAGCAGTCCCACGCATTTTCCACTTTGGCAGAGATAAGCCTGTTATCCCTTCAAGTAGCACCTGCAATAAAACAAATCCCACAGCATTTTTCATCATGTTAGCAGATTTACAGCATCTGACCTTTTGCTTCTTTGACAGTAAAACCGAGGCTTCACTGCCAAGACCCTGACTTACTGCTCCACAGCCCAGCTAGCCTATGCTGCTATTGTGGCCAGTGTTTATTTCCCTCCTTGCCAGTTGCTCAAGGAAGAGGAAAGATGCAGAGGTGTCTATGCTGCTACTGTTTTACAGATTGAAAGTCAGGGGCTTTCATTCAATTTATTATGATTTAATATTATTTCACTGAATTCTGTTTCAAGATGGGATCATTTTATTAAAAAGTCCTGCATCTGCTCAAAATGCTCTGTTACTGTTTTAATAGTTGCCTTTTTTTTTAGCTTACACCCTGATCTGTGGCATACTATGAGCAGACACTGGCATGATGGCTTAGATAAGCTCCTTTACGTAGCTGTTAGTCACCATAACATTGGACTTTTTTTTCTCTCCTCATTTTCCACTCCCTTCCCTGCTTCCTCTTCTTTTGCTACAGGGAAAATATCCTGAAAACAGCAAAAGCTTTAGTTGAAGACACAAAATTGTTAGTTTCTGGTGCTGCCTCAAGTCAGGACAAACTGGCCCAAGCAGCTCAGTCATCAGCTAACACCATCACTCAACTTGCTGAGGTAGTAAAATTGGGAGCAGCGAGCTTGGGATCCGATGATCCTGAAACACAGGTGAGACGTTCCAAGATTTTTCTGATACTCATAAAGAAAACAAAGACAGTTTTCAGTTGGTAGAAATTTATGGGATTTCTGCTTTTAAGCAACATAAGGGTTCATTTCCTCTGGGACTTCTCTGGGTTTACTCAGACATCACCATTTTTTTAGAAGACAATCAGGAGGTTAAAGCATTGAGTGCCTTTGTATAACACTGCTACTTGTATTTTACTGCTGTGTTCCAGCTGGGATGTTTTTGGCAAAATATTTGGCTCATTTTTACTAAATTTTGACTGGACCTCTGGCTCATCCTATTTTTGTTCTAAAGAGCTTGCATGTCCTGAAAGCTACTTTAAATCTTGCAACTGACTGTGCTGTGTTATTTGTGTAGGCTTACAGGCTCTTACCATTGTCTGTGTTTGACTGGTTTTTCAATTAATTTTCAATGTGGGTTATCTCTAATATTTCTTCAGCTGTTTATCTGGATCTTGGTGAAATGGAAGTTGGCAACATACTGTAGATGTGCCTGGGCTGGTACCACAGTAGTTTGAAACTGCCTGCTCATTTGCATAATGCTCTGAAACAGATGTGTGTTCTGTTTGCTTGACCTGTGTGAGGGACTGAATTTCCAAGATGTTCTTCTCTAGAAAAATCCTGCTGGAAGTACTTCTTTATTCTTTTTTTCCTTTCTTTTTTTTCATTTTAATAGGAGAATTTTCATAAATCAGCAACATCTGCAGAACATTCATCATACATTGCTTTTCTCTATTTGTAAAAGCTGGGAAAACAGTACTTACAATGAAGTAATTGCTTATGCACATGTAATTATGTATTTGGTGCAATTTTCTTGCCAGATTGAAATTGTAGGTGCACCATGGAGTTCAAAATGTCCTATCTCTCAGATTCTTCTCTTATTTCTGTGGTCAGAGCTTCTGAGCTACTGAAAGTTAAATAAACTTCTCAGAAAATGTGAAGACTCCTCTTATTATCTAAGTTGCAGTGCACTGCAAACACAAAGGATTGAAGCTGGTTTATTATTATTTATAACGCTGCCGAAATGCAGCTATTAAGAAGTGATTGTTTGTTGTGATTACCTTTTTTTTTGCTAAGCTTTTTCATGCATCTTTCCACATTTTCCTTAAAATTAACTCTTCCGAATTCTATCAAAATACTCAAAACGTCCTGATTTCCTACTAGTGAAAAGGGCAAAGGAGAAAGATTGCGAGGAGAGAATTATTTCCGTAATACCCTGAAATAATTAACAAGTCCTTGTCTGGAACTCTTGTCTTGGAGCTTGGGTTGAGAAGGTATCTCCAGATTTGACTTCTCCTTACTTTAAGGCCAACTGAGTTACTTAGCCTTTAATTCTGTGTAGCCTTTTACAAAGGTTCAACTTCCCCTCCAGGCCCTTCCCCATCCTCATGGCCCTTCTTTGGACACTCTCTAGTAGCTTAATGTCTTCTTTATGTTGTGGCACGAAAACTGCTCGCAGCACTGGAGGTGAGGCTGCACCACTGCAGAGTAGAGAAGAAGGAAATCCTACTGGAATTGCTTCCTGCAACAGGAAATGGTTGATTTTATGAACTCTCACTGATGTATGAAATACTGTTGCTCTCAGCACAGCTTTTCCTCTTCCAGAATATTATGTGTTTTACTCAGATAGTGGGAGGGTGGTACTATTTAGTAGATATTTTTAGCTGTGTTCTAAAAATCACACTCTCATGCAGATACTCTTTCTTGCCTGAGCCTTACAGCTGTTCTTCATTGCATAGGTTGTCCTGATCAATGCTATCAAGGATGTTGCAAAGGCTCTTTCTGATCTCATTGGTGCTACCAAAGGAGCTGCCAGTAAACCAGCAGATGATCCATCCATGTACCAGCTGAAAGGTGCTGCCAAGGTAAAACCTTATTCTTACATTTTATTTTCAAGTGTCTGTACAGTCACTGGGCTTCAGCAGCTTCTGATTGCCTGAAAACTCTTCTTTTTCTTTGTTTCATTATCATCCTTGGACAATAAAATAAAATACAAAGATGCTGTTGAGTTTCAGTGGAGTTATCAGCCTTTCCAGCTGTTGGATGACTTCTGTTGTTGACAGAACTGTAATCCTTCTGAAGAGAAACTTCTTTCTGTTGCAAGCCCATATACGAGGGCAGGTTCTTCTTTCATGATTGTATAGGCTATCATTTATCCAGTATAAATGGTGGATAGATACTACATTCTAAATAATGAATGGTCAGGATAAATAGGGGGTCTCCTTTTTTACACCCTGCAGTCTGAGGAGGGAGAAAAAGAACTTCATGTAACTCTGTAGTAAAATATTGTGCATTTCTTTCTTCTCTCTCATACACCTTTCCAGGCAGTATATAGGTATCAAAGCTCAAAACTTGCAGAGATTATACCAGACCTCTGGTATCTTTATTTTCCCTGCACCTGAGATGCATTATTGCATTTGCCTCACAGAGATCATGTGGATTCTTGTCTGCAAAATATTTTCAGATGGGGAGATCTAGTATTATTTCTAGTATTATTTCCCCTTTCACATTAGGAGAGTGTCATAGTAACTTCTTGCTTGACTGGAAGCTTTTTTCACTCTCATATCTGTTGCCTCTATGTAAGATCTGTGCCTCTCTGTCTTTCACATGATAATGGTGTACTGTTGAGGCACTACTTGAAAATAACTCAATTTGTCAAGATAAGTGGCTTCTTGGCTCTTCCCACTGTACAGAGGTGTCTTGTGTTTTAAGTGGTAATTGTCAGAAAGCCTTTCTGTCTCCCCTGTTTTCACTGTAGCCATTGTTTGTATCTCAACATACTGGGGGAAGGAAAGATGTAACTGTTGCAGTGACAATTGGATTATTCTGCATCAGAACTATTGAGTTTGTAACAGAATAGTAACTTTGATCCTATATCTGCATTTGGGCTTGAGACTGGTGCTTGATTCCTTACCTGTGGATAATGTACTGGATAAATTTCAAAAAAGAAATACCATCCCTTGATTCCCATCTCCTTCAAGTTGTGGTATAAGATGTACCAGAAGAAAAGACACTAACATACTCTTCCTAAGTTGTGATTTTTCCATTTTTTGATAAGTGCTTTTGCCAGTACACTCACACTTAAGGTAGTATCTCTGTGCAGTTGGTTGTGCAACGTTTCTGCAACTATTTTTGCAAAGAGAGATGGACTGGTGGGTGATGTGGAGGTTGGAGGCCGCCTGGGGCACAGTGATCATGAAATTATAGAATTCTCCGTAATTGGTAAAATCAGGAGAAACATCAATAAGACCTTTACATTGGACTTCTGGAGGGCAGACTTTGGCCTGTTTAGGAGACTTATACAGAGAGTTCCCTGGGAAACAGCCCTTGAAAACAAAGGTGTTCAGGAAAGATGGGCATGCTTCAAAACAGA
>VXBA01003970.1:104063-163946 GCA_013399895.1 Serilophus lunatus | reverse complement strand
CGCGAAGCCTAGCCATGATGATTGTTACCCAACAAAGTTGTTGTGTCACCAACCTAGCTCAGGCAAGGAGCCTGATGAGTTACCCAGTTTCTCTGCCTGGCAGGACTGTTTTTTCTTCTGGTTGTTAGTGACTGCTGAACACACCTGGATGCCTCCACTGATTGCTACCAGTCCTGTCTAAATTACACTCTAAGATAGCAGGGCACAGAAAGGCAGTGAATATATTCCATGCTGCAGAGCCTGCAATTTCTATTCTAAATGAAGGACTCTGTGGTAAGCCATTCATCCTCCTAGATAACAGGTACATGGACATCATGCTGGGGACTGTGAGAGGATATTCATAAGTGAGCAGGAGGATATATCCAGGCATAGTGCTATGGTCTGATTCAGGACATTTGCACAATGCAGTGCTGTCAGCCATCTCAGGACTTGGCATGTAAGACTCTTCCAAACTGGCTAACACAACCGGAGGCTCCTGTTTTGAAACACAGCAACTGCACTGATTTATAGCTTTGGGAAAACTGAGTGAAATCATTTGAATCAGTTGGGAACTTTGTCTTTAAAAAGCTCTTTTTTCTTTTTCTTTATCTCTCTCTTTTTTTTTTTTTTTTGTTTTTTTTTTGTTTTCCCCCTTGGCTTTTTGGAAAGCGATGATTTGTTGAAATTAAAATGTTTTGTGAAATGGGTGGGTTTTGGCAAACTCAGAGAACCCATACAGAGTTCTGAGGAAACCCTTCCTGCCAGGAAATCATCTTCCATCACAAAATTATTTGGTTCCTTGACAGCTTACTTGGCTCATTGTCAAGGTGCACAGCTCCAGTGCAACTTTATGTACAGACTGGACTCCCTCAAAACACAGGCTTTGGCTAGTACTACTATGTGGGATTGCAGCCACCATCTTGGGGACATCATGGCTTCCAGTCCTCTTGGCACTAGGTTAGGAACTTGCAAGCCCAGGGAACTGTTTTTACCATAGTGCAGAAATCTCAGTGGTGGTTCCAAAGTTTCTCTTTGAAATATATGAACACAATGACTGTCATTGTAAAAACCATGTGGACCACGCTGCTGCTGACAAATCTCTTCACCCTCATACAGAAAATATCTTTGTGGTCTACTGACAAAACAAACAAATAATATGGATATACAAGTATCTTCTGCTAAAGCCAGTTCTACAGGTAGTGTAGGGCTCTGAAGTGGATGTATTATTGTGAGAATGATCTGTTCAGTGTTAATCACAACAATGAGATCACTGTGTCTTTGGTAGAGATAGCCTTATGAAAAAGTTTTCTAAGGTTTGTAGCAGGAATAAAGGGCCCATTTACAACCCTCCATGGGAAGAAGAACTAGGTTAAACAGCAAAGGGTATGAAATTTCCTCTGGGACAAGAGACTACTCTTTTTAGGGCTTAATGGAACTTAAATGGTACATTAAAATCACGTTCCTTTTGGGGGTAAGCATCACCTCCAGCTTTTCTCAGACGATGCATTACAAAGGGTTTGCCTGCACAGCAGAATCATCCTATGATTTTATCAAAGTCTGGTATCCCCGTACTGGCAAGCCAAGATGGCAATAGCAGTAAAAATGACACCATATAAGCTTTAGAAGGAGCATTTAAGTAAAGTGTATTGCCAGTGTTTCTAAAACATGTGAACCCTGTTATTAGCATATGATAACATTCAGGTGCTGCATTTTCCTGGCCATTGTCCTCCCTGGCAGGCAGATTACAGCAATTCAGACTCCTTTGTTTTGGAGAGCAGAACTGCTCCTTTTGAGAGCTTTGCCCAATCTCAGGTACTCATCAAAAAAAAAAAAGACTGAATTTGGACTCAAGATAATTGAGGTTGTTTTGGGGAAAATACATAGATACAAAGAGGTAAGTCCATGGAAGGGATGCCCACTTCTCTTTGTCATGCCTTCTCAGTTATCAAAAAAAGAATGAGTGCCTTCAGCAATGCTAAATTATTTGTTGCCTAATTCTTGCTGAAATCCCTTTATTTTCTTTGAGGTTGTTGCCTCGGATGAGAGCCTGAACAAAAAACTGAAAAATATTCTAAATAGGTAATCAGTCATATTTCCTACTGATTTTTCTTTGTTCCAGCTCTTCATACAATATTACATCATATATAGTAGTAATCTTTTTCCAGCTGACCTATCTACAGCATAACGTATTTAGGTTGATGACAGTATTTATGACATAATATAAAAGTTGTGTGTAGAAGCCAGGAATGGGGAAACTCTTGGAATGAAGTCAAATACAGTAAGACTAAGCATCTGAATGTCCAGCTCAATCTTGCAGTTCTTATTCAAGTGAATTTCCTCTTGGATGGCAATTTGGGCTGAGTGAATTGCAAAAGGAGAAGCCTTAATCAGCTTTCTCTAGATTGGAATTGATCTCTAATAGTTTTTAGTGTGTAAATAGAAAACTTTTACAATTATAGGTGTAGCCTCTGTGCAGTCTGATATTTGAAGACAAATCTTACTTTGTTATTTTCTTAGTATGCAAAATAGTTTGTAGTTTTTCCCTTGTCTAGTTTCTTGGAACATTTGAATAACCAAAAATGGCTTTATTAAACGTACCTAGATGGGCCAACCGGAGACTCTTTTTCAAGAGGTAACTTTGACCGATTCACAAGTAATTGCATTGGCAGGAACGCTTAAAAGCAGAGGATTTAGAGAATTGGAAAAAATCCTTAAAAATCAGAATATTCCAACCTGTAAAGTGGAATCTGGCATGATAAACTCACAGACTTGAACAGTGTACTAATTGGTCTCTCTCTCCTATGCAGATACCAGTAGTTTTTTTAATCCAAAAGAGCTCAGAAAAGTTTAAGCCTCTATCCTGTCGTAGATAAGATTGTATTGTTTTACATATATTTAGAAGATCACACAGATGATGATCAGTCCCCCCAGGCCACAAACACACTGCATAATTGTCCAGATTGTGTTTCTTTATGACACTGTGCTAAAAATAGTTCCAACTACAGACCATTAGTGTGACTATCATACTGATCAAGATCGTGGAAACTATGACAAATTACTATTACAATCTGGAAAATGAGGTAAACATACTCCTGGAAAAATTCCTTTAAATTTAAATTCCTAAAAGCAGTTAATGAAGTATTGCTGTCTGACATAGGAACGTAATATAGTATTACTTGCAGTGCATGAAGAAAACCCAACCAGGATTTGTGCACAGAGGACACTGGATGCATATATATTCCACTTGATTAAGGACTGCTCAGGACACCCACCTGTCACAGATTTCTAATCAGTATAAATATATATTATCCCTACATATTAATTTTTTACTCATCATCCAGAATGTTATTAAAAAACTCAGTTGGCATACTTTAGTAGAGAGTGAGCAATACTGATGGTTAAATGAATGAATAAAAGAGATGCTTTATTGACTATAGGTGGTTGATGCCGGGGTAAATTCCCCCTCTAGAATTTGTTGATAAGCAGAGTTATCATAATTTTGCAAAATAAATCAGAATGCATTTTGGAAAGATCTGTCACATCAAAGTCCTCCATGTTATAGCAAGAAATATCTAAATACCTACTAACTAATAATTAAGAAAAGTTCTGCTTTGAATATCACAATCTTTACAATAGTTCTTTTAGCTGATTTTATGAGTAGTTGAATTTAAGATTGTTTAAATTAAATGTCATGCTTTATTAATTAGGTGTAACAATATTTATCATAATTATCTGTGGAATGGGTTGGGGGGCTCAGACTTGCTGAGTAGGACACACAGAGGCTTGAACCCAAGCACACAGGAAATGTCCATTTAATGAAGACGTTTGCATAACAGCACTTCATTATTGCTGAAACGTAGTTGTCTACAGTGCTCTGCAGACACAGACTCCATCTTTGTCTTCTGTTGGTGACCTTCTCACTCAAAAGACATTTAGATAGTGCCTATGAAGGATGAGCTTATGCTCTTGTGATCATATTTGCATAAGAAATGCACATGATAACATGATATCTGAAACGTATTTTGTGGGAAAGGTTCTTATGTATTAGCCCTAAAAAGGCAAAGAAGATGTTCCTTTTTGATGATATATGAGTATTGAAGACCCACCTGGTTACTGCAGGACATTCAAAATTAATTTCTTGTCTCAGTCTTACAGAAGCTATGAAGGGGACAAAAGATTTATAGGGGACAAAACGGAGTATCTGACACTAGACTGCTTCTTTGCAAAGTGTCTGAGAATTTTAGAAGACAGTGGTAAGACAGGAGAAAGCCTACGCCCAACAGAGATCAAAAGATGTGCAGCAGCTTACAAAGGGAACTCTTACAAGACTGGCTGTAAAGTTGTTTGTGGGAATAACACTCCTTTTGGCCATGTAACTGGGTGTCTGAAAGCTGGGACAACCACAAAGGGATGTAGAATGCATGCTGGGTTTTTTAACATGCTTTTTTCCTCTACATAATTTAATCCTGTGGTTAAGTTAAACAATAATTTGCTCTGCTTTGTCCCTGGTTTTCACACAAATTGTCAGAAAGGAGGTACAGCTGGTGTCTGAACTTGGTCAGAGCTACTGAATTCACAGATCTTGATTTAAGAACAGGAAACCTGCTAGAAACATTCACCCCTACCAATAGCTGTACTTACAGAAGAGGGGTACAGGAAGGACTGCTGGGACGACACTGATATGTTGGCATCTTGATGACTAGTGTCACTGATAATATATGTTTTCTTAGTTGAAATTTCAGTGGTGGTGAGCTTTTTGCTATACTGAAAATTTTTTGTCATAAACTTGAAATGTAGAAGGCGTTATTTTTAAAATGATGGTCTTTTTGTATATATCTGAATTAATGGATTACCTCTACTGATACTCCTTATTTATTTCTTTTCATAACAAAATAAACCAGAACGATAACAATTCTTCTCTTCAAGTGAGACCTGGGAGACCTCTCAAGGTCTCTACCCTCATAGTTACTCAAACCTCTTCACTCTGAGTACTAAATTTCATCAAATCTTTCATCTATTTTAATTTCTCTAAGTTGCCCCAGACTGCAAACCCAGGTGGTTACCCAGGTGTAGTTTCCCAGGTGGTAACTACAGCCGAAACCTCTTTAGACCTTTAAACAAGTACCTAGCTTCAGAGACAAATATGAGGCTGTTGATGCTGCTCCTATGGCAGTATACAAATTCCTTCTGCATTCCTTGCATTTCTCGCATTTCTCCTTACTGGCTCAAAGAACTTTCCACTCAGCCAGCTGGCTGATAGACCATCTTTCCCAACAAGAGGGTGTTGAGGTACCCAGCTCATATTTGTGTGTTATGGTGCATGACCAGGCCCTAGGTCCATCCCACCTAATTTTACACCTTTGACAGTGGCCTTTACAGTAAGAAACTGATGACTGTCCAATTCAGAGGGACTACATGGATCTACATGTAAGATCTTTGTCAGTCTCTGAATGTGCCTCAACTCTTTCTGCTAATTGAGGAGAGAATTTGCAGCAAACAGCCTTGAAATCTACATTACGAAAATTGTGTGGAATAAATCCTCAAAGGGGTGCCTAAATTTGGAGTGTTTCTATATTGCAATCTCTAGATCTCTTTTTTCCATTGGTAAATTTTAATTTCAATGCCGAACTTCTCAGTTTCAATAGAACCTAGCGTAATATCTGACTCCCAATGCCTAAATATTTAGTACTATGTGAGATGTTGTAGTGTGTCCACTATAAACATGGCAGACCCAATACAAGACACATGCCTTTATGGAGAAGCAACTGAAGGCCATAAAAAAGTATCTTTTCGCACTTCTCTTTAGGCAACTGAATTAATATCCTGTTAATATGAAATGAATACATAAGAAAAAAATTTAGTTACCTTAAATCTTTGTGATTCTAGCCTGTGAACCTGTGAATATCATAGCTTGCCCATTATCCTTGAGATGAGTAATAAACACAGTGAACATATCTCACTGAGAACTTCCAGCCACTGTTGGTGCACAGTGGTCTGTGTTAGCCCATCTCTATAGACTAAATAGTATGCTTGAACAGATGCAGGTCCTGGAAAGCTGCTGTCTATTAAAAAATATGTATTAATATTTTCCTTGAACTCCCTCTGTGGTACCATAGGTCATCAAAATATTTCTTTAGAAAAAAAAAAAATACACATCCTTTTTGCAAAGAACATCTTGACAGAAACACAACCTCATCAAACTGTCCTGCATCAGTGTGCTTCCCTTCTCTTCCTCTGAGCAATGTTTCACCATCACATGTTAAACAGATGTTGTGAATCAAGATAATCTACCAAGTCTGAAAAATGTCATACAGAATAAAACTGTTCTGTATTTGTACCTAGAGACAGCTGAGATAGACAGACCAACTTACTAGCAGCTTTTTGAGAAGCCAAAGCAAACTATCAAACATTTAACATTCCCTCTTCTTCTCGGTAGCTGTAGTTCATTAACTTTGTGTTCGGAGTAAACTCTTTCAAACCCTTTATACATGGACTGGGCAGGACAAACAGAATAAACTAGATCAAAGCTATAACAGATGAAGACAGGATGCATCAAACACTCGAACATGAAACAGATCAATGAAACATATCCAGACAAAATAAACAAAAACTGTGTTCAGGACTTCAAATGACTTATTGCTGTCTTTACATTGTTCTGCTGCATCAGCACCCATTCCTTGTGTAGATACAAGTCATAACAGGTCTCCAGGTAAATAAACCAACTTCTTGTAAACAAAATTTTTAATTAACTAGTCTGATTCACATTATGGATGCAAAAGCATGTGACAAGCTGTGCTCAAGGCCAGCTTGAAAACAGTGGGACTTATTGGTACAACTTCAACACCAAACAGAGTTGTGCTCTGACCAGGCAGCAGCTGGCCCTGGTGAAAAGATAGGTGCACACATGCAGTTTGACTCCCGCTATTTAAAATTTGCCAAAAACACAGCCTTGGGTCTGTGCAATATGCACGTGTGCAGGGACAGAGATTCCTCCTGTGGGGAGGTATTTTCAGCCTCCCATTAGCCTGGATTACAGAGAACTGGCAGTTTTGACAGACACTTTAATGCTCATATAGTCTGTGCTTGCTTTGGAGGTTTTGCTGGTATATGTATGACACACAAGAAACTGCAATTTTAACTAAATCTCTATGCTGGTAGAAGTATAGACCTTGTCAGATAAAGAAACAAATTAAATAATGCTTAAATTGGTTATAGTAAATGTACAGGTGAAAGTCGCCAATTTCTTCTGTAGTTCACTTTCATACCCATATTATGAGCTAAAGATTGGCAGAAGATCTGGAACTTGACAAAAAGAGAAATATTTTACCTATTTCTTCCTTTTCCCTGAATATTAGCAAACTCCAAAAACTTCACTGAAAGCATAATTTTTTAAAAATAGAAAGGATGTTATATTTATAGTCTATTTGTGTATACTGAGTGAGGATTCATATCACTAAAAGAGCTGATATGTGCCAGTTATCCATCTTGAAGTATAGGGTTTGACTCTGCACAAAAATTATGTTAGTCTAATTTTCTTTGTTTCACTTTTCTGTTACATGGTAAAAAATTTCATATGTACTCTTGTCATTAAAAGCCACAATTACTGGCTTTGCATTATTTGTCATGGCAATAAAAATGTATGAAAATGATTAATATAGTGCAGAAAGGCCATGCTGGCATCAGATCACTGTAATAACTTTGAAATGTGTACCTGTGTGTGTTTTAGTCAGTATATGCTGGAGATTACCTGATGCAAATTTTATAGAAACTTAAGCAGATAGCCACAGCTGCACTTCACAACTGCCAGAGATTTCTGTAACTGGCATTTTTCCAGCAATCCTGCTAAGAAAAAACTGAAGAGTTTACCACAAGCAGCTATGCTGAGGCAGACTCCAGGACTGAAATAAACTGGCTGTCAATTTACCGTGTGGTTTCTCATAAATGTATTGAATATTGGATTTTGAGTTGGTTTGAAAATTGCGTTGTTTATCACTCCAAAGAGACATGTTAGAAATTATTGTATCAGAATTCGTTACTGGAATTAATTTTAGATTATTCCATTGCCTACAAGATTTGACATCTTTTGCCTTTCATAGTATTTATTCTCGTTCCCAAATGACAATATCTTATGAATTACCTCATAGGTTTAAGGAAGGAGTAATTTTTGAAGTATTACTTTGGCTAAATATTTAAGCCATTTGTGACTATAAGTTAAGCTTTTAATTTAAATGATAAAATGCTCATTCAGCCAACAGAGGTGCCTCCTTCAGCTTTATTATTTACTGTTCTTATCATATTATTGGCAGAGAAATGAGGCGAGTGAACTTAGAGGACAGACTTGTCAGGATACAGGAGGTAAGCTCTGTAAAAACAGCCTCGTGCTGATGGTCCACCTCTAAACCCACAATTTAAAGCAAAGATTGCCCTGGCTTAGTGAGACAACAGGTCTTGGATCTTCTGCAGTGGGATTTTTTTACAGCCTTAAGCCAGGATCTCAGAGCTGAAGAGTATGGGCAATGATGGCGAGTGAAGTTTGCTAAACTTGTTTTTAACAGCTAATTGAATATTTCAAAATGGTTTTACATGCAGTGAGTGAGAGCACAAGCCTACTCTGTGTTCCCCTGCAGTTCATTTATTGACCTGTTTAATCTTACCTTTGAAAAATGTTTGTTTCTATAATTTTTGGTTTTGCATCCAGACAGCTCTGTAATAAACAAGGAGAATATCTGAGAAAGGAACATGAATAAACTGTAATTTTTTCTGGTAACAGCTGGAGGTGATATTTATTTTTCTTATTTGATTCCACATTTTGGGAACTGCTTTGCCTACAGGCAGAAGCAAACAGCTTTGTGAAACAAGTAGGCACAAGAAATTAGATAGAGCAAAAAATATGCAGTGCTTTGCTGGATACTAGACTTGCTTGTCCTAATCAATGTGAACAGATCATTTCCATCTGCAAAGTATAGTGTTCTGCTTAATTAATTTCTTATTTTATAGTTGTCCTACAGTTAATTATAATGAAATATAAACATAGGAAGAACATGTCAAATTAAAAATTACTTACCATTTCTTCTAATTTTGCTGTAAGGGAAAAAACCAAAAGTAGGAAAATGTGGTTAGTCTGGGAAACCACTCTATCATTTCTTAATTCTTAAGACCTTAAATCAGGAATTTGTTTTAAGTTCATGCTCAGTTGGTTTCCAAGTATGAGAACCAACAAATCCTTCTGGAAGTTGATGAACACTGAATTGATATGGCCAATTCCTTTTTGCTTGGGTCTAGAGGTGTTAGGACAAGTCAGTGATAAGATGCACTGCTCTGGGTGCCCCATCCCTTGCCTGGAGAATATTGGCATTTTGCCCAGTCCAACTCATCTCTGTGGCCTGACAACACCAGAGCCATCCAGATCTGGATCACTGTTTGTATGTGTCCTGCAAACCACATGGGAGTCACAGAACTTAATAGGATTATCTGCTCTTCAAAGTTATGGATCTTACACCTTTGTCTTTCTCCACTAACTACTTAGTTTAGGACTCAATGTGAGTGAAATTCAGCTGAGATAACTTTCTAAGACAGCATTTTGTTCTGAAGATCTGTGGAGATCCTCAGAGGAATGATGCTATAAACACTCCTCTCACTGGTGAGAAAGTGCACAGATGAGAGGATTAGCTACATCTCAGACAGAGGTTGAGGTTTGTTCATCAAGTACATTTCTCCTGACCCCAGTCCTATTCAGCTGTTGGTGAATTTAGACTTTGAACTTAAAATAGCACAGACCCCACTGAGTGAATCTTGTTCTACCTGAGCAGAGTTGTGTATTTCTTCTGCAAGTCAAAGACTTGCACAGTGTTCACTCATACAACCTTGAAGCAGGCCATCCATATACATGAAAACTTAATCCTGGGTAATGCTGGACAGGATTTCTCTGTGGAATATTTCTTAGCTGAGAAATAAGAAATTCTGGAAACTTCAGGAAGTGATGACATTTATGGATGAGACAGTGAGCAAAAATGGATGAAAAAAGAGAGAACAAGTAGTCATCTCACAAGCAGCTTGGGGGACACAGGGAAGATAACTATAAAACAGGCTAAAGCTTCAGGGTCTCACTTGTGAGGTGTCCAACAGCAGATGAGACACAGGAAGATTTTTTTCCATGTTTTATAAATACTTATAAGACACTGTTGCTATAGACAAGAGTTAGATCACTTACCTGAGCTGACAAAATCCAGACGAAAACTCTTCTGACAGAGTTGAAAGGTTTTCTGGGGGCTTGTCTGAGTTCTCATGCTTTCCACATCTCAGTTCCTTTCAATATGAAATGAAACTGAGTCTTTTCTGGGTTTTTTTAATCAAATAAGTATTATTGTTTTAATCTTGTCCTTGCACCATCTATAAATACTTTCTGTATCTTCACTGGGCATGTCATTCTAATATAGATGGGGATCACAGAAACACAGTATTTATGCTGGCTCATGCAGACCCTGACCATGTCTTGCTCTCATGTCCCTGGGCCTTGTCAGGGAGAGGGAGCAAATGAAAGCTGCAATTCTTTCTCTTGGCCAAGAGATATTTACCGAGTAGTTGTAGATAAGAGAGGACAGCAGCAAGAGAAGAGACCAGACCTTCTGTTTTCTTCTTGTTTCAGTAAGGTGGAGTCAAATTTTTGGTACAGAAATTGTAGGGAAGGTAGATTTCACGGGTTTTCATTGAGAAAATGGCTAGAGAAAAAAATCAAGAATATGGATCATGAGTTGCGTGTACCAGGAGAATAGATATTTTAAAAATTTTATTAATTTACAGAGTGCATCTCAAAACTTTTAGCATTGCTCTGTAGGTCTTAAATGCTCACACAGAGGTGGGAAGGGCAACCTGAAGTAGCACTGAGAAGGGATGTCTAGCGTGAGACTTTTAGTTAAACCATTTCCAATCTCTGCTAAAGGAATGGCACTGAATGAAAGAGATAGGGTTCTTTCATGGGAATGAGCTCACAGGCACAGAGCAGGGCACAGCAGTAGTGAGACAACTTGTGAGTGAGAAAGCCGGCCTCACTGTCCTTCTGTTATCAAGATATCCTGCCCAAACTTACAGGAAATAGGGCTAGAGGTCACTGAACTGCAGTTCCTTTAATAATGCTTTTTTCGTGCTAGGGTATCATCTGTTATTGCTTGTCAAATTAAGGATGAATTTTTAGCAGGCAATATCCTGAAGTTAAGGCAAGCAGCTACCTGTGCACTATCTTCTATGTGAAAAATAAGAAATTATTCAGGCTATCATAGGGAGGTGTTGGACACAGTTAGATATATAAAAGATGACAAAGAATCATGGAAGGGCAAAGTTTACTAGTCCTGGATGTCCCAAGAATGCTTATTTGTCTGGCAGTGCTCTTGGTGATTCCATGATTAACATCTTGATTAATGAAAACATGTGCTCTGGCCACCAGTTCACATTGATGTTTTTTGTTTGAAATCTGTGAGTGAGGGAGCAGTTTCCATGAACGGTTTGAAAAACTATCAGTGATAGATTGTCGTGCAGGCAGGGTTTTCAGTGTGACACTGCAGAACAGGCTGTTCCCGGCCAGTAGACCTGGGGCGTTACGCCCCAGCTCTGCTTGTTCTGGAGGCAGGTCTGGCAACAGGGAGAAGGGGCACCAGGGCAGCAGCCTCAGATCATGGTTCACTATTTTCCTTGAGTTTTTCATGTGCACACATTACTCTGACATCACATAGCCTGTCCTATCCATGTGGTGGAAAAGACCCATCTCTTCATCTTCCCTGTAAATTTTTTATATAACTACATTTTAACATCTCTTCCTTTTGCATCTTTCTTTTCTGCAAAGTCAGAATAACATTACATATATCTGCACAGGTTTTTATCTCTGGGAGTGTGCTTGTTGCTATTTATCTCTTCCAGATACACTTGGGTTTAATGACCTTAAAGACCTATAATATAACACAATTTTTCATGAAAGAGACTGAAGTCAAAGTTTCAAGCTTATGAGTTTATGACTCAGAACATGAACTGAGCTGAGAGAAAAAAGGAAAAGAGGTTTTCCTATAAAAGCCTCATTTTATCTATAGCAGTAATAAAAGCTGTTAAGGTCAGTAAAGGTAAAGGTCAGTTAAGATGATTTCTTCCTTGCTTTTCTATCCTTTCTCTGCTTTGAAACTAGTTGTGCTCATATTATTTCTATTGTATCAGGCAACAACTCCCAGATTTCAGGCAGAAGTTTTCTGCCTTACTCCGTTCATCTCCTTTCACTCTGACTGCAGCACTATGAAATTTGGGGCCATCAACTCAGAGTTTACTGAACTTTCTTCTTGAAACTTGATATTTTCTATCTCCCTTCTCATTTTTTTAAGGGCTGTGAACTCTCTTTTTGCAGAGATTCATCTTCCATTTTCTTTGTGCCTTACAATCAGATCAAGGTGAATTTTTAGTCCCACTAACTCCCTTTCTCTTTCTATGTCAAGAGAACTTTTGTGCAATTCCTTCCTCAAATTTGTGGATGGTCCATGATCTATTTTCTTTCCTGCCTAGCAGTTTGAATCTTCCCTGCTGCCCCCAATATTAATTTTGTGTTCAAGATCATTGTTCTCTTCAGTCATAAAAAGCATCATCAACCAAATCTTCCTGGTTAGGTGATTTTTAAGACTTCCTTATGAAATCACCCAGAAAATTCTCCCCTGTCCTCAGCTATTCAGCTGCCCAACTTCCTTCAGACCCTCAACAGAAGCAGTCACATGTATCAGAGAAGAGGATGCCTTCTCCTTTCTTTTCTGCCTGCCCTTCAGAGCCAAGTAGCATATGGGTTCTCATGCCACCCTTAGATAACAGTTGCCATCCACTTCCATATCTTGGTGGCCCTAGGGAGAACTGTAGAGTCTCAGAGCAGGGATAGTCATTGGCATTTCTTACTCTGATGTTACAGCCTGATATTTATTTGCTGTCAGGACACAGTATCTGTTCTTCAGCTTCACAGGTCTACAGAGTGGATGAGAAGATGTCTGGAGAAAGACCTGCCTCCAGAAACTCCTCTCTCCTGCAAAACTGGTCCTACCACAAGCCTCTTTTCCTCTTTGGTGTGTCTCTCTGTCTGCTGATTAAATCATAGGGTTTCTCAGTTTAGAAAAAATTATAATGGAGGTAGAATATAGCACTGTTACGTAAAACCAGAGCAGCGCAGGGGAAATGAACAGGGACCAATCATTTACAGTCTCTCAGAACATAAAATCTTAGGGAACACACAATAAAATTATCAGCCACAGTAAAAAGTAGACTAAAAAGGAAAACTTTTTGTGTGGCCTGGAATCATATTGCGGCTTAATAAATTAATTAAATAAAATCCAAAAGGGATTGACACATTAATGGAGGATGAGCGCTTTGTTGATTATTTGATACTATGCTCTGGATGTAATTTCAGTCTCAGAAAATCTCTACATTGTTGATTTTTGGAGGCTGAAAGGCAGTAAAAGGACTCTATATGCCTTTTTTTTCAGTGTCTGTTAATAATCATTGTTAGAGACAGGATACTTGGCTAGACAGGCTTTTGATTTGACTGGCTATGGTACTTCTTACATTTTTTAATACATACTGGAGCAGCTTTGCCCAGAACTTGGAGTACAGAGTTTATTCTGCTCTGCGTGCTGCAATTCTGTTCTTTTGCTGACAGCCAAGAATGACAAATTTAAAATAAGACTTGTGACAGGAGCAGCATGCATGGCACAAGCTTCATGGTAATAAGCTGGTTTTCCTAGTTAAGCACTGGAACAATTTCACTTGCTGCCCAAAAATGGGATTGGTACATTCAATCCTTTAATGGTGGAGAGGGCCTGCAGCTGGGATGGAATACAGCTTACCAAGCCCAGAAGCTCTCAGCCCTGACTAATGCTGTGATTTCAATTCGTAGTTTGAAATTCAAGCTACTGTGTCATAACCCCAAAGACTGCCATAGCCTAGGAAAAACAATTCCATATGACCCTCTTGTACAGCCTCAGTAGGTAAGAATAAGGATGCTGGTAACAAGTAATGATCAGCAAGCAATGTTGCACACCATGTTCACAGAGAGAATGGAAACACCCTGTTAAATTCACCTGATCCTTAGGATCTAGACAGTGTAGGACTCTATGGTCTCAGATGACTTTTCCAACCTAAATGATTCTAACTGATACAACTGAAATCTAACTGAAATCTGAGATTTCTAACTGAAATCTCAGAGTAAGTAAGGGAAATGTTCCTCAGGCATGTCCTTTTCAAACCCTGCTCTGAAATGTAGGGCGTGAGGAATGATGATGTGTATGGAGTAAAGCCAAAGAAAATATTCCCTAATATTTGGAGAAAGAAACCCTTTTTTTTTGGCTTTTTCACAGCAGGACATGCGGGAAATTTCAGGGGCACATTAACAGAATCTGTGCAAACGTTGGTCAGCATTTTCAGCAAATACTAGTCTTTTTTCCTTGTTGGCTTTTGTATTGTTTTGTTTTGCTTATTGGCTCTTTTCAGGACCCCAGGGGTCTGCTGGAAAGGACAGAAATATAAAAATCAATCCTGCAAAGTGCTGAGAGCCCTAGCCTGGCTTGGTGTTTGTGGAAGTTGATGACTCTCTGCACCCATGAGCAAGGTCTCTGCTGCTGGGCAGGATGAATCCTGTTAACAGGTGTGAGAATCTGTAAGCTACTGAGGCATAGATTCAACTGTCACAGGTCCCATGAAGTAGTAGCATTTGGCAGATCCTGTTATTAATGATACTATGTTTGCCAACAACATAAAACAATAACGCTTGTGAGTTAACCAAATTCAAATCATATGAAGATTTTCCTGCATTCTGTCCAAAAAGCTCTTGTAAGAGACTGATTCATCCAATACTGTTTCTATCCAAAGAGCCAGGGAAGATCACTTTCCCACTCTTTCACTGTGGGAAAGAGAACCCAAATCAGCATAGATTTAGCCCACTTGGTGGTCACAGAAAGACACTACCTTTTTTCTAACAAAGTTTATCTAAGTTATGCTTATGACTGCTTTCTAAAGAAGTGACTGTTCTTTCACTGTAAGGTTGTTCATATGGTAGAAATCCACCTAATCAGATAGATTTGAAAAACAGCAAAGAGCTATTTTTCTTGCTGCCTCAGAACCATGTGTCTGGCTTGAAGGTCCCTGTGGATTAATGTGTGAAATTCAAGCCCTGGCACTGTGGTCTTTATTTAGGGAGTTGCATATACACGCAGAGCAAGCATTCTGAGCTTCCTTTTGAGCATTACAAGAAAATCTCAAAGCATTCACTAATTAATACATTATTTCTAACAGCCTCCTCATAGCCTTTTCACCCCTTGTGTCATGAACATCTGATTAATATTCAGAAGCTCTCAGGGCTCTTCTTGTGTATTTTTTTCCTCTTTAGAAGGAAGATGTGGTATCACGAACAAGGCACGATCTTTGCTGTCGTCTGGTTTACTTCCAGTGAGAAGGCAGAAGTAAAGCTCTGTCTATCCTTTTGGCCAGGCTACCCCGTGCAGCTTCTTCTCATGGTTCTATTATCCCTGCAAACCCATACTCATACTCTGCTGCTTTCCTATAAGGAAACACATTTAACACACTGCATACTTTGATCCGGCTTTGGCACAATGGCTCACTTGCTTTGGGCAATGACTTTTGTTGTTTCCAAATTTCAACTCTACAGAAGCTGCTTAATTACCCCTTTCATGAAAACCAAATGAGTGCTCAGGCCACCTGAAGTCTGATATTATTAATATTACAGTTGCTTGATGTTGTACAAAGATACAGGAAGAAGTTGGTGCTACCCTACAAAAAGTTCTTGTTGCTGATTAACGACAAAGTGCCATAGATGAGTTAAGTAAATTCAGGAGATGGAAGATCAAAGCCAAAAGCATTATTTCAGATCAGTGTTGTGATCAATCTCTGTTTGCCAAATGGATTTTCATTTGAAACCGAAGTGGGAACAAGTAGACCCCCATTTTTCTTGTGTTGTCTTCTGCCAGTACTAAGTCCCAAGATTGTGTCCTCCTGCCCATGAACTGTTGCAACTGCAGTTCTTGCCTTCCAGGGCCCCCTGGTTTATCTCTGTGGAGGTGCTGACCAGACCCAGCACTCTCATACTGGGGTGACAAAGTTCAGTTTGTCTGTAGACCGGTGATGTTTCAGGGAACATGATTTAAAGCCATTTTTTTTCTTTCTTGACAGAGCTATAGATGAAGGCAGGGGTACAAACATGCTCTTTGCCAAGGGTATTTAAATCCTTCCACACTTTTATTTGTTCCAGTTTGTACAAACCTGAAGATGATTCTGGTGAGTCCCCTCTTCACCATACCATTGCCCATTCAGTGACAGCATATCACTGCCACATCACTGTGCTTTCTGCAATTTTTCCTGTCCCTTGAGCAATTTCTTTGAGCTGTCCTGCAAGCAGATACCTTCTCTTCACGGCTACTTCTAAAATCTTTCAGCAAAGTCATTCTTTCTCTGCCCAGATTGGGAATGAGCTGTATTTTCTATGGGGAAAATATGGGAATAAGAGATGGCCAACACTTCATGATCAAATTAGCAGTATAAAATTTACATTTAAAAAATAGTCAACAATACCGTGTAAGTTCTGGATCCCTGAGAACAACCAACAAAGAAATAGCACGCCTGCCCAGTTGAGAACTGTTCCTGTGAGGGCCCAGGAACTGTGAATAGTTCATTTCCATGCTGTATTTTATTCCTCCATCTTGCCAGCTTCCCAAAGATAGTGTGTATTCCTGCAGTCCCTCCCTCTTCTCTCCTCTTCCCTTCCCTTCCCTCACCCTTTTTCTCTTCTCTTCTCTTCTCTTCTCTTCTCTTCTCTTCTCTTCTCTTCTCTTCTCTTCTCTTCTCTTTTTTTTAGGAAAAGTTTGTTCATGGAAAGGACTGTCAAAACTTGGAACAGGCTGCCTAAGGAAGTGGTTAAGTCACCATCCCTGGAGGTACTTAAAAGACAGGTAGTTGTGGCACTTAGGGACATGGTTTAGCGGTGGATTACTCAGAGCTGGGTTAACAGTTGGACTTATCTTAAGGCTCTTTTCCATCCTAAATGATTCTGTGATTATATGAAATTAATTTTTAAAATGAGCTGAGCTGCCAAAAATTCTATATGGTCTTGAAAACCTTTGTACAGATGCAGCTCGGTTAGTTTTAAAAGCCTGATAGGCTTTTACATAATTTTTCCATTTATTAAAAAGAGATGTAGATCACTTTTTATAGAATCTTCACTACTGCTTGTCATTATTTCCTCACCTTTATGACTGATACTGATATTTTAATGTCTTTCTCAGTTTATTAGAGAAATGAGCAGGTTGAAACAGTTTTCCAACTCTACATACAACATCAAAAATATATTCCATTTACTTTAAAAACCACCACAGATATATGTTATATTTATATGCCAAATTTTAATAACTAATCTCTTTCCATTGTAATGTGAGGAAATTAATTTGCAAGTACAATTAGTCATTTAGAAGCCATCAGCTTCTAATTTGTGGATACACAATACGTGGATTTATATATTTTCACTTTCTCTCTAAGAAAAAAAATCTGTCTTCCATATGGAAGAATAGAATTAAGTCACTGCACTCCATGATGTTCAGGTGCACTACTTGTTTTAATAAATTTGAATAAATAAGGAGAGAATTAATATGTATCTGAGTTTAAAGAAAAACAAATATTAGGTTACATGGTTCCACTACTTTGCTTTTTTTTTTTTTTATTTGTAGCTTGTGAGAATTCATTTCCAATAACTTTTTTTTAATTAGCTAACTCAAATTCTAGTGGGTGTCCTTCAAACTAAGAAGTGCTTACCTGGAGTCTCCTGTCTAAACTGAATGGATGAGCAGCTGAGATAAAAAGGCAATAGTTAAGTGCTGGGGGTAACTTCCCTTATTGGGGCTCTAGTTTAAAATTATTAGAATTCTTTGTGATCTTTAGTGTTCTATACAGCCTAAAGTCTGTGCTTCCTAGGCACGAGGAAAACATCATCAGTTTGTAGATTGTTCTTTTTGTGCCCCTTTGGATTTTTTGGCCACACAAGTTTTGACATATCAAGAGAGAATATTTCCTTCCAGTGCTCATGTGTGAGCTTGCAGGTCTGAGCTGGAACTGCCTTTGGTTGAGGAGGAGAGCGTCAAGCTTCAGCTTTCAGTATTTTTTTAAAATGTTTTAAACCTCTGAATTGTTAGGTAAAAGCAACAGTTCTGCTTTCCTTCCAGATGCAGGATTTATCCAAAGGCCAGCTGTGCTTCATGCAGAAATGATTGTTGCCAATACACATCCAACTTTTCTAGAAAACACCTGCTAGACTGGACCTCCGGGGACATGGGTGGAGAAATGTCCAGTTTGCAAGTTCCAGAGGACTGCAGTCATAAGAAAGACACCAAAAAGTTCAGCTCCTGAGGGGTGGCAGCAAAGTGGGCTGTCTAGCACTGGCAGTACCTAGTGAACTTTACTGGGGAAATGATCTTCAGTTGTGGCTCTTTTTACCTCTTGCAGGGTGAGGCAAGTTTTTGTGGATTGTAGTTTTAGACTTAGACATCTCAATTCTGTCTCCTGCTCACTTAAACATATATTTAAAGCATATGTTGATGTGGTTCTCTACAACTGAAACATGCAGGAACATGCATACAGGCACTGCCTTTACATGAAGCTTCCCAAAACTGAGGCAAAAAGACCGGATCTCTTGCAAAAACAGTTTCAATGAGTAGGTTATTCCTTTGGATTATTTTAAGCAGGCCATTTGTAACTGTAAACATATTCTTGGCCAATTTATTGAGACAAATATTTTAGCAGCTCCATAAAAACCATTATGTGGCTAATTCTAGTCATTGGAAATTAACAAGCCGACTTCTGCCAGATTTATGCACAGAAACGGAACTCTGTAAAACAGGACGAGGCAGAACTGAGATTTCTGCAAAACTGGGGGTTTTTCCAAAATTACTTACTACGGAAAAAAGGCTAATTATTTTGTCCCAAACCAATAGTAACTAAAACTCCCTATCTGTGTGTCATACTGAAAAGAGTTCACTAAACACAGAAGTTTTAAATGCTGATCTGTATTTTATCCTGAATGCTCAGAATTTCTTCTGTAGAATTTCTCCTGTATATTTGTGAACCAAATGAAGAAAAATCTGTGTTGTTGCCAGTGTGATCCGACTATTTCCTTATAAGTAAGACCAAAATTAGCAGTGTCATTTCAAATCATGTGTTTGTTTTCTATTTTTCAATGCAATTTCTCTTGTGGAAAAGAAAAGTAATGTCGTTTTCTGAAGCAATACTGAAACTATGCATACATTTATTAAAATCTGTGCACTGTGGCATGCTGTTGCTTCAGTGTGGATTTGGGGTCTTGACTAATGGAATCACCTTCTTTTTGCATTTGCAAAAGTACAGTGACTGCTGATGTGGACTCGATGCCTCAGGGGACAGCTGAAAAACAAAGAGAATGGTCCGGTGATTATGAAACAGGCACCATGAAAATATCACTGTCTTGCACAAAGGTGCAACAATTCCAAAACAGGACAAAAATCTCAGGTAGTTGGTCTTTCACCACATGGTTTTATGCTTCAGGGACATAAAGCATTTTTTTCACATAAACAAATCCAAGTACCTAAATTTAAAAAGTATCAACTCAAAAACTCTTTCACTTTGGGTATGATGCAGCCTTTTGATCGTAGGACATTGTTCCTTCAAAGCCTGTTGTTCCTTTTAATGATCTAATATTTACTCTTGTAATTCCTTGTAGTCTCACAAAGAGTAGGAGAAAATCCTTTGTCCCCAAGTTGTTTCTGTTACTCTCCTTTCTGTGCATGTCTGGGAAAGAAGCTTAACAGAAGAAAGCTATAGAACTGACGTAGCACAGCTTAATAATATTGCACATCTTGATGTGACTTTGACTGATCTTTTTGGTCTGTGACTAACTTAGACCTTGAAATTCTAAAGAACAAGATAATTTCATGATATCTTAGTTCTTCAGAACAGTGCAGTCGAAACCAGACTCACAATGATGGTGTTATTCAGATTCAAGAAAAGAATATCAGATGGCTTAGATTCTTGTGATATTGTAAATGCCTAAAGCATGGAAAACTGGAAATACTGTCTATAGTTTGAAAAGGTGAGTTAGGAAGAATTAGTCAGAAAGAGAGAATGTCAAGAGAATAAAAGGGAACAAATAACAAGACTCCCACCACTTTCCTGTAAATCACGTACATCTTTGCCACTAACAGTTTTGAGCAACTCCATTAGTTTAGCTGTAGTAACCTAGGCTTCTCTCATGTAGCTGAGAACAAGAGTATGACTATTAGTTTTACATGAAAACTTCTCCATGAAGATGGCATTGAGTTTGACCTTTCTAGGAACTGACAATCTTATGCTTAGCTTGCTGTGCTCCTTCTAGAAAACTTCAACTGTTTCTGGTTTGAACAGCTAATGCACCTCAAGAACATCATAACATTATCAGTTCCTTCACATTGTCACCATCACCAACACGAACCCTAAGGACACCAAGTTGATAAGACACTTGGTTGCATCCTGATTCATCACATGGCTCTTTGAATTTGATTCCTGGGCTCTGCTCAAGAATGGAGATTTTCAGTTTTTTACATCCATAGCCATTTCTAGTGTCTTGGTGATAATGGCAAAATGAATTGCTATAACGGGAATATAGTAAACAATTAAATGTGGGAGCAGAGCAAGGAAAATATAAATTTATTGTATCATCTGTAAAAATTGTTTATGGAAGTCTAAAGTCACATTGCTTGTGAATGACTCACATCCTTGGTCCTTTATCAGCCTGAGACTGTTGCCGATGAATCAGTCCAATTTATGAAAATCTTTGATGTATGATGCTGGAGTAAAGAACATACTCTGTGTCTCTGGCCAGATGTAAAACTCTCCTGTTTTCTCTTTATTTTATTTGTATTGACAGAGAAAAGGAAGGAGGTTTTGGAATAATCCCAGCAACATACAGAGACAAATGATTAATGCTTCCTATCTTGGATGCTCGATTAATTAATGTAACCTCAGACATCCTGAGAGAAGATGTTGCATGTGTGGACCATATTTCTAATAAGCCCCTAAATCTAAACCCCTGAAATTATTATTTAAGTATAGTCAGCTCTGCAATTATAAGTTCTCTAAGGTAGTGTGTTCATACTAGGAATCTGAAGTTTTCTTATTAAGCAGGGTGTCAACTGCATCTGGAAAATTAAGGGCAACTGAAAGAAGACAAGATGAAATAAGAAACATACAGACTTTATCAACCTCACAAGGAAAACAAATAGATATCATAAAGCTGATTTATAGTTTTTTGTTTTGCATATTTAAACTAAAGCAGTTCTAGAAACGACAAACATTAAGATAAATAATGCCAGAGACAAGTAAATTTAGCCTGAATGCTCTTCAGTGTATTAATTTTCTGAGACACTTCTACTATCCTCTGTCTCAGTGTAGAAGACCCCACAAAATGCCTTAGACTATCTTGAGATCATAAGGTTTGCACCTGCAAAATAGGGTCCCTACTGTCCATGGATGGGTGTTCTCACCACTTCTTTGTGTAAGGCTGTGGCCTGTGCCCATTTTTTGTGTGGATGCACTAACTGTGTGTGGCATTGTGGGATTTGCTAGTGTGGACATCCATGAGTGCTCAAAAAGACCATGGAGCCTTCAACAAGAAGACTCTCTCTCCCCACTTAGTTAGAATGAGTATCCCCTGAAATGACAAAGAGTAAAAAAACCAGCATGAATTTCCAGTGCAACTATGCCTGGGCAACACTTCCACCCTGTTACACTTCATGAGAAAGAGCATCAGCATTTCTCTGGAGCCCTGAACCTCTTCTCAGAGTTTGGGTTAATAAAGAAACCAAAGTTCTTCACAATTTTTTTTTTCATTAGTATGCAGTGGTACAATAAAGCAGGAGCAGATTGCTGTTATTGTGTGAAATTGCTCACTGCATGGACATTTTGTTGGATCCCGGAGAAAGTGAATGACTTGCATCTGACTCACAGTACTTTGGTGATTCCATCAGTAGCACAAAAGTCTCTCATTCCTTTATCCTCTTATTCATTTTGCCTAAGAACTAGGCTGCTTCACGTTTTTTTGACATCAGATTCGCTGAACACTCAGGATACTAATATTCAAAGAATTTGTATCTCTATCCAAAGTTAAACTAGTGTTTAACATCTCTCTAGAAAGAGAGCTGTTATCAGAGCTGAAGGCCACATCCAGATCCTCCACTTAAATGCTGTCATCCTTCAAAAGTAAAAAGTTCATTTCAGGCTGTGGAGTTGTCCAGTCTGTCTGACCCTGGTTCCTTCAGCAGTCAATAAGAGCAATAGGTGATTCAGTACCATCTGCCTGCAGTAAGGTGGTCTGGATGTGTATGTTGAAGCACAGATGTGACATGTCCTGTCTAAGTGGACAGGAGTTAGTCTTCATTTCTCAGTCTGCCATTCTTATAAAGTCCTGCTTGAAAAAGGGCAACAAAAAAAGTCACCTTATGTCTTAAAAAGTCATTTCACCATTAATTAATGGTGCAGAAATGTGAAACAATCAAGGATAAAGCATTTTTTTCCCTGACTGCAAAAAAAATTTATAATATTATGTTTAACTCTGATGGAATCAAGACATAAATCTATACTGGAAAATTGAACGAAGACTCAAAAATATGCCTAAGATTAGAAAATCTCCACATTCACTTTTTAAAAGACAAATGAATATAGGTCTCAAAACATGTTTTCCACATGTAGATAAATTGCAAAGCAATTTCTCACCATTTATCACCCTGATCCATCTGGATGGTTTGCAGTACTGAAGGAAACAGGGTGACTCTGCAAGCTCAGAAGGAAACCAAAACAATACCAGGAACAGCTTTTGACACCCTGCCACAAAACCCCAGTCCTGCTGCAGCCCTGAAGACTATCATGTTCTATCTTAATGTTTCACAAATATCATTGTCCAAAAAAGTGTCCTCCCTATGCCTGCTCCTTAGCTCCGCAAGCTATTTAAACACACTCTAGATAGGAGACGTTTACACACTGAAGTACATGGTTTCCACAGGAAGAGCTGCCTTGCACAAGCTCCTGGAGACTAAATAGAAATCATATTTAAGATTAAGTCGAATATCTTGGCACTACTGAAACATCAGCTTCCAGACAGACTTCCTGGTTATTTTAGTTCCCCTGTTCCTTCCCTTGTCCCAGCTTCCCTCTCCACATCCCCCACAGGCTTTGTGCATGAGTTCTCACTCAGGATCTCTCCTAGCATGAAGAAACTGGCCCAGCTACAGTTCTTGGAGGGTTTGCTCCAGGGTCTGCTTCCCACTGGCTGCACTGTCATCGCCCCTTAGATGTCCCCCAGGCCTATATCAGAAGGTTTTGCACTCTGAAATACGCAATATCTACAAACATTCCTCCCACCCCAGTGCTACAGATTCCTGGGTTTGTGCGGTAAAGACACCACTCTGGAAATTGTGATGCAAATGACCAAGTGAACTTCATGCTGCGAAATGCACATAGTCATACCATGTGTTTTACTGCCTATAGTGAAAAGCACTCACTTACAGGATTAGGTCTTTCTTGCCCTGGGGCACTCCAGGATCCTACTGTAAATGAATCTACCAGTATCGATGTGAAACTGGGCATCTATTTTTGAATGGATGAATAGCTCACAGAAGATACATAAATCTGTCCTCAGACTACAGAAGGAGGATAGAGTGAAACCTAATTTTAAACAACTTTAGTAAGATGAGAAAATCCCTACACCCAAGATTTGTTCTTTGTAGTACTTGTTAACCAAAGACTGAGGTAGAAGTAACTGACATTTTTCTACATGAAAGGTGATATAACAATATTAATTAACAATACAGTGATCTAATATCTTAGGTGTGCACACTTGGAAAAAAGTTTAAAATAACTGCAATTTGCAGATGTAGTAGTCGCGGTATAAAAAAACATTTTTGACCTGAGATCTTGCTTACTCTTACCTTTCTCTCAAATGACTTGATACAAAATAAGTAGATTTTTACCAGAAAATACCAGCAGAAGGTAAAATAAATACCAGCTAGCACCACAGTCCCATGCCTAGCTGCTAAACAAATGTATTAGCATTACTGACAGAGAAGGAATGAAAATTGTGTGTGTGAGATTCACTTGTAAAAAACACAGCAACAGCTGGCAGAACAGATCCAACCTGCTCCCCTTCACCTCTAGAGTGGTAGTTTGCTGTCCACAATTTTAACTCCCCACTATCAGAAGTGTTAAAAAAAAAAAGAGTTAAAAAATGCCTTCAGAGGTGAGTGGGCCACAGAGGAAAGTGCAATTCTCACTCACTTTCTTAGTACAGCACAATAAATAAATAGTCTGATGACATCATAAAAACCGTGACAAAATCCATTTACAGTGGTGTGCCCGCAAATTTTCATTCAGCCTTCCTGTAAGTTCAGGTAGGCAAACACTGGCATGTTATTTTAAGAGAGAAGGTTTAAAAATACTGACAGGCGGCTGTTAGAGAGGGCTGTTGCTTTCCTGGGCCAGGAGACACGCTCATTGGAGCCAAGGGCTCGGACAGTACAAGAGCTTTATTGTATCAGTGCATCATGCCACGCTGCTCATAAACAGACATATTATTCATGAGCAGAAACTTTTATTTAATTTTAAGAGTGAAGACGTGTATCTTTAGCTGAAAATGCAGTTGGTAGTAGTTTAAATTTCTTTTTCTTAACTAAGTGATAAAACTGTTGGTGTTCTGGAGATGACAGGGCAGCCTGTTTGTCTGTGGTGTTTACTCACTCAGGACAGGGAAGGATCTAAAGAAACATCTGGTGTCAGCTTTTTTCCACTAAGGAAAAAACAAGAATAAAACATGTTAGTTTTTTAAAAGACAGAAAAGTAGGCTCATGAGTCATGAAAATTCAGCTAGAAGTCACAGAAAGTTAGAGATGGTGAAGACCAGCTATGTTTTTTCTACATAATCCATAAAGGAGAATGGGGCATTCTTACTCAGGTTCATTTGTTTTGGGAGATTTTTTTGGTTGGTTTTGTTGTTGTTGTTAGGGGGAGGGGGGGCGCATGTTTTTTTTTGTTTTGTTTGTTTGTATGTATGTTTATTGGGTTTTTTGGTTGGTTTGGTTTTAATTCTGAATGTGTCTTGATTTACATTTCCAGGTAGGAAGAAAGCTGCGAGAAATGTAGGTGCAGAGGCCAGAGGGCAGGAGTTAGGGCTGACCACAACTTCTCTTTTTTTATTATTTCATTTTGAAGGAGGGCAAGGGTGTCAGAAAGGCAAAAGGGTGCTATGCTTCCCCTCTCTTTGCCCCTTTATTCTCACTTAGGTCTTCTCAAGGGTCACCCAGTTTCCTGAATCTCAGTGGGAGCTGCAACAGAGTAGTATTGAAAGTCTCAGCGCAAAGCTCCCTTGTAACATGCAATTGGACACAAAAAGCAGGGGAGGACTAGTCCAAAACTGCACCCTGTGCTTAAGGCACCCATGACCTTTCATTAAGGCTTCAGGCTGGTGCGGTGCAAAACTCCCTGAAGCAGACTCCCCATGCAAATTTTTGTCAGGAGAATGGAGTGGTTGATATGAAAAACCACCTTGTGTTAAAATTTCCTCCCCTTCTATAACAAAACAGCCTTGCTAGGAAATCCTGCAATCTAAGTACAAGTTTAGCACCATCCATCAAAGGGAGGATGTGAGCAACACTTGTAAAAGTTAATAACCTCCATGGTGCGACAGGGCAGCACCAAGGGAAAGTGCCGAGTACCAGCCAGGAGGATCCTTTCATCTCACAGTGAGCTCAGTGACTGGAAATGTGAAGTTCAGTTAAGTTAACTGTAGTTTTTAAATGTCTTTCAAAATTACCATGTATAAACAAACAAACAGAAGACTCAAATCCAATTTTTCTGACTTGTAGGGTTTGGGCAGCTTGATAGTCTCAAATTCATCTGAACAAATTGAAGTTCAATTTTCAAGCAAACACTAAATGTCCATCTTTTCTTGACAGAAACAAATCCCTGAAAATACAATGTTAGTGCATGTGTCAGTAACTGGAGAGTAAAAAAAAATAAGCCCTACATCACTTTTTTCCTGTACATTTAATCCTCTTCATTGTTGAGACAACCCTCTAAGTCCTTTTATGCAGTTTATGTCTTCTGAATTCTTGAAAACTGCTTCTCCTTTAAAAACTGAGCACAAATGAGTACGTGCACACTTGCACCTAAACCATACACAAATGGACCTAATTTATTTTGGTGTCAAACAATACTGTCAAATACTTTGACTTAATTTTAAAGAAAAGCAAACAATGACCAGTGCTTGTGATGACACAAGCTGTGTCATAAAATGCACCCAACAAACAATTTACATTGCAAAAAGTTGCCTCAACTGTTGTTTATATTGGAAGTAAGATTAGCACATTCATATCCTCTGGCTAGCAGATACTATCAGCTGCAATCACTTGCTGCCCATCAGTGACACTGAAGAAGGGGACACTCTCAAAGTTGAGACGTGCAGAAGAATTTATACTCTTTTAAAAGGAGAGCTCAAGCCCATTTTGGTTTGCTGGGAAAAAAAACATTTTTAAAAATATAGTAAAATGCGTGGATTTATGTGGGCATTGTGTAGAATGCAATACAAAACTCGATACATGTTCATTTGGTGTAAGTCATCATAAGTCTGCCAAATAAGGCTGATTTATACGAACTGACGGTGTAGCTTTCAATGTGTCCTACTTAACGTGTCTTTGCATTATTTGATGAAAGAATGCCCGGAGTTGGTGAATTAGTCCTAGTTCCCACCTGATAGATAGGTTGTTCCTAGTGGCACTCCAAAATATTTCTACCCTCAGATATTTTGGTCTACTTTACATGCTCATGCAGACAGGAAGGCATTTTGATTTTAGGCATTAGTGCTCAACTTCTGAAGAACGTCTTATGCTTCTAACCAAATTAACACAATAAACTAGTGATGCCTTTTTATTCTTCTTTCTTTCCAGAGGAAGTATTTTATGGCTAGGTTGGATTGATTGATCTGTCAAGCCATCTGCCCTATACAGACTTATTTATCAGGCTTAATAATCCAAGTGGGTTTCTTCAGTTGCTTGTTTTGTAGCATAATATACCAGAAAAAAAAAAAAAAGGCTCTTTACATAAAACCTTAGTGCACAGAACAGACCAGCCCTAAATCACACATTGTGAAGTCTTTTGAATGTGTTACTGAGTTGCCCATGTGTAAGCTTGCAGCTCAGGAAGAATAAGAGTGGATTCAGCATGTGAAATTTTAAAGATAATTTAATATTTCTGATTTTCCTTATGAAATTTGATTTTTTTATTCCCCAGAAAATATAGATATGAAAAAAGTTGCTTTATTAATAACTGTGACTATTGTTTGTTTTCAACATATTTAATTTCTGTAGAATTTTTGCTGACAAAGCCTGATAAAGAAGAAAAATAATTTCATAAATTCTAATTTCCTTAAAGTGGAAAATGGAGGAGGTGTGCATGGGAAGGATGGCACAAAAGAGGTAGAAAGGGGAGTCACAAACCAATGACCCATGGAGGCTTCATGTTGAAGTTACTCATTGAAATGATCTTAATGTACATCTAGAAATTGGAAAAATTTGGAAATGTTTCCAGATTTCACAATTGGCTTCTGTTTTGTCACGAGACCAGCTGAGTCCTCTCATAGAAACGCTTTCAAACTTCCAGATTCCAGCTCAGACCCTCTGGCCTGTGGTTGTTTCTCAGCAAAATAGAAACATTCATTAAGTACCAAGTGCCCCACTTCCAGCCCGGGATATACATCCAAGCTTCCCATTGAAGTGTCGGTTCCCACAGTAGGACAGAGCCCTTTGGGGAGGTGTTGGTTGTCAGTAGTCAGTTGTCAGGATAATTCATTGCCTCGGGGGAAATCTGAGTTGAGAAGCAACAGTCTTCTCTAGTTCAGAGGAGGTCAGCCACATCAAAGTGGAGATGTGCAGCGGTGGCCTCTGAGCAGGGAGGAGTGGCCGCTGCTCTTGAAGTTGCCAGCTTTCCTTTTTCTGTGAAGGCTAGGGAGTGTCCGGGGATGTGTTTGAAGATCTGGGGAAAATCTGGGATCATTCAGGCTGGAGATGAGGAACAAAAGAGAAGGGCTCTGGCTCAGTGAGGCTTGGTAGATAGATTTTGCACAAATGGGTCGGAAATCAGAGGGAAAGGATGCATGGGGCATTTCTGCTTCACATTGCTTTTACACTGACACTGTGCAATTCACTTCAACTTCTCTTTCATAGTGGAGTAGATAAGGAAGAGATCCATCTTGCTGAGTGCTAAAAGCTATTCCAGGGGTCCAGGCCTTGTCTCTAAGGATGTGTGGTTTTGCTAAGAACATATGTCTTTCCCACTCCTTGCACTCAGGGAATTTTGGAGTGAAAACAGCTTACTGAACATTTTCTTTCCCTTTTGCTTAAAAATCTCAGCAAAAGTTTGCCAGGTGTGTGAAAAAAAAAAGTTTTACTGAAGCATCTGTGTGGTGAGAGAAGGAATGACAGGAGCTGTCAGGGGAGAGAATGCAGAAATGGTAAAAAGCAGAGATCACTGGGATGGATGAGATAGGGCATGACCACAAAAACTGAAAGCTGCAGAGTTTAGTTCATTTCAAGTTTTAAAAGCTGTTAATGTTCAGTTCATTATTGATTTATAGATGGAAAAGTTATACCTATTCTTCCTTACACTAAAATACCTGCGCAAACTCTATACAAGTACCTGCATATATGTACTTATGTATTTTTAACCTAACCAACACTTTCTACCATCAACTTCCCTCATTTGAAACTGTCTATCACCAAGAAAGGAGTTATATGAAAATGTTTCACTGCTACTGAGTAAACAACAGAAGATGTCCCTTTGTCAGGGAAGGCAAGACAAGGCAGAAAAAGAGTTCAAGGTCAAGATGGGATGGGAAAGGATTAAAAAAAAAAAAAAGGAGGGGGCAGGGAAATATAGTACAGAGCATTAAAATGGATTTTCCATTTGATTTACATGGCAATCATGATTCATTTTAAGCTATGTTGTTGTAGTCTTTGGAATACATTTATCTGCCCATTATGTCTGCAGGCAGTTTTACAAGATCAGCTGTAGCATTGAATGGGCTGCAAATATAACTTGCTTTGCTGTATCATACTCCTTTTGCTGCATAGCTTAGTGCAGCCCACCGAGAGGTGAACACTCTGCCTGGGTCCTGTCACTGGAAAGGCTGCTGCATGCTCCTGCTTGTATTACTCCTTGCTGGAGCTTCCTGGGATTCCCCATCTCTTCTTTTTGTCACCTTTGACATGCTTTTTGAGTGCTCCCAAGTCAATTTGAAACAGGTTCCCCTGGGACAGGCAACTTATGATGAGTTTGCCTGGCTCTGCTCTGGCTAAAATGTACCCAGGACATAATTGCTCTGTAAGCAGGCAACACAAGAAGGGTACATGTGCTCAGTCCAGGGTTTTGATCTGGAACATACTGTAAAAAGGACATAGCGTGATGGCATTTATCAGCACTGGGCATCTAGTTAACAACCCTTTGAAACGAGCAGGGCAAATAACACCCCGAGCCTATTGTTTTAAGGAGAGTTGAAACAAATCTATAAACCTGTCCCACTTTGTGTCTTTGCTTCAAGATATCCCTAACTGGGAGATCTTTGCTAAAATCTGATTATCTAACTGACAAATTAGCCCTCCCAGAATACTGTCCAGCTGCAAAAAGGTCTTGCCCATTGTGCCAGTTGTGAAAGTATAAACAGGGTTCCACAGTGAGTTAAATTGTATGAGGAAATCAAGTGGTATGTTACACCTTCTCCTTAAGCTCCTAAGTCAAAAAGCCACCTGTGAATATCCTTGCTGAAAGACAACAGGGAGTACTCCAACTCAGTGCAAAACTGATCAAGAAGATCTTTTGAGTCCATGAAAGGCAAAGAAAACTGGTAGTATGTTATGGATATGCTATGTAAGTCAGGATTTCTGGCTGTACCTGTTGTTGCTGTTAGTCTATGGGACTGTCGTTCCCACAAATTTCACACATATTAAGCTTGATTAAAAACAACCAAAGGAGTATTTAACACTCAAAGAATCCTTTCATTATGGAAAACACTGAGATGGTTGTTACTCTTGCACTTAATGAAGTGCATAAAAGGCAGTTGCTAAAATATGCTGCTCTCTGGTGTGTAGCTCAGCTAACACAATTTGTGGGGTTTTATAAAACCTAGTCTCATCACCAAATCTAAAAAAAGCAACCCTTCTGAAAGTACTGATCATATCTTGACCAAAAGTAAAAGTAAAAGAGGACCAAATAAGCTACAAATAGCCGGGTAGGTAGAAAAAGCCCCTGTAGAAATTCTGTATACTTTGGCAAAAATTCTGTCAGCTGTCTGATCTCTTTTAGCAGAGAAGTGGAAGTTTCCACCCTGAACTCAAATGTTAGTACAAGAAGGCAAAAGAGCAAATGAAGGAATGAACTGCTCATAGTAAACTGCTCACTAGAAAATAGTAAACAGATAAGATAGAAATATCATAAAGCAGTACATTCTACATATACCAGCAAGTGGCAGCAGAAGAGTAATTAGCACTCCAAAGAGTTTTTATTAAGACAAGTAAAATAAAAAGTAACAGTCTTCCCTCAGGCAAAATACACATTGAATTTAGACCTGTAGATGCAAGCAGAGTTCACTGCCTCCTCTGCTAGATGTATGGTCTTAGTGCCTCACAAGGCTAGACCCATAGCTATGTAACACTGGACCATAAACATTTAGTAGTTTTACATGTAGTTATATTGGGGAAACCCTATTTCTGAATGCAATACTAGTCAGCTTGAGACTGGATTTTATGAAGTGTGTGGGTGGTGGTATGTGTCAATTAGGTAATTCCCATTATGCTAATGTCTCTGTGGACTTAGGATATTCACATCTTGAATTCATTAAGTCCCATGCTGAACTAGGAAAGCAAATGAAGGGAATCATCTTCTAGCTTACAGATAGAACTGATTCAAGTTTTAGCAACAATACAGACTTAATTTCTTATTGCTGCACCATACATTCAGACAGAAGTTGTAAAGTGCTCTGAACTACCCCAGACAATGTTGTAGCAACTACCTGCTTTCAGCTCTCTCGTAGCTCAAATAGCTGAAATAAAACAGTCTTGTCAGGGAGGTGACATTAAAGATTCAATTGCCACTATAAATGTAGAAGGAAAGGTTAAGTTTGGTTGGGGTTTGAGAAACCAGACGGAAAAAGCCTCAAACTCCATATTTTTTTACATGATGTGATGCTTGTGTTTGCCTGAATATGGAAGGTGGCTCTGGACTATAGCTTGGTAGCTAGTTATAGCTCAGGGGAAGGAGCTGAGAGAATGATTGATAGGAATGGAAGTATTCTAGCCCGTGTGCTTTCAGTGGACTCCTACCTAATGTCTACAGTCTGGCCTGAAAGGAAAGAGTCTGCAGAAAAATCCATGTATGCAAGTTATCATGGCCTTAAGCATTCATTGACTACAAACTTTGTGGAGCAGGAGGGACTCTATGGAACACAGGATCCTCCAGTGGATTGGAGGCTGTTATTATGAAAAGGAAGACAGAAAACAGTGTGATAACATTAGCTAATGTGTCTCGGAACAAGTACTGTCAAGCTATTTAACATCCTACTGTTATGCGAGATCAGAAAAGAGGGAAGCTGTAGACATGCTATTTCTCATTTTGATGTGACTTTCAAGACATTTCACAGCACAATGTCTTGAGCAAAGTAAGAATCTACAATCCAAAGGAACTATTTTAAGTTATATGATGGGTGAAAATATATATACAACAATTATATGACAGCTGGTTGAAAGAAGAGGTTGCATTTCAAAATGGGTGTCTCAGCAGAGACACAATCAAGGTCTGCCTGGAATCCATTTTATATTTGTGGCATTTGAGGATTAGTCAAATGGTGGCTAAAATGTTACCAAAAGTTTAGGACATGGCAATTTTATCATAACCTCACCTATCTAATTGATCTTTCTTCAGCATGGATGATGCTGGTTGACTCATCTTTGAAACATTTCACACAGTTTTATAAAATGCTCTTCAAATCTTGGAATTCCTTTGGAAGAAATCTGATTTCACTGAGCATTTATATACACAATATCTCTATTGATAGAAGTAACAAACATATTCGGATCTTTAAGAGGAAAACAATTTCTGAGTCATATTTTAACCCGTTATGTTAAATGGGAATGTATTTCACAGGGCCTCACAGTTCCTTAAACAGAGAATTTCTTACCTTTCTGCTAAATACTAAAGCATAATTAGGGTGGAATTTAACAAGAAGAAAATCAACAGTGACATAACCATTAGAGATGGGAAAAAATCCTTTTCAGTTCTTTTGAACCTGCAGTTAGCTTATGGCTGGAAGTTAAAAGCAAAACTACAGAATTTACAAGCTTGGCTCTGTCTGCTGGTCTCATTTTTTGACTTATTGTGGTGGTTTGAACCACTTTTATCGTCTCAGGGCGTGCAAGAAAGATGACGGAAGACTGAACAGAATTAGCAACAGGTGAACAGTTTATTTCAGGGGGTTTAAAATAGGGAAGAAGGGATAACCCACAAGGGACCCCAAAATTACACAGAGAAACACTTGATACGCAGAAAACACAAAAAGAAAAAAAAGGGACAAAAACAAAAACAGGAACTGCTCTCTCAGCTAGGTGACTCGCTGAGAAAAACGGGGAGGGGGAGGGGAGCCATCGCTCTCTCTGCCTCTCTGCTGGTATCACTCCCCGGCCCTTGAAGTTCTCTGAAAAACACAAAAAGAAGTGAAAAGCGACCCCTTCCCACCACCTCCCTGAAGGGCTACTTGCTTTCAAGATGAGAATTGCTTCTGTGCCGAGAGACATGGGTGGAGTCACGCCACAGGGCCTGCGAGCGAGAACGACAGGGAGCTGTGTGCTTCGTCCCCGGATCGAAAGCCAAGGAGAGGGTGAGGGCTCTTGTCCTCAGCTTTTTAAGCCCTTTAGTTCTCGCGCAAATCTCGCTGCCTTCTTCCGGACCAAACCGTCTCTCCATTGGTCAGCGGTGCCGAGCCCCGCCTTGTTTCTGGCGTTTTCCCACCGAAAAACCCGTGCGCTCCAGGCCTGGGCGCCATCTTCTTTTTCCTGGCTGCGGCATTTCAGGGACACCCTGGTGCCAGTGCGGTGCCAGGGCTAGACCCCTGCCGCTGTCCACAAGCAGCTGCCGCACTCAGGTTCTCTGCCGTGGCTGGTCTGGGGCTGCCACACTGCGCCGTCAGTGTATCTCTGCTTGCAAGCCAGGAGCCGCTGGGACTGCACTCGATGTGCCACCATGCCACGTGGCCATGGGCATCCCGGGGCTCTCTCGCGGCTGAGCTCTCAGGCTGCCGCCCGCGCCACCTATGCCGGGGCTGAGGGACTACCACGCAGCCCGAGACGGCCTCAGGCGGCACGCCGGTGGCTGCAAATCGGCACACCGCTGCCGCCGCCCTGGCACGAGGGGACCGGGGCCACCCCCGGCCGCCCTGGGGCGCCCCCNGTCCTGGCCCCAGGAACGGCGGGGGTGGGGGAGCAGCCCACACCCAGAACACCCTCCCCCCAACCCCGCACTCCTGGGGAAAGCAGGCTGGAGGGAGGGCTACCCTGGTCCCTGCCCGGCCCAGGGAGAGCCCCAGGGGACGGCTGGGGCAACCCCCTCCCCCCCGGCTCCCTTAAGGGGAAACAGAATTTTACAGACAGGTGAGTGGGCTCTTCTTACACTCCCTCCTCCCCCTCGAAGTCCGAGGACCCCCTTTGACCACCCCCAGCGATCCCAGCCCCTCTCAAACTGCCACACTTATTTCCTGTGAAAACAACCAGTTTTTGAGGGTTCCTAGAGTTGTGGGTTGGAACATACTTTTCTAGAGTATTCTGCTCCAATGTAAGTAACGTAAGACTTCTAGCATTTTAGTGTTTGCATGTTACTCTTTGCAATAAGTTGTGGCTTGTCTGAATTCTACTGTTTGTATGAACATAATAATAATACAAGATAGTCCATGGGGGAGGCCTCTTCTACTCTTGAACAGACTTACTGTGGTGTAAGAGTAAGTTTTTTGGCTTTGACTCCAAATAACATAGGCTTAAAAGAAAAAAACAAAACAGGTGTGCCTGAGTAAACTCTCAAGACTTTCATTGATCTTTTTGATTAAAATAAATGACTTAACATATACTAAATAAACTGACATGTGCAGACAAGGCTTTAAAATATGCAGCCCCTCCCTCTCAGAAATTTGCCAGCAGCAGCACAGGATGATGCCAGCTGGATTAAAGTCTACATGTATCAGGGCAAAGACAGACAGTGCCTTCTGATGTAGCTGTAACTCTCGAAGAAGTAAATAACCCTGGCTGTTGGCTTCTGTCACTGCCTCTACAACTGACGTCACAGAAAGGACTGACAGTGATATTTTTCTGAATATCGTTATTCAAATATTTTATCTGAAGTTAATAGTGATGAACATGTTTTGCATTAGCCTGGCTGAGCTGGTGCTGAAGCAGGTGAGGGAGGATGCAAAGCATAAAATACGCTATGGCACCTGCTATAAATGTGGGAGCACCTTACATGCCTTAGCTATTTCTAAACCAACATGAAGTATTTGTCATCAGTCTTCTAAAGCACAATATTGTCCTGGATGAGTTATTTTAGCAATTTATCCCATACAAACAGGTAAAAGCCTCTCTACTAGGACACAGTCCTATATCATAGCATGCTTTGCAGTCTAAATGGATATAAGGAATGATCCTTTTTTTTTTTTTTTTTTCCTTTCTTAGAAAAACATGTGTCTCTGCATCCTGATGACTTGTTCTGCCTCAGGACAAGAAGATAAATCAAGATCAAATTATTTAATACGTATTAAACTCTAGATAATTGCAAGATATTTTTTAACTTCTGTAAATGCCAATGAAGTCGATGTAGCTGAACCAAAAATAATTTTTTCTAAATACTTTAGATATGGAAGTACTTGATAAATGCACAAAACAGAGGAATCACCTTACTATCACTAGAAACATGACCTTTGGGAAACATCTCTTTGTTGTTATGCAGCTGTGTGTTGGGAAAAACAACCTTCAGAGCAGAGGAATACCAGTTCCATTCAAACTCAGGGAGCAATTCAATTAAAACAAGTGTTAACTACTGGAATTTATGGAGTGCTTCCTGCCTAATCTTATGAAACATAACATGTAATTGCTATGATTGGTTAAGACTTCAGTTTCATACTTGTCTGTCTGTACTGATTTAAATAGAAGTAACAAATTAGATTTGAGGAAGTGATTGGAATACAGAAGGATGCAGGTGTCCCCATTCAGTGATGCTGAATTTTCCAGGGCTTTGCTTATTATTTCATAGTGTATCGCCCAAAAGTTGCAGGCATAAAACTATTAAGATAATAAGCTTTTTGTTTTATTTCAGCACCGGATTGATCAGAAAACTTCACACAATTCTTGGCAAGCTGAAGTCAATGTCAGATACATTTTCTAGTGACTCCTACTCTGCTTAGGTGTTTAAAAAAAGCACCAAACAAAGGATATGGAACGATCAATGGTGTGTCCAGAACACACTGTCAAACCACCACTCTCTGCAACATTTACGAACATGCTGCAGCAATGTATTACTGAGGAGTGCATTTCTGCTGACAGATTCTTTCCACCACAATTACAGAGAGAATAATGGCTGAGAAACAACACCCATATGTCCCCATTAAATTTGCAATCTGTCTAATCTGTGTACTTACAAAGTCCTCATCACATCTCAGATATTATAGTGATAACAGAAGAGATTAGACAGACTTCAAAGCTGCAAGAGGAATATGAATGTTGATTCTCAGCCATGATTAATTTGGCCAGAAGCTCACACTTTAATTTAATTAAGAACATAAGGAGAAATCAGAGCAGCAACAAAGCAAGAAGCTGAGCTGGCAGCTGTGGGCAAGACGGGCTCCCCAACAGGTATAGACACTCATGTGAGATCTGTCAGGATACCTGAGGAGCACACTCTGCTGGGGCCATGAGGGTGATTCACTCTCCATGGAATGAATCCAACTGATTACAACATGTGTTTTAGAACTGGAAGGATGTTAAAACAAATGACCATAAAATAACTAATTATTAGAATGAAAGACTAATAATTATAAAAATGGAAATTAATGGATCTGGCAGCTGCCTGTGAGTATGCCGTTATGTTGCAGTATGTGTAAAGCAGCTGGTCTGTCAGCAAAAGAGTAAACTGCTTCCAGTGGGCCAAGAGGGAAGACCATGCACTGTGGCAACTTCACCCAGCATAAGGCACTATAAATTTGCTCTCTTTTTGCCCTGGAGTAACACACTGGTATGCCAATGTCTCCAGACAGAGCAGCCACAGTAATGTTCATCTGGCCGCAATGGGAGGTGCTGTGCAGTGAGATAGCTCTTTTTGGAGCTTCTTATAGTGATGAAACCCCTCTCCCTCCTCTGCTGCCAGGACACTTGCACACTGTGATTCCTAGCTAATATGGGTTTTCTGCATATACAGTATGTTTTGTTTTATCGCTTGGGTACGTCATATATGCAACCTATGCATCTGTCATGCACTGGAGTTGCTTCAGAGAGGCATATGCAGTCATTCAGCCACCAGCCTGCTTCTCATTCAGCTAAGAACAGCCTGAGAAAAGTGGGTGCTGGCAACATGGGACACATATTTTAATTCTGGCCTGTGCAAAATCCTATGCAGATAAACTACATGTCCGGAGACACACCTGCAACTACTTCAGCTTCATTTGCTCTGCAGTAGGTGGTATATGCTCAGGGTCTTCTTCCAGTGCCTGCAGGAGAGCAATTCTGTATAGGACACTTGTGACTGTGTGAACACATCTTGGTCAGACTTCTGTAGTGCAAGAGGTAAACTGTATTAAAGTCCTACCTAAAAAAAAAAAAAAAAAATAGAAGGGAGGAGGTGTTACTAAATCAAATTAGAGTTGCCTTTATTCTGAAAGCACATTCTTAATGGAGGCTTCCCACAGTCTAAATAACCAGGTTGAAATTTTGGTAACTGACTTCACATGTCCTGGGTGTCTTTGTGTACTGGTGCCCTGGGCTTACCCAGAAGATAGTTCTGACCAGTTGAAGGTACATACACATGTAAAAGCTCTGAACAGCCTAAGGCATGAGTTTGCACTGCCTTAATCATCATCCATTATCTGCCCATATTTCCTCTCTTGCCCTGCGGCAAATGCAACATAATTAAAGATTATGATGCTGCTGGCTTAAGCTACCTCACTCTTCACTACAGAGCAAGGATTTGCCCAGGGCAATCCTTTTGGAAAAGAAGTCCTGCCCATTCACGTCATGGTTTATCTTAAACTAAATTATGTGAGACTGAACTAAAATGTATCTGGCATAGATTGACACAAAAGTATCATGTTTCTCTGCCAGTTTGATTAAATCAATTTATTGTCACAATTTAAGTGCAGTTTTCTTTGTGCAAGATTGTAAACACAAATTTCAATTTTATAATTATCGGTATAATTTCATAAGAAACATCAATCAAAACAAATCAACAATAATAACACTTATAATACAAAAAATAAAATCACAAAAATTTTGGTTACATCAGACTTTCCTGGGTAGACAAGGCTTTCAGAGTGCATATGTTTTTACATTAATGTAAACCAGGTTTGTATATGTTTAGTTTTTATCTTTGAGAGAGATTTTAGTGCATAAATGTGTACAAAGAGAACTCCAGAGTGAATCAATTGGATAATGTTTAAAAACCAACTGTGATTAAATTTCAGTATCATACCTGGTTTACATTAAATTTCTTTGACATATCCATGTTCAGAGTTACATGGATACCACTTTTAGGTGGTTTTGTTCAAATTTCACTTCGCTGGAATCAAGCACCACAGATTTTGCACCTGAATACTTAATCTCCTTACATGATATGTTCAGCCAGATGGCAGGTCACAGTATTAATCGTCCATTCCCCCTCCTCTTTCTATCTCCAAGAAGAGTTGCCAGCAAGTCTCCTTGGTGGTCATTTAAAAACAAACAAACAAACAAACAAAACCAAATCAAAAAACCCAGCCTCACCCTCTGCCCTCCAAAAACACTTTCCCCCCACCAAGTCCCCAAATAACCCCAAATCAGTATACATACTGTAAACAGAGCTGTTTATAAAAAGAGCCAGGAAGAAGAATCTTTGTGTGCAGCCATGTTGCTGCATGCAGGTTCAACACGTGAAATTCTCCTATCTACCAAGATTTTGTCTCACTGTAAGAAAGGGATTATTACAATCCTAGGACCTAGAAAGAAATATAGGTAGATGTATTTAACTCTATATGAACCCATGTATGGTGGGGAGCTGTGGAAAGAAGTGATGTGTGAAGGACATTGAATTGATGGCTGGGGGAAATGACATGGCTCTAGCTAGGATTCTTGCTCCATGCTGGAGTGTTGGTCCACCACTACCAAAGTGCGAGGCGCTTGGCTCACCTTTTGGAGCAAGCTGGAGACAGCTGGGGTAGGAGTCTTCTGACAAAATCTGAACATCTACAAAAGTCAGCATTTAGGGGAGTGTTCTAACAGTGTGATCAAGCCTTTTCTTGGGTTATTGCTATTTTATATGTGTCCTTGTTTTGAGTAAAAGGTTAGATTTAGGTGATCTCCTGAGTTCCCTTTGAACCAAAGTAAACTATGAGCCAGTGATCTGAGCTGGTCACTGAGACTCCCTCCATAGCCAGTGTGCAGTAACGGGAACTTGTAAAGAATGAGATCTGTTGCTCTATGGTATAAGCACAAAATTACTGTTAGTTGTACTGTGCAATGCTGCTTTTTTATATCTGTTATCAAATGGTTCTTCATTTTTTTGGAGGAGCCCTCTCCCATGATCTTCACAGACTTTCTCTTTTCATACTGAGATATCTTCTGATACATCTCACAGTATTGTCATGGTTATCCAGTTATCACAGATGCTGGCAGAATCCAGGCCAGAACTAACTCATGCTAACAAGATGCTGTCCAATTTTTGTGGAAGGCAATGAAAAATGAGGGCAGACAGAAATCCTTGGTGATCTGCAGCATCAACTCACTGGATGGGTTCAGCCTATAAGCTATATTTGTTAAAAAGAATCAGTATGGAAAACCTAAAAGTAATTTTGGAGAGCAGATACAGGCCACAATCTTGCAATTAATTTGGAGCAAGCTGCCCACTTAATATATTTTTAGCCACATTCATCTCAGTTCTTCATGGCTATGATGCTCTATGTGTCCTCAAAGCGCTGTAGGGTCAAGGCATAGTAAAAAGTGCCAATTTCACTCATAAAGACTACCAAATAAATAATTATATGGGCAGATGAACTTCTAAAATCTAATTTCCTGTAATTCACTTGCTATATATCACTCTTGTACATGCTCTTTCTGTGGGTTCTCAAATAGTGTGGCTGAAACTGTTAAATTCCAGACTTCATTGTCTTGGGTTATAAAAAGCAGCACTGATCATGAACAAGTTTTTAATGCTTTCTATTCTCACAGATACTTGTGAAAAGAAGCCAAAAAAAAAAAAAAAGATTCTGTCATAACCTTTTCATTCATTCATTTCTATGGTATGTATCCATCCTGGAGCAACTTGAAGTTCCAGGAAAGAGTCAGCCCATCAGAGATGCTGTAAAAGAAGCAATGGAAATATTAATGCTGTGGGTCCTAGACCTTGGGCAGCTTCATGTCCATGACCAAAGGAATTGGAAAATATAACCAGTTTCTCTCCCAAATCAGGCTGGTTCCTGCTCCATGTATCAATCCACCTTGCATCCAGTGTTTTCTGGCTTATAGCATAAACATGCCATGGCCTATATTTACACTTGAACTGTACAGAATATTATCATGTACCAAAGCTCAGAAACATGGCCTGGGTCTCTCATTTGTTTAGTGTAAATATAACTACAAGGTTATTTTCCCATATGAGGTCATGGTAACTTACAGAAATCTTAGTGTTATTGGATTTATCTGGCTGAGACAGAATACTTTATTATATAAAGTATAATAGGCTTCTTTCATAGCTGGAAGAAGCAGCAACAATTTGTGGCATTCATCCATCCATCTATCCATCCATCCATCCATCCATCCATCCATCCATCCATCCATCCATCCATCCATCCATCCTATACAAAACTGAAGGTACAAATTTAGGCCAAATAAAATTAAGGGAAAAATTTGTACTGTTTAAGATAGTTGTTTTAACTCCAAATACAAGTAGCAAAAAAGCCTCAGTAATAGGTTTAGGTTGGATATCAGGAGGAACTTTTTCACAGTGAGAGTGATCTCCCACTGGAATGGACTTCCCAGGGAGGTGGTGGAGTCACTGTCCCTGGATGTGTTTAAGGATAGGTTAGATGATGAACTTAGTGGTATGGTTTAGATGGTTTAGATGGTTTAGATGGTATAGATGTTAGACTGATGTTGGATAGGTTGTTAACCTAGGTAAAGGTTGGACTTGATGATCTCCATGGTCTTTTCCAACCTTATTAATTCTGTGTAATTCTATGTAATACCAAACCTCATCAACAACTTTCAGTGGTTTTGTTTCCTCTTTACCATTCTATCTCTTATTAAGAAAAAAATTCAGACCAAATTTTTTAACAGACAGATTAATAACAGCTTGTGCATCAGGAGTTATTTGGCACTATGTGTCTTACGGGAATTTTTCTGCCTCCTAGAAAATTTCTGCTACATATTCATGCATTTCCAATTGAAAGAAACCTGATTCTTGGCCAAAATGAAGTTTGTTAACAGGAGGGGTCCTTCTCCCTGCTGCATCTCCAATTATCATAGGTTTTGCATCACACCTGGTCTCTGCAAACAGACGTTCTCAAATCCAAATTACTCTGTTATGGAAATGGTTTATAACTTAAGATATTGACAATTCATTGTATTTTTTGAAAGATTCTTTTTAGACCTTGTATGTAGAATTAATAGTTTGTGGGAGTTTTTCCAGCACCATCTGTCAATCAGAGGTAGTCGAAAAAATCTGTTTTTAAAAAAATCCAAACTGAAGCATGAATTTTTCTTTTTACATGTTTCCTTCTTTTGATGGAGTGTTCACAACTATATTTGCTCTTAACGAAAAGTAGGAAACTGAAAATTTTCATTTGTCTGAGAACACTTTCACTAAGAACTGTTTTCTAGTCTAGTTTTCTGCTGAAACCTTCTTTTAAACAGCTGCAAACATGGTGAGGAGAGTGACACAATCACAGAAAGGGCTCTGATTTTTTTGGGTACTCAGCACCAGCTGCTGCTGAGCTATTTGTGTCTGGGGTCAATGTGGGGAACAGAGATGGAAATGACCTTCCACGTAAGTTGGAGCTGTCACCACCTGCTTCAGAAAGGGTGACAGGAGAAATAGCGTAGGACTGTAGCCCAAACTCCTGCTTAAAGTATGGGCAGCTCTAAGGTCTGACCAGGGAGCTCTAAGTTCAGGCCAGGCAGCTCAGGACTTTATCTAGTCTAGTCTTGAAATGCTCCCAGGATGAAGGCTGCACTGTCCTGGTAACCTGCTTAAGTGTCTGTCTGTTTTCAGGGGGAAGAAGTCCCTATTCATACTCAAGCCAAACCTCAAACATCAGTCCTTTAAAGTCAAACTTGTAGTCTTTCATCTTCATGCCAAGCGGCGCTGTGAAGAGTCAGGAAACATCTTCCCGAACATCTCCCTATAGGTATTGGAGGTGAACTTAGGATCCTCCTGCCAAAGCCATCCCTTCTCTAGCTTAACCATCACAGCCCTCTCAGACCCTCCACTCCAGTCCAAACCATCATGCTGCCCCTGAACCTACACAAATTTATCAGTCAGGTCCCTGTACTGTGGAAGTCAATGCTGGCCATAGGATGCAGACATAGGGTAACAAGCACTGAGGACTGAGAAGTTGTCTCCTAAGTAACTGACCTGTGATGAGCCTGTCACGGTCTGAGACACGTATGAGATATAACTTTGCCCCCTCTGTCCCTGTGGCAGTGGCTGCTGCCCATAACCCTCAGTGACAGAAAATATACCCAGGGACTTCAGCTGTGTCAGGGCGGAGAGCTTGGCAAACTGCAACAATGAGGAGCAGGAGAAGGCCACATGTGTGTCCTCCTCTGCTTCCCCAGCTACAGAGGATACTAAATTCCAGTGGGCAGAAGGGCTGGAAAACATCAGCTCTCATGTGAAGTACTTTGGTTATAAACTTCAAAGTGCTTCCCAAAAGGAAGTCGGATTGCTATTCCTGTTTTACAAATCAAGAAGCTGAGGAAAAAGAGAAGGAAATCTTTTGACCAAATTGATCTAGCACCTGCTGGCAGACTCCCATATACTGCACTGCCTCTCAGAGCAGGGACCAGCCCCAGCCTCCTCAGGTACATGCTCCACAGGTGCTCGATGGCTTGACACAAAGGCAAATTCCCACCTGGAAATCAGGCTGGTGACATGACAACAACAGCCTTCAAACTGTGCAGATTTGTGGCTTCAAAGCACAAGTGCTGATGAGAATACCATGAATTAGTCATAATCTTATCAAAAATATTTTATTTATGAAAGTAACAATTATACTATACAACCTATATTGGAAGTACATTGAATAATTGCTAAAATAAATACAGGCAATTAATTCAATCTTTTTATAGGATGAGAAGATTTATTTGACATTTGAATGTTAACCCAAGCTTTAACTTCATAAATAGTTAAAAGGCATAGTCAAGTTTTTTTTTATTTTTACTGTTTCTCTTGTTTTTTTTAATACTGTTCTATTTTGTAATCAACATGAATCAATTCTCCAATCATTACATAATATTAGTATGACTTTCAAGCAATCATGTACCACAAAATAATCAGACAAATAAGGTAGTGTGTGTGCAGTTCATTCTACAGCAGAATCTAGTCATGTCTACGTAAAAAAAGAGAAGCTGAAAATGCTTCTGAGTTCTTTAAGCATCATATGCTGATTTCTGCTTTACCACAGTGCTTTTAATACCAGAATTTAAAAAGGGCAGCTGGTTTTCTGTTGTTCTTTATGGAGTATATTAAGGCTCAGTGCCACATTGCTTTGGCTGGTGAAGAACTGCAGAATTTATCCTGAATATTATTTCTCAAAACCATGGTCCAAAATTAATGTCAAAGACTGATTATTAGGCACCAAGAAAGTGATGAATATGCTAAGCCTTGATGTTTTCAGATTAAAAAAGTGGCTTATTTTCTGGTAGATATTATCTAGTCAAACACAAATTATTGGGCTCACTACTGGGATCTGTGTTACACGGGATGTCAGGGCAGCTGATGTTTGTATTTTCTGTAAACTATATGATGGGCACTGCAGAAGTTTTATAATATAACACACACATTTTGAAAAGTGTTAATAAGTTTTTATTCCTTTCCTTTTTTTAAAATAAAAAATCTGAACTGTCTACTTGGTGCTAGCAGATTATTAACAACTATGACCATCAGTGAAGTCAACAGCAGTTTGGGTGCCCAGTATTTTTCCAGATCAAAAGTTTTTGACTCCTCAGGTCCCATATAAAATCAGTGGGAGTCTTCCTATTGCAAAGTCTTTTCCAGTGGCATGAAGGCCTGCCCTGCCTTATGGTTTATTGTGCATGCCAGGGATATTAAGCTCTCAGCAGAAAAGCAAATTTCCCTTTTGCAATGTTATCTAAACAAAAGCCCCAAATTGCACGTATCTACCCCTTTGGCCTTTTTTATGCACAAATATGCTTGTATGCAAAACCTGACAATTTTGAGCCTTTCCTAATAAATGTCTTTAAAAAGCACGTTTAAATGCTTTTTCACAGAAATAACCATTTATTAATTTCAAAAATGCAGAAAGTCTTTTGAGTTGCAAAAATGCAGAGAGACCTTTTATTTTTTCTGTTGTGTACAATATTATTTCAACAGAAATCTGGGGGGAGAATGCAGAATTTTTTTGTCCCTAACTATATTTAAAAAGGCTAAAGAGCAAAATGTTGGGGAGGCAGCTTTTTTTGGCAGATAGTAAAATATAAAATATGTGATTTTTTTTTAAAAAAAAAAGTTGGCTTAAAAATACACACACACAAATAATACAATAGTATAAAAATACAACTCAGCCAATGGCCTCTTAAAATTTACCTTTGGCATTACATTTGGCAGCCTAAAAGAAAAGACCCTTCCTATAAACAGCACTATAAAAAAAGAGAAGTTCATAAATTAGGTTGCAAGGGGTTGTAAGGTCCTTTTCTCAATTCTCCAAACTCCTTTCCTTTCTGTCCACACACATAAGCATGACCAGTGAGGTATATAGAACGTAACACTGTCAGGCGTATGCACAGTAAAAAAGTGCATAAACATAGAAGTTCTCCCATTTTCTTGCGAACAGGTCGAAACGGTGTGGTTCGCGTCTTCCCCCCCCCTTGAAAAAAAAATCTTTTTTTTTTTTTCTTTCTTTTTTTCTTACTTTGGCAGGATGAAAATGAACCCAGAGGAATACAAGTGTCCTATTCCCAGCAGCAGTGATCCATTTCCCTTGGCAACATATGTCTGATGCCACAGATACTACAAGGTCATTGGGTTGCTTTACAACTCTGGGTAACTTCCCACTGAAACATCATACGTCTAGCACCATGTCGTAGTGTTGTTGCTCTTTCTTCCGCCTGCCACATTTGTTGATAAGAACCATGTACAAAGTCAAAAGCATTACCCAGTAACACGCATAGAGTATTGCGCCGATGATGAGAACTGTCTGTTTTGCCTCAGAAAATGGCTTTTTTGATTCCTTGTAAATAGTGAAAATTACGCCACCTAGGAGGATTGTAAACCAAATGGAGACTGGAATGAGTCCTATAAAATTAACTACAATGGTTTTCCTTCCTGACGTGCCCCACCCTGCTTTGTTTATTGTGGCAATTGCAAACATCTTTGCTGGCAGTAAACTTGACATGTACAACACTGAGTAGAGTGACATGAAAACCATGACAATGTTGCCTCTAAGGAAGCTGGCAAAGGATGATTTTATCAGGCCAACTAACTGAACTGTCAACAGGAAGAGAAGGATGTTCCAGATTTTTCCCCTGTAGAAGAGCTGAATGACTGTGGCGATAAGGAAGAAAGGAAAGAATCCAGTGATTACGGCTTCATAGGTCATCCACAAATGGTGCTTGTGGAACCACATCGCATTATAAAGCCACTCTCTAAAGTATGATTTACTCCAGCGTGTCTGCTGATTCAGCCACCTGAGATACTCTATGGGTGTTTCCGTAAGGCACTTGGATCTAGCAGTGTATTTTGTTGCATAGCCCAAACTTAGCACTCTGTTAGTTAGATGCCTGTCATCTCCGAAGCTACACTGGGAGCCCATAAATTCTTGATTGTACCAATCTTCCACAAATTCATGGAGCAAAGAGTTTCTGTACATTCCCAGAGGTCCACTGATGCACTGTACACAGCCAAAGTAGGACTGACAGGCTCTTTCTATGTTAAATGCCATCCAGTATCTCACGCTGCTCAGAAAGGAGATCCAGGAATCATATTTGTTCAAAATCTGCGAAATACAAAAAGTTTAGATTTTAGATGAGCTCTTGAGACTGAAAATATTCACATTGGATAGATAAGAAATTTGCAGAGACTAGAGCACCATTGAACTAAATGGGCTGAGAACCTCACTCCTGCATCCAGCTCATGGCAAATCCAGGAGTTACAGAAACAGCTCAGCCAGGACATTGACAGGAAGGGTGAGATGAAGCCTTCAAAAGTATGTTCCACCAAGATGTTCTGTTTTTCCTCTCAATCTTTCCTTTTTCCACCAAGGAACTTCCTTCTTTTCTGCCTCATTCTTCCTTCACCTTTGTCCTTACTTAAAGACCTGCTGGACTCAGACTTTCCACAGAAGAGCTGATGGAGTCCCAGACATGGCCTCCTGCTGCTCTTCTCCCTTCACACATCTCTGGGACTCACAGGATTTATTCCAACCTTCCTAAAGCTGTGCAGGACCATGAGAAAAGCTGAGCACATGGTCTTTGCCCTACATTTTTGATATCATAAGGCCCCAGAGATTTTACCCTGGACTGTGGCCCCTGAGGAATAATCTGTTCTGTCTCTGTAGTACCAGCCCTGTTACTTTGTCCCAAGACATTTGATGATACTCCAGTAGAGTTTTCCTTTGGCCTGTATAAAGGCCTCAGTCTTTCTCTTCTCCACATCCCAAAGCTCACCTGAAGCTTAGACCTATACTTAAAATATAACATAGACATAGTCAATGAAACTATGAATCTGTGCGAGTCTGTGGCTTCACGTCTGGGTTCTCAGCACACACCTTCTGCCTGAGGACAGAAAGGTTAAGGTATGATAAGACCTATAATGGTATCAAATATTATATGTATACATATAGTATATGCATACATACACATAGAGTATATAGTATATTCAACTATTCCAGGCAAGGAAATCTGTTGCAATGGAAATAGTTGCTGAAATGCCTGTTTATCTGAAAATTGTTGTACTCACTTGCACATCACCTCCAACTCCTCCAACCATCGGATCTTCTTCTAAAACCTTTACCATCTCCACTGATGAGGCTGGATCAAGCATTGTATCTGAATCACAGACCTACAAGTAAGACAAAACAAGAACAAAAATGGGCTAAGGAGTACACTGGAGAAGAAAATAAAACTCATGTGAGTGGTTATAATGACTAAATGCATATTCTCCTGAATGCAATTAAATCTGACTTTGGAGGCTGCTTTGATACTTTTGTTAAAGGCCATTTTGTATCAGGCAGTTAGGAATGGTGCTGAACAGAATAGACAGCTTGTTAAGACTGTGCCCACAAACAATCCTTTCTTCTGTATCAGCTGTTTGTTTTACTGGCACATTGGGCTGGCTTCTTCAAATAAGATATGGGGCACTGCAGAGTAAGACAATGTTGTGAGTGTGCAGCAGATTCCTGTTGAGCCCTGGCATAGGGTTTCCTGCACCAGCTGCACGGTTGGAGCACCCTGGCTAAATGTTTCCCACTGCCATATGAGGGAAGGAGTGAGGAGCTGAATTCCAGACACTTGTTATAAAAAAGAAGAAAAAAGTCAAGTAGGAGTCTGGGAAGAAACCTAATAGTTTTTTTCAGTCACAGAAGGCTTTAGCAATTTATGTAAGATATGTATCTTGGGTTGCAGAACAAACTAATTTTTAATTTTAGATGTGTTATTAATATCGTGGGGATTTGACATTTGACATATAGAATTTATTTGCTATTTTTCTATGGCATTCTCATAAAAAAAAATATCTATGGCCAGAAGGAGTGAGTCGTGAAGTTTAATACTCCACAAGACCAGGGCAGAAATAGATGACACACACAAGGCATTTCAGCTACACAAACACTCCTAGTCAACTAAACACTGTGTACATTAGGAAATTGGCTTTCCCCTGGAGAGTAGGAGGAGGGCTCAGACAGGCTAGCCGGTCTGCGAGGCAGCTGGCATTGCTCTGGTTTGCTCTGAGGAGAATAACACAGCCTGCAGCCTGTTTAAAACAAGTGGGTGTCTCCTTGTTGCAGTTGCTGAAAACATTGCCCACATAGTGTGTGAACTCATTTCACAGACATCCAGGAACTGGAGCAGAGATTGTCCCAGAAACACCCCTCTGGCTGGCTAAATCCTGACCTACAAATTCTTATATTGTTTCCAATTTGTCCTCACATTGATTCCTGTGACTTCAGATGGGGTAAATAGGAGCTTAAGTCAGTAGCTCTGCTTAAACAGCATATTAACACAGATTCTGCTGAGGCTTTGTATCAGGAATCCTAATTCTAGTGTCCATTTGTGCAGACTTTCAATTCAACCTAAGTCCTCTCTCTCCAGAGGAATGGTAACCTTCATGTCAGGTCTATAAAGGGAGAGGAGAGCATCTGAGGGCTCTGCTATAGACCAGAATCAAGAGGAGAGGTTACCCAAGATAGATGGGTTGCATAGCTTGGGACACAGCTGGGAGTCTGCCAACGTGCTCCCCTCCATGCTCACTCAGAGAGGGTGAAGAAGATAAAGGTGATGAAAGCTCTCATATTTACATCAAGAGAAAAGTCATAAGTATCTCCAGCTCCCACTAACTCTCTTCAAAGGACACATCCCAAGAAGCAACTTTGTAACCTGTCCAAGGTGTGTCTCCAGCTTTAGTGGAAAGTTGTCATCAGCGGCAGCGCTCAGCGATAGAAAGGGAGCAAAACAATTCTGCTGAAGAGGGGAAAGGATGCCTGTATTTTTACCCAAGGCTTCCTGAAAAGACCTGTTGCTGAGCATTTTGCACAGGTAATCTGTAGTTTGCTGAATTGCCAGGGCAACATTAGGAATCTCATTTCTCCTGACCATGATCGGTGGGGCTGGGATCAGCTCCCTCCTCAGCCCGTTTGCTCTCCCTCCAACACCTGTCACCTGAGCAGCCCCCACCCCATCAGATGCATTTAATCTATAGCAGAAAGGCCTGCCCATGAGAACCCTCACTACCATGAAATAAGGAATCCTAAAAACACTGGATTTATTCACAAGTTAGAATTACATGTTCTGGACATCCCAGCACAGTGGATGTGTCTAGGTTTCTGGGACAAAACTAACAAGGCATAATTTCCAATCTGGATGAGATTTTTGCACGTGAAAAGAGGACACACACAGAGAAAGACATACACTTAGGAATCCAAATAAAACACACCAAGTTCTGTCTAGCCAGGGGTGGCCCAGAACAGCCCAAGAGGGAATTTACCATCTTTCCACATAAGGGCTGAATGACCTAAAAATTACTGCCTTGGGTCACAGAGTTGCATGAAAGGGATGGTTGACCTTAAGTGAGCTGTTCAGATACATGTTGTACCAATGACAGCTTATCCAAGCTGCTCTGAGAAGTTGAGACTGTGCTGGATTCTCCACATACGTATGTCCATCAAGCCAAGATGAACTGCATCCTGGCTGTCTCAATCAGCTCTGCCCCAATGATACCTGCCAGCTTAACTCCTCCACTTGATTACTTGCACACTCCTAATCTCCTCTAGGATGGAAATAAACCTTCACAGCAGTTTCAGGTATTCGATGAGACACTGATAATGAGCAACAGCTCATTATCTGCACTGATCTGACAGCTTATGATTGCTTGTCCATAACCCCAATATGTCTTTTAAGAACCGTACTATTTCAAAGCCTACAATTTTGTGGTGCTGAATGGTTCACTTTTTGAAGTGTTTGATCATTGATGCAGATTTCTTAGCCCTTGATGTGTTGGACCTGTAGAGTAATTTACCCTGGGTCACCCCAAAGAACCATTCGAAAGACCTCAACCTTCATTCATTCATAAAACAAAGCCACATTTTAGCAGCATTGCTTCATGACTACAGCTACAGTCCTCAAGGTGCTGCATTTATATTACAGATGTGACTGTGGCATCAGCCATTACTGCAGACTTTGCTCATAGCAGTATTACAGTCCCTGACAAATTCATTAGGACTTCTGAGCCCGGTTAGGAGTGTTAACTGACCAGAAATATCTCTTCCCTTTTTTCAGTTTATGCCATGACTGTTGAAATAGAAACACTTTTTCCAAGTTCCCTGAAAAATGCAAGAGCCGGGCTGAAACTTGTAGTGAATCAGTTTCCTCTCTGCCTTCCCGCTCTGCAGTCTGGTACTTCTGTGTGAAGTGATTATAAACCCATGCTAATAAAGAAAATCAGCATTTTTATCTTGTCGTAGTTCCTCACAGCACAGAATCAAAGTGCAGAAAATGGAGAGCTCAAGCCCATTGTTTTCAGAGAATAAATCAGTTTCAATTTAGGAAATGGTAGGGGATGGGTTTTAAATCTTTATTTTACCCTCCCAGCTCCAATAACAGAGCGGTTCCTGGCATTCTTCCCATGCAAGGAAGACTCGATGCTCTCAGCCCAGCTACTGGCAGCCTCTCCACATCCCTTGGACACCATGCACGTGGATGTTGTGCTGTGTGGAGCGTGCACACACACACCCACAACAAGGCCGGGCACAGACCCCAGAAACACACATGGCCCAGCCATGCAGCTGCCCTGAGCTCGCAGAGAGCATCTCATGGGGAGCTGCTGCTCCACCAGATGAGACTGCTGGATGATCTGAGTTTGGGAGACGGTGGGAAGAATTGAGGGTGGTTCATCAGGAAGATTATCTTATATTCAGTGGGATTACTCAAACAAGCCCTGTTGGCCTCGATTGATAAGGAAGGGTCCTCAGTATCCAGCTGCCACCCACCTTCCTCCACACATGACCTCTTCCCCTTCCCACAATCAGCAGGGCTGTTTGCAGGAATGAGTATTCCCATGTAAGTCAGGCAAAAACATAGACAGTTTTTCAGGAGATCCAAGGCAGCTGGAAAGAAATGTGCTTCTGCTGCTTTGGAAACAGGGAGAGAGGACCCAGCCTAATTAATTTTTAAGTGAATAGTGTCATAAGGGCTTTAAAGGCCAAGTCGCGGTGAGTGAGGTAATGCAGCTGTAAGTGATGAAGCAAAAGCTTCTTCAGGCTTTAGCTGAAGAAATCTTTCTTTCAAATCTGCACACTAACCCTTTTATTGAATGCCCCACATAGCCTTTGATGCCTTTAAAATATCCCCATCTTTTTTACAGATTCCACCACTGCTGAGACATTTCCTAGTGCTATCAAATACCTGTCTGTCTGCTTGCACATGGGGCCACTAATAACCATACAAAATAAATCCTTACCCAAGATCTTGACCTACAGAAGCAGAGATGGGGTTTTCATGAGGCCACAGGCTTTGTCTGAAGCAAAATCATTTGGATGAGGGGGCAGCACTGAAGGCTGGGGAAGGATTTCAGATTTCTCCAGGAGCTGGTGCGCAGATTTAACATAGTCACAGATAGACTGGCCATTTTAAATGCTAGAAAAATACCCTTTAAACGGTCAAGCTGTTTCCAAACAGACTGAAAGGAGCACTGTGTTCATCAGGGACTAGGATGGCCTCTAACATGCTGCACAAAATATACAAAAGCTGCTTTCTTTCAAAGTGTGTTTGAATTGGCACTGACCTGGTGCTCTAATACCTACCTGTACATAATCCACGCTTCTCCCCAGTGCTTTGAATGCTGTGTACATTACTTCTCTTTTTCCACCCCATTTCTGCATGATGCAAACACTTTTGTTGGACAGGACCAGCTGAGATACGTGTTGCATGCTCTCTCTGTGAGACTCCTCCGTCTCACCTGGACCTTTGTCATGGAAGTTATTACTCCAGACATAAGTGGCACATTTGTCCCTACCCATGATTTCAGTGAAAATGTCCATCATGTAAACGTCATCTTCTGAGTTCCCATCAATGACCATAACAACTTTAATTCCAGGGTAGGTCAATCTTTTCACAGAAAGTAAACATTTTCTTAAGTAGTCAGGATCCTCTTGATAGGCAGCAATACAAAGGGCAACTGTTTTGTTCAGCTTGATTGGAGTCTCTAGCGACCGTTTCATTTTCCTGTGCTCCAGGTAGGCAAACAGGCTTTGGATGATGAGATGTGATGCCAAAATAGCACCATAGAGTCCAAAGGAGAAGTAGTAGTTGTCTGTTTGGATGAACTGGTAGCCCACAATGTAAGCAGCGGTGATTCCCAGCAGGAGGGACACCCCAAAGAGTGTGGTTCCAAGTATTCTCAGGATACATATAAACCTCTCACAATACATCTGCAAAGAAGTAGAGAAACTGTTAGCAGAGCCACCACTTGCTGACTTAAGATCTCATAAGGGGTTCATGTGGATACAACATAGAGTCCAGCATCAACAGATACACCCTGAGCTTCTGGCTCACAGAATTACTTACAGCATCACCTTGCTCAATTTAACACCTCTTTGCAGTACTTTTTCCATGTAAAGTATAATCCAAATACACTTAATGTAGCAAAGATGTTTGCTATTTGTAATGTCCTCACAGAAAGTGCTGTCTGTGGCCAGCTCTTATTTTGTCCAGATCTTATTTTTGGATGAGATGTTCTGTCATTTCACTATGAAGAAGCTGGAGAAGGCGCTTTTAGGCCACCACACACTTCATATGGTCACAGGCGAGTGGAACAGCTGAATGTCTGGGCAGCCTCTCTTCATGCCCCATCCCATGTCACGACTACATCCCACCCTGAGTTGTTTCTGTCGCTTAGTTATGTTTGCAAAAATATTGGAGAGACATTCTTAAAACAGATGTCTGAATATATTTATAATTTTTTAAACAGATGTCTGACTATATTTATAATTTATATTTATGTAGTCAGACATCTGCTTGAAAAAGTCTTCTCAATACAATTGCAAAAATGCATTATTCATATATTCACGTACATGGATATAGGCACTCATGAGCATGTGTGCATAGGGCTAAAGCTTGACTGAGATTCAGTCTGTGGCAAAAATACACAAAAATTTAACTGAGCCGAGACTCCACCCTGGACTCAGAAATTCATTAGGACATCAGGTGATCCTGACCACTTCTACATATTTAGTTTACCTGGCTGTAAAATCTTCTAACTTAAGCCCTAGGCTATGGCTGACATGGGAGATGCTCTAGTATTCTCAAGAAAAACAGTGTAGACAGGAAGACTATATTGCTACCTAACTGTTTTTTGTTGACAATCACATTAGCCATTTTAGGCAATAGCTTTCTCAGAATTACAGGAAGTTAATGACAATGTTTTCTGTCAATGGATGCATTTTATGTGAAGGACATAAACCAGATAATGTCTGTTTAAAGCTAACTCAGCCAGAGCATTGCAACTCAATAAAGCTCATGCTTGAATATTTTGCTGAACTAGGTCCTCTCAGAGTAATGGACTTAATATTTGTGTTTTCTTGCTATTGTTCATATTTGCCCTGCTGCTATCATCTTGTTCATTTGCTGATCATATTTTTTTCACCATCTGTTGGCCAAAGCTGCAGTTGGAACGGGATTTCCTTACATCACTTATGTTTTTAACTCTTTCTTGAAAATTACTACCAAGATGCAGCAGCATAGCTGTCATCTGTTATATACACCTGAAAACCTACAGGCTTGGAAAGAAACAGTCAACACAGAATAACTTACAAAATAAAAATAAAACTAGGCAAGCATGAAGTTTGAGGTTACAAAGACTTTGCTTTTTTTCCACTGGCTATTTAGGATCTTAAATGTCAAGACAGGAGGAAGCCTCTTAAATGTATATTTGGAGGCACTGTTAAAGAAATTGGACCCTATCTTTATGACTTCCTTGAATACTTACAGCAGGGCTCTGACAGGTGCTGTAATCATCCACCAGCAAAAAGGACCATCCCTGCTCTGGCCTGTCCGAAAATTTTTCACAATGTGGGTCATAAAGAAGTCTAATAAAATATAGCTTATGCTTACCACCACTATATGAGAATTAAAACCCCATGCCCGAAATAGACTTGCTTTATAAAACAAATTAAGTCATGGATCCCCTCTAGATTATCTTAAAGTCAAACAGCCTGTGTGTTACTAATCCCTCAAGTATGCAAAATGTCACAAGCATCATGGTCTCATTAATGGTGCAGTTGTACTCCACTTTCCCATTTGGGATCCGCTATTTCTTTTCTCCAGACAGAAATAGAACATTTGTATTAGTCAGTTGGAGCTAAAGCGTGCTTACATTAAGAATGATATGGCTGAAATAAATGGAACACTTCTATGGGTAGAAGTCACAATTTAGATTAAGATCTGGAATAGTTACATTTGACTGACTATATACTGTACCAGACGTCTTTTATACTAATTTGCTATTGATTTTCTCTACCTATGAAGTGTTTCTGCAAAAAAGGGAAAAAAAAGGGAAAAAAATTTCTCAGATCTTCTCATTATAGACCAGTTTCCCTTTGTTGCAAAACCACAGTCTTTTAAGATCAAGAAATGGATCTCTGGTGCTAATAAACCAGCATTTTTTTTCTATCCTTTCACTGTCATCCCTAGGAAAATAAATGGTGTTTTGATCTAAATTCCTGGCTTTCATCAAAGGAACTTTCCTCTTCATATGTGCAATTGAGGTTTTTATGTACAGCCTTTTAACTAACTGAATCTCAGGGAAACTCTGGAAAAAGTTGGTCAATATTCTCAAGCTTTAACACATGAGCTATTGATAGCTTGCCCAGCAGAAATTATTTTTATCAACTTGAACATGCCCAAACAATGGCAAAGAAGCCAAAAACTCTCCTCCCTTTAACTTCTTCTGCCAAGAAGTTAAAAAGAAGTAATGCCTGTAGAAGTCTGGGACTGAAAATGAACTGCTGAGTCAAATACTAATACTGAGGGCAGGGAGTGGTTGCATCAGAGATTTAAGGGTCAGGCAGTGCTTTTATGAACATCCAGCCTGGCCTAACACAGTGAAATGCAATAATTCTATTTTGTAATTTGGGCATGTAAATCCTTTACAGGTACCTTCACCCAACCCTGTGGTACTAAACCCAGTATGAGCTTTACACAGCCTCCAGCAAACAGAATCAAGGTGTGTACAAACAAGATGAGTGTATGTAAAGAGGCTCCATAGTCTACTATTGAGCAATTCGTTGTCATAATGTTGCAGCTGTTTACTTTCATAGATGGAGCTGAGCAGTCCTCAGCACTTCTAGTAGAAATGAAATGTGAAATCTGTATGCTAAATCCTAATGCTGTGCAGGCTGTTGCTGATTCAGTCACATATTTTGATTCACCAGGCGGTCCCAAGTATATATGTGCCTCGTAGCAACTGTACAGGAGGAGGCAGTGTGCCTTTCTTTGGATACTTCTATGGAAAAGCATGGCCAAGAAGTGAACTCTGGCATGTACTCAACATCAGAGTCCACCTAGTGAACTGTTTGGCACTGTCTCTTTTGGCACTCTGATAAAGCCTCAAAAAGAGTATTCTTTTTGTCTCATCTGTGATGAAGGAGAACTTACTTTACATTACTATTAAGAATTGGCAAGAATAAAAGTTGTAGTATTCTAATGTTATTTTCAGAAAAAATATGAGGTTAACAAATGTCTGATACTTATGCTGTACATATAATGATTAGGGTATTATCTGTAGCACTAGAGACCACACTCTTTCTCACACTGAATAATGCCTTAGATCTCAAATTTGAAGAACATAGTACAATATGCTTTAGTTCTTTCTATTCTGAAAAATATTTTGATTGTCAGTTAATTGTAGCTATGGTACATAGATATAAATTTATTAAGATCTAGACACTTCACTGAAATTTAGCAGGTTCTTTTATCCTGCTTTGTACTGGGCATTTCCTCAGCAAAGAACATTAGTGACTTCCATGGTAAAGTACCACCCCAAAATCATGTAGCACAATATGTCCATAGGGCTATTAATCAGCTTTCATGTATCCCTGAGAGCAACAGGATCTAAAGATAGTTCATCCCTTTGCAAAGAGATGAGGAGGCATCAGGAGGCAAAGAGAAAAAAAAAAAAAAAAAAAAAAAAAAAAAAAAAAAAAAAATCAGTTACTAATTCTTCAGAAAGTAACAAACAGAATAGGGGCAAATACAAATCCAGACAACCTATGTGCATTGGTGTCTGAAAACATCAATATTACCTGCAGTCTCTTCACTTATTTTGCACCCTCTGTTGTGTAGCTGCTGTTAGGACAAAGGAAGAAAAAAGGTGGTGCCTGGCATCTACTAATACAGGACATGCAACCACTGATGGATGGGAGGTCAAATTGAAGTTAGGTTTGCTTGTAACACATGGGATGCAGCTCATCAAATGACCTCTTTCAGAAGTCACCTCTTACGCGTAACACTCAAACACTGACACATAGTGCTTCGGGATAACTTCTCCCCAGAAGATTTAAAAGCAAGACAGGAAGACACAGAAAGTTTTTACATAACATGTAATGATTTGGAAGGCTCTGTGAAAGAATTAGCATTTATTAATTCTAAACTCCTGAAGACATTTAAAAACATCCCAACCATAAGCTGCAAAAGCCAATATCTGTCCAGGAGACAACAGTAGAAGTTAAATCACAAATGTGGTCGTTCGTGCCTGTATTGGATCTGGCTGAGATGGAGTTATTTTTGCCATAACAGCCCTAATAGTGCTGCACTTTGCATTTATTTGTAGCTAGGAAAGTGTTGAAAACACATCAGTATTTTGGATAATGCTCAGCAGTGCTCCAGGCTGTCTCTACAATGCTTCCCCTTCACCATTTTGCTGGGGGTGGGCAAGATTTTGAAAGGTGACATAGCCAAGACAGCTGACCCAAACTGACCAAAAGCATATTCCACACCACATGACATCTGTTCAGATATAAAAGCTAAAAGAAAGATGAGGGGGAGGCATTTATTATGACATTGTTTTCCAGAGCAAGTGCTCCCTGTACTGAAGTCCTACTTTCAGTGAAGTGGCTGAACATCACAGGCTGATGAGAAGTAGAGAAAGAATCTTTTGTTTTCCTCTATTAAGCTGCCTTTATCTCAGCTCACCAGGTTCTATCTTATTTTCTCCACCTATATCCTGCTGAGGAGCAGAGCAAGCCAGGCAAGGTCAACCCACCATAGTCCCCTTCACCTCTAAATATTCAAAAGAACTGTGCTTCTCTCTAGACATATAGGGCTATGGTCACATCAGCAAATAGTCCAACAGTCGGGGAACAGATCTGCAAAGAGGAACACTTGGTGCTGAGGGCCTAACTCCACTCTCCATACATTTTCATGTTGTACTCCAAACTAAGTATAGTCATGTTTTAGTCCATGGACTAAAAACTTGAAAAGCGTCCCCCAGAGGTGCAGCTTGCAATTAGTCCATTCAAAAGAAATCTAGTTTGAGTGCCCAGTGATTGCTTTGCAATAGAAACTCAAGCAATTTAGTTGCAAGGGGGACACTTGTAGCATTGGCTTCAATAGGATACACGATTCAAATAAATTGAGAATACAAATCAAATTCATATAAAAGATCTGCAGATTGGATTTGTTTGCAATAATTGTTGAAACTGGAAATGCTGAGCACAGAAAACCTTTGAAAATGTCTCATTTTTATATGCCCTTATGGAAGGTGAACTCTTGAATATCTGCTGAACCTCAGTGCTGAGGCTTTGGACTCAGCAAAACATTAAAGCGACCCACTAAAGATAAGTGTGGATTTAGCTATTTTGCAGAAGAGGGAAATCAGAGAATAGGGAAGAGGGAAATTACCTTGAAGTTCTGTAGTAGAGGCATAAAAAAATCTTTCTCTGCAAGGTGCATTTTCTGGGGCAGTCAAGATAAAAATGTATGTATAGGTTGAGAAATTTATTATAAAGATTAACCTCCCTTGTGATGATTTTTAGATGGATCAATGCTTAATCACTGCATTTCTTACATTAGGGATTCTAAGAGTGGATCAGGACACAGACAATTTGGATTTGGTTTCTAGCATTGTCATTCATCTATTCAGTAACCTTAGATAAGTGAATTCACCTCTCTGCCTCAGCTTCCTAACCTGTAAAATGAGAATCATGATCATGCAAGGAGTTTTTGGAAGTCTACAAAACCCTTCTTAAGAGTTTGGTTACTGGTATTTTGTAACGTTACTCTTTCTGGTGTGATATGGGATCCACCAGTTCTCATTCACCTGAAGGTATAGTCAGTAGGGATTTGTCTGGAATAAACATGTAACTCTTATTCAGCAGGACACCTGAGATCAGTGAGGTTGACACCATAAAAGCCAACACACATGGCTGTAAGTGCATATAGCTACCAAGGGCTGTTTTGCACACAATCCACAGAAGAATGCCATATTTGTAAGCGTTAACACCCTCCCCCCCCACCCCTTACTGATGGGAATAATAGCATTAGCTTCAACAGAGCAGCTGTTTTGATGATATGAGAGTGTTTGGGTGCACGTGAGTGCACGTGTTGGTGCACATACTGATCTGGCCTTACACACATACATTTTCTGTGTATAAACAGTGTTTGAGGCTTACAATTTTTCAGCCAATATTTAGACTCCTTATTAGTCTTATTTTGGTGGAAAATTAAATCATTTATCCTAAGAGTAAAAATGATTCTAGGTGCACATTAATTACAAGCATAAAGTAGCTGTCCAGACTCCCTCTTGTATTCTATGGCCTGCAGAGAGGAAACTGCAAAGTTATGCTCCATCTGTACATACTTATTACAGCACAGTTACAACATCTGGTACTTTTGGTTATTTATCACTTCGAGATTTTTTTATGCTATTGATCTTCTGGAAAGGGCCCACATTAGACTAAAATTAACTCTGGGGCTAAGTTTAAAATAAAGAACAGGATTACTAATAATGCCAAACTGTATCTGTATGCACAGGCTTAGATAAGCAAATCAAGAATCTCCTGTCTGTTCAATGCATGTTTCCCACTAAACTGAATAAGTCTAGCCTCTTACAGGTTTAAGTAACCAATATGGAATGAATTTTACAGCTGCTGGTTGGATTCGACCTTAGTGTAGACAGTGATACACTAGTTGTTAAATTAACTGAAAAAACCCCACCAACAACAACAACAAAAAAAGAAAAACCAGACAAATGCTCTAAGAAATAAATGAAGTAACTTAGAAATTTTGTACTTAGAAATTTTGGATTGTGGTTAAACAAAAATCTAGTTTAGAAAAGTTTTCTGATTTCTGGTTGTGAAGTCCATGGATGCACAAACTTGATTATTTCATGCCTTAATCCAGCAAATAAATATTTTTTGGCGTACACATCTTATTATCTTGTAATTTGTTTGTAAAGCATAGGTCATACCTTGTTTGATTTAGTCCCACTACACTGAATGGAGGACTACTTTGCTGCTCTATATACTAATCTTGAAAAGCAACAAATCGAAGTAAAAGTCTTTTCACACCACAAATATGAAGACATGAGTTTTTTGCCAGTGAACTTTCATGGCAAACTCCACTGAATCCAGTAGAGCTGCTCTTCCTGCTAGGAAAAAAAATCTTTTTCGATGTTTTTCTTTGCTTCCATGCAGGATAAGAAAGATTTACTACTTTGAAATAAAATCCTGGCTTTATTGTGACCATAGAAAAAACACCTCTAGCCTAGGGGGGAAATGAATTTTGCACAGTTTTTCAGGGAAAGACAACATATTTCACTGCCATCGCTCTCAGGTGAAATGACCTAGCCAGTCCCCAAAAGAATCCCCAAGCCACCCATGTTACATATAATGTGTGCTTTTGAAAAAGTGCATGGGTACCAATGAAAAAATGATCCTTGAGGAAGGAGACTATAAAGCTGAGAGGAACGAAGAGGAGCAGCTGTGCCCTGAGAGATGTGGGGTAACTGCAGCCCTGAAGAAACACAGAATTGTTAGGGTTGGAAGGGACCTCTGAAGATCATCCAGCCCAATCCCCCTGCCAAGACAGGGTCACCTGGAGCAAGAGACATGGGAATGCATCCAGATGGATTTTGTGTCTCCAGAGAGGGAAACTCCGCAATCTTCCTAGCCAGTCCATTCCAGTGCTCTGCCACCCTGAAAGTAATGAAGTTCTTCCTCATATTGAGGTGAAACTTCTTGTGTTTGATTTATGGCCATTGGGCCTCATCCTGTCACTGAGCACCACCAAAGAATCTGGCGCCATCCTCTTGGCACCCACCCTTGAGATATTTATATACATTGATGAGATCCCCTCTCAGTTTTCTCTCCTCTAGACTAAGAAGACAACGCCCATCAGGAGCGCCGCACGATATCGGGGTCCTCTCGGGGCAGGGAAATGGAGTAGGTTCTTGCTCAAAGAAGAGAAGTGGTTCACCCTTCGGCCAGCATTGCTGCGGAGTCTGGCGAGGCTCTGACGAGCCGGGTCTCGGCCGTGTCCGAGAGACACGAACCGACGCTCAAACAGGAGCCAGGCAGGGCTGTCGGGGCTGGCAGCGGGAAGGAGACCCGTGGGTCCCGGGGGCCGAGCGGGGGCG
>VXBA01003970.1:52739-103996 GCA_013399895.1 Serilophus lunatus | reverse complement strand
CCCGGGCGTGCGGCGCTGGAAGCGGTCGGCAGCTCGCAGCCTCCGCCTCCCGCCTCTCCCGTCCCTCCCTTGGGAAACCGCCCTCATCGCTCCGCGCGGAGACCGGGCGGCTCGAGAGCGCTGGTTTCTCCCTCTCCAAGGCGGGGCGCCGGCCCCACGCCCGCTGCCTCGCCTGCCTTCCCTCAATCCTATCCCTCCCTCCGCTCCTGTCGCGTCCCCCGCCCGGCCCTGGATGCAGAGGTGGAGAATGGACAGAGAGAATCCGAGCTGGGCTCTGAAATGGTCTCGCCTTCTCCTCTGGGCTTAGCGGAGCGGCTGCCCAGCCTGTGCTCTATTTTATTTTAATTTTAGTTTGGTGGGTTTTTTTTTTCTTTTTTTTTTTTTTTTCTTTCGTCCCCACCCTCCCAGATCTTGCTGCTCAGCAGTGTCTTAAATGGATTACGCGGAGGAGGGGTTGAAGCTGAAAACCTCATTCATCCTCACGACGGTCCTATTCAGAGCCGAAATAGGTGTAGCGTAGGAGCCGGTAAGATCCTCCCCCAGCCCCACTCGTATTCGGGGGATCTGTTTCAGCTTTCCTCCCTTGAATAGTGGGGATGGGAGAAGGGTATCTTCTGCTTTTGAGCTAACAGAAGCGTAATCATAAATCACCTACCTTGTTTCTCCTTCTGTCCTTTGGTCATAAAGGGGCTCCAGCCAACTGTGTGGTCTCACGTACCGTTGCTCCCGCTGAATAGTTTCCAAGTTTGAGGTAAAAGAGCAAATCGCACTTTTCAGGGACTTATTGAGACGCTCAGAAATGAAAAAATAATTAAAAATGAAAATAATAAAAAAAAAAATCATGTACGGCTATTAAGTCCTACTCATTTTCTCCCACGTGTTTTCACAATTACCATATATTTATCTTTCTCTGCTTCAGTTCCTATCTCAAAGTTGTGGGATTTTTTTTTCCAAATAATAGTAATAATAATAATAAAAAAAATTAGAAGTAATAAATTAAAAGTTAGTTTCTCGTGGTCGAAGCTGAAGATCTTTTTTCAAACCCGGCTAGCTAGGAGCCTGGAGAAGTTGCAAGGCAGCATCTGAAAGTTTGAAAGATGTACAGCATCAGATAAAGTCTCTTTGGTGATACCTTGCTGCCCGAGTAACTGTTTCAATGAGGTTTCTCAGCAGCAGCAGCAGCAGCAAACGGGTAATATTTTCCAGACGTCTTTTTCTTTCCTGCTGCTGCTGCTTTTCTGCCTCTTCCACGTTATGGGGTCTTTTAACAAGTGAGACTTGAGTTGTTTTAATAGGCGGAGGATGGGAAGAAGGAGGGGAGGGAACTCCTGTAAGGAGCAAAAAAAAAAGCAGCCAACCCTGCCCATTGAAATGATCTCAGCCAAGGCCAGTTCAGCGTCAGGAATTTAATTAGCTATTTGCAAATTTTTCAAAGAAATGAAATACACATATGTTGTCACCGACTGGTTTCCTCTTCATGCCCCGCAGTTGGGGGAAACACCCACTTTCCCCACTCCCTGCATCCCTGAGCTTGGGGTGTGGAACTCGTCCTACCCACAGGCACTATTCGTCTGGGACAGTTATTGCTGCTGCTGGTTTTCATTAATAGAGGAATTGCTGTATGAATGGATGAACTTTGCAGTTTTCAATCCAGCTTTATCCATTCACTCTCAGGAACTTCTGTTGTAGTAAATACCCAAGGAATCTCCCACTGATCTTCATACTCATTCCTCTTGCGTTAAAACAAGCTGAGAAACACATTGGGCCACTTAAAAGCTGGGAAACTGTGGTGTGGGTTTTATTTTGGTGTTTTGGTTTCTTTTTTTTGCCTTGTTTTGTTTTAAATCAGAAATACTCACTCTTCTCTGTCGATGGTTCCCGGTTATCCGGGGCACCGGCAGCTCACAGCAGACCCCACTGCCGCTTGCCAGCAGCTTTCACTCGCTCCTTGTGACTCCGTTCTGCCTCGGAGGCGGATTTCCTCACTTTCGAGCTCCCGTTTCCACTTGAAATGACATAAAAAAGGCACTGGGTGGCACTGTTGAGGCGAGTGGAGCAGCGCGGGGTCCGGGAACCCCCAGCGCCGGGCGGCGGGGCCGGGCGGGGCTGGCGCTGGGGCGTCTCGCCGTGCCCTGGCGGGGACCTGCGGAGGAGGATGGCGGGGATCAGCTCCCATTCCCCCGTGCTGTTTTCTCAAGGACCACAAAGGTCACTGCTTTGAGCCCACAAAGGGAGCCGTGTCCAGACACCGTTGGGAAATCCGAAGGTGACTCTTAGCCGAGTTATCGCCTGTCGTTACCTTACGGTGCGGGAAAACTTCGGAGTACTCTGGGGGCTTCTCAGGAGCAATACATGATTTAAAGTCGGTGGGTACCTAGGCTGGAGATTTTTAGGGAGTCTACCTTGTGGAAGTGGTTAGGGCACCGGTGTGCTCAGTCACTGCCACGAGGAGAGTGGCTTTAGGATGTGCATCGAAGCCGAGCTCCTAGAACAATCCATCTGTCTCAAATAACAAGTTTGATGGCAGTTTGAGCCGGAGTATTGTGAGCAGTTTTAACTTGACAGTGCCAGGGAAAGCAACTATTTCGCCCTCTCCCTCACTGTCCCTTTTCCTATGTCAGGAGAACTGACCTAGGTTAGAAACTAGTTGTTCAGGAAGAGGGAGCTGCAAAAAAAATTAAGAAGTAACTTGGACCGGATGAAGGCAAGACAACTGCTCTTAGCAACAATCTGGGTTTTAGTGGTTTAGAGTGTCCTTGAAAGTACAGGATGACTTAGCATGCAACGAGTCTATCACGACTTTCACGCACTCTTCCTTTTCAGGCCTTCCTTCTTAGGCAGCCGCATACTCCAACCACCTCCAAATGATCTGCACCACAGTACCTTTTGTTACAGAGCCCTGCACATCCCTCTCATCAAGCAAGGGATGTATTGCAGTGTCTGCTACGAAAAAGGCCAGAGGGCCTGTCAAGACGGCTACTGAATCCCCCTCCCATCAGTAGTCTTTCTACTAGCCAAATATCTAGGGCAGGCCAGGCTTACTACATGATTATAGAATCATGGAATGTTAAGGAGCTGGAATGGACCTTAAAGATCATTTAGTCCCAGCTGCCCCTGTCATGGGCAGGGACATCTTGCACTAGACCAGGTTGCTCAAGGCCTTATCCAACCTGGCTTACTCCAACATTTTCAAGGTTGGGACACCCACAACATCCCTGGGCAACCTGTTCCAGTGTCTAACCACCCTCACAGTAAAAAAAATTCTTCCTAATATCTAAGCTAAACCCTTCTTTCAAGTTGTATCCTTTTCTCCTTTTTCTATCACTACAGTTCCCAACGAATGATGAATATCATTTATCCAGTCAAGGAGCTATGTCATCAAGCTGTGCTACCATTATACACATAACCAAGTCCTTGATGTCTAAGTCCTAAAGTGTGATTTCCTGACATCAAACTTTTTCTAGCACTATCAGAGGCAAGAGAGGATTAAGTGGTAACATGAGTGTCCCTAGTCCCATCCTTCAACATGGCTACCCTCAACACTGTGCCTTGGGGAGCTGTTGCTGCCAGCAACACTTGGGTTCCTTGCCTTGTCTTGATTCAGGGACATGTATGTCCTGTAGAGGGGACTTTGCATCGAAGATAATTTCTGAAATGAGGTTTTTGGGGGAAGAGTGGGTTTGTTTGATTTGGTTTTGTCGGTAACCAAATGTTACAAATTAAGTTTTTCAAATGACCATTTGGTACAAATGAACTAGAGTTTGGGGTGGAGTATTTTGTACTCTACCTTTTAATAGTTTAAATTTGTAGACTGCACACCTCCTCTACTGATGACTGTATATTACTCTGGAAGTACAGTGTCCCATTGGCTTAATCTCATGCTCTGTAAGTTTGAACAGGGATCAAGAGACAGAGTCTGGTGAGGCACAAATCTTTGTGCAGCAATAGCAGCACTTAAATCACACCAAACCTTTGCTTTAGTAAATTACATAATGGGAATGGTGAGTCTCTCATGTCCACAGCTATTTCCTTCTCAACCATAGCTCATGTTGTGTGTTTGCGCTGTCAGGGCAAGCAGGATAATGTAGTTTGGTAAGTTAGGTTTGCCTACCAGGGAGGAATTAGAAGTAGGAGGATATGATTAATGCCAATCCACACAATGCTGTAGAAACCAGATGTAGATGTGTTTCATTAGTATATCACATCTACATTTATATGTTATGTTATGTCTACATGGTTACCATTATCAAACAATCCTGTTTTCTAATTATGATTTATAAATACAAGTAGTGAGCAAAATGGAGTTCCTAGCTGACACTGTCCACAGGTATAGATTATCACCAGCCATAGGAGAATAATTTCAATTAACTAACCTGACTTAATTTTCTAATGAGACAATGGAGTTATTTGACAAAGGTCAGACAAAATATATTTTTGAGGGAGTTTGGCATAGGCTATGGTTAGATAAATTGGTTACTGCAAAGCAAATTAGGGGATGAATTGATGGCATAAAAGCCACTCTTCACCAACTACTGAGCACTTAGTTTTACCCTGAGGGAGTGGCTCCATGTGCATTTTTTCCCCATTCTTCTTTCCTATCACCTTTAAATATGTGAATTCTCACCACCGACTTACACCACACACGCACACACATCTGTCTACTCCCTTGCTTGGACCAGCAGAGTTTTCAGTGCTTCAGTGACCTGTGTTGAAGGCAGCTGCAGAGCACAACAGCCATTTCCTGCGTGCATGTATGAACTGGTTGTGCAGGGTGAAGGCAATAGGGCAGCTCTTGAGTGGAAACGAGCAGCCAGCGGTAGCTGACAGCAGGACTGCCCTAAACAGCCTCTTTGTAGCATTGCTGCCAGGAAAATAGGAGCAGAGCCAGTCCCTCAGCGAAGCTCAGGTGGCTGAGCCCATCTGCACTGAAGGGCTCTCGTCGTGCATCGTCTCTAAGTTAAGGGTTTACGCATGCTCTTTTACTGCAGATCAACCGCTGTGTAGAGCTTATCAAAAAGAAAAGCAAGAAGCAAGCGTTTTGCAATGCATAGTAGTTTTCACAGAAAATAAGGATCTTTTTCATGTAACAATGAAAATGTAAAAACGGAGGGAGATGTATTTGTACTGGACAGGAGGTACATTTAATAGTAAGCTTTCTTTAAACAGTTATCTGAACAATGAAGGAGAATGGTGGATTCTGGTTTTGAAATCTTTTGGATGCTTTTTTTGGAAGATAAATTTTTACTCAGTGCAATTTATTCGACCCACTACAAGAGTAACTCAATGGATTTCTATAAGAGGGATGTCAGAAAAACTGCTCTAGCAGTTTCTCTCACTCCTAAACTCCATGAAACTGTCAACAACCAGACTAGTTAGGTGTGTTCCACACCTGTTTCCACAGATTCTGCAGGAAACATGGGAGAGTTACAGAAACCGATATGAGTGTAAGTGAAAACAGAATCATGCCCTAAATTATGATTTTATGGCAACTGAGAATCCACTTACAGATTTTAATATAGATGCTATGGGCAGTTTAAGGCTCATGAAGAATGGGTGCAGACAGACCTAACACTCTGTGGTTGTTTTCACCATATATAGAATCATTTTAGAGGCTTTCAGTGTTCTGGGTATTTAAATCCAAGGTTATTTATATGCAAAGCTTTACAGGGTCCAGAGAAAACCACTGGTCTTTAAAATGAAATCACTCTTGCAAAATTGAAACTTTCCAACAACTTCTCTTTAATATAGCAGAGAAAGCCATAACTCGAAGCAACATTTAGAAGTTAATAGCAGGCAGGTTCGGACTAGAAACAAGTCATGCACTTTTGGATGTGTCCAGAACTCTTGGCTAGAATGCACTATGACTGTCAGCAAAAATGGCTGTCAGGATGGTTTGAAGTAATGAGTTTTAATGTGCAACCAGCATGGAGCAGAAGGAAAAGCGGGTCAGTTAGAGGTTTCTTTTGTGAAGTCTAGTTTAAGAGAAATTATTTAATCACATGCCTATAGTCTAGTGTGACAGTAGTGAGAGTCCAGTTTAGAATGTCTCAGTTTTCATTTTATGTAGAAGCATTATATTCTGTGTAGGATCCATAGATAACACTACATGAAACAAAGAGCACATGCAATTAAAGGTAGACCTATAAACAATGGCTCTGCTAGTGAACTAGACTGATCAGACCCAGGCAGCTCAAGATTGCACATGTTCATCCACGCTATTTTCAGTGCTGCCAAGCTCCTGGCAGGGCTGATCCTGACTAGACTGGAGAATCCGATTATCCTGGAAGAGGACCAGGTCCCCACCTGGAAGGACGCCTGAGCTCTCACCTCCAGTGGGCTGCTCACAGGATGGGGATATTCTCCTGTACATTACCAGACACCTTTAGATGGAGAAACTGGACAGAATAAGTAGTTGCCTTTATTTATCTCCCTGGTGCCTGGGCAGAGAACTGGAGTGGTGGAGCCAGTCACAGTCTGCTTGCAGCATTGCCCTGGCCTCTGACAATCTGGTGGATGGAGTTGACCTCCAGAGGCAATGCAGTCATCCTTGGCTGCTACATGGGAACAAAGACACAGGGACACAGACACCCTCTTAGGTGCTTATTTTTAACAAAAATTTTAAAAGTAATCAAAATTAAATATAAATTTTCATTGAATTTCAATTTTCTTTGAAATAAAATTTTCATTAAGTGAAACAAAAAGAACGAGTGAGACTTTCCTAGAGTGTATGAAATTTAGACAGGGGCACAGGACACTCCCTTTAATCATTTTCGGCGTGCTCTTTTGTCTGTTGCTGATACTTACCATTCAGCCAAAGTTACAACTTTACCCAAAGAATTACATGGTTTCTTGCTCCCTTCCCAAGAACACAATTCATATGGCTGATCGGTGATAGAATGGTGAATTTTACTGAATTAACAGCCCCTCCCTACCATTACCAGCTTCATGAGAGATGGGTCACCATCCTGCAGGCATCTGAGTACAGCTACCTCAGAAGACCTCAAGGGATGCAGCCATACTCACACAGCTTAGAGCCCCATATTCTGCTCATGTTGTATGAAAATTTGTCAGAAATCATAAGCACATGTATCTCCTGTTCCTTTCTCTGGAAATTCCTCATCAGAGCAGCAGCTCTGAGTTAGTGACACATTTCCCGTCAAAAGTAGCAAACAATCAGGAGTGGATGTAACACTTGGGTGGTGCTGTGCACCTCTCAGTTGCCTGCTGAGCAGCGTGGCTGTGTGGTAATGTGACTGACCTTACCAAGGAAGGGTGCATCTCAAGGTGGGACCTAGCACACATGTCTACGTTATCACCTTATGTGACAACAATAACAATCAATTCCTGCCCCAAGAGCCTAGATTTTTTTTTCCAGCCTGTATTTTTTTCTGTCATATACTATTAGGCTGTGGGAAGGGTGCAGGTCCCACATTTTGGAGCCCTCTGGTCTTCATGGATTTTCGTGGCATGTGGTCTGAGTTGTAGGCCGGGTTGCAGAACGCAACAGCTGAGCTGTTTGGGTCATTAGATGGTCAGGCAGTCACTTAGTTGCCGAAGATTTCTGCCCCCTGTTACTTAATGCACCCAGAGTGTGTGAAAATGTCTGGCAGCGTTGCATTGCGGAGCTGGAAGTGAACCTGAAAAGAGCAGGGCTGCTCACAAATAAGGAGTATCAGAGAGTACTAATGATCTCCAGCATCTTGCACTCAAAGCAGGCAAACACTTTTCTTGCTTTCCTCCATGTTTTCCACGGGGGACTGCCACAGTCCTTTTGCAAGCATGCATTTGAAGGTATGTGCTGATAACAAAGCAAATACAAGCAGTGACAGGCTGCAGAGCCTGCCGATTCAGCTGGCTCTCCTAATCTTTCACTGAAAGTGTTGGGTTTGCTTCTGGTTAGGAGAGCAGATTTCAAAGACACTGTTCTTCCATGCCTGTTTTCACACTGAAGCCTTGATGACGAGGGCTTTTTTCCTCGACCAGAGCCACAGGAGTAAGTGACATATCAGAGCTACCAGTGAATCAACAGAGATTTGGCAGCGATTATGTGCCTCGATCTAGGGTTTAGCTTTTCCTACTGCTGCTGTCTGCACTCTGAAGTGACATTGACTGTCTGGCCTATGGCGGGGAAAAGTCTTTCCACTGCCAGGAAGAGGAAATTCTTTGGTTAGATACCGGCATGGAAACAATGCCATGAGTAGAAGTGTAAACTTCGATATTCCTCTGTCAGGGAGAGCTGTGAGCCTTGCAACCCACTGTCCCCACTATAGGCTACAGGCAGACACTCTGTCTCTGACCCTCCAGCTGGAAACAGCTCCCCTGGGAAGGAGGGGAGTGTGTGTGAAGCCTGGATGGTTTTTCCAAGATCTTTCCAGATAGTCAGTGAGAGACAGCAGCTTTCTACAATAATTCAGAGCTGTTGTGTTATTATGTGGACTGACTCTTAAAGGAGCACCTTGGCTAAAGAAATATTCCTCCATCTCATCTTCCTGTGTTTCAGTGAGTGTTTTTTCCACGTTGTGGCTGGAGGACATACAGTGATCTCGCTATTAAAATTTCTTCAGTGGTCCAGTCACGTGCCTATTTCTACATAGTAAGAATAGCTTACATTACTGATTTTATTAACCTTTTGTAGTAACCCTTTGCATTTCACACAGTGGACTGAGCAAGCAAACACACAATTTAGTGCAATCATAAAATAGAACAGGGAATGGCAACAGAAAGGACTTCTAAGTCCAGCTGTTAACCCAGCACTGCCAAGTCCACCACTAAACCATTTTTTAAACAGTGACTTTGCAAACACTCACGTTCTGTGACCAGTGGTAAAACATGCCACACTCTCATTTGTCTGGAACTCAGGGTCCTGCTGGACTTGACGCCTAAAAAATACCTTGTCTGCAAGTACGTTCCAGAGAGAATGTCTTCCCATGACATTTGAAGTTACCTGCAGATTTCTTAGCTTTCTGAGGTCAAGCAAGACTTTTTTCATTTTGAATATGAACATCTGACAGCAGGTCAGGCTGTGCCTACTATCCCCAACCAGACAGGATGGCCTGCAGACTCCAATACGGTCCCTTCAGAACCAGTGCACAGACTCTAATTTCATTTGCTAAACACAGACATGATAACATATTAGTCATATGATTGCTGGGAATTGTGTTACAGTAGTTTCAGATTTTGCAATTCATCACTTGACCCAATCAAGTGCACTCGCACTCATTCAGGCCACACTAATCTATATTTTTATGCAAATCCCTTAGCAATTTTTTTTTTCTCCATGAGGTCGAGCTTAGCATATGCTGTGACTCATCTCAGATGTGGTGACTGGATATGCAGCATAAATTCCACCATGTACAATCCTATATGCATGCAGCAAACATGCATCAGTTTCCAGATTATAGCAGACACAAGCCCCTTTCATGTAGATTTATTAAGGGTCTCAGTCCCTCTGCTGGTCCTACAAGATTCACCAAGCCCTAATAAGCTCATTTCTTTCAGTCTACTCTCTAATTCACAGTACAGATGGATTCTTACTGCATATTGCAAGGAACGTTAAGTACATCCACGACTTCAAGACCAAAATCAAGTGTACAGATGTATGAAGGACAGATAAAGTATTTTCACAAAAATCTCTGGATTTTGTAGCATTCTCTGCTTGCTACCTCCTGCTGATTGGCTTTCATTAAAACAGCTTGACAGCAAAGTGCCACCAAAAATATCCATGCCTATCACTTCCTATCAAGCTATCATTGAAAGGGCAGTTACATTACAAAATGAGAGCACACCATGATTTCTTGATATGATCACATGAGGATATTCCTAAAGGATTTTCCTTCTCACATTAATTGGATTTTTATATTAACTGATATTAATTCTTATTAATGGTTAATTAACTCAATATTCACACTTTTTGAAAGAAAAATTCAAGATGTTTAGCTACAGTGATGACACACCAGACACAAAGTCCATACTGTTGTTTTACAGATGTCTGAGTAAGATTGTAATGCTGGGGAAAAGTGCCTTGATTTGATTTCTGATGTGAGTATATCAGAGATCGAAGTAATGGCAGCATCATAAATCTCTAACTGCTGTCTAAGACTCCAAGTCCATTCACTCTCAGCAGACCTGTTTCATTGCCTGGCTTTTGGCCAAATCTGTCATGAGGAAGAATCATGTTGTAATGCAATAGCATCCTGACTCTGTAGGATACTGTTTGATCTTGCCTGTATAGATGGGGCTAAGCCTTGATATGATGACATTATGGCAGTGTGCTGCAGCCCTTTGAAGATTAGGGGTTTTCTTAGTCTGCATAAGTTGTACTCCTTGCTGGAAGGATATACATCCTGAGTGGAAACAGAGAAATCATGGGAAAAGCAGAAATAAATTAGGGGATAACTTCTCATAAATCTCTCTTCTCAAAAGAACAAGAGAAAATCTTGCCAATGCCCTTTGCATTCTGGTCCAAGGGAAGAGATATCTAACAGACATGACTTTCCTCATTTCCTTTTCAGACACATCTGCAGAGTCCTTAGAACCTTCAGCCTGCCTCCCTCTGGTGCTCTGGAGAAGGAGTGGTGGCTTTTCACTAGGTTCACCCTTTGGTATTCCCAGCTAACTGATGTACCAAGGCTTTCTCTCGCCTGGCACCCAGGACAGCAGGAATTTGTATCCATCCTTTAGTTACAGTTCCTCATAACAATGGAAAAAATAGGAATGTTAACTGTTTCTTGTATTCAAGAAATGTAGATGAAAATACTGAAGTGATTTGCAAAGGGGGATGAATACCAGTCGTTGCAGAGACGTATAATATTTTTACTGCGTCCTTTGGAAGTACAGAGCCATTTCAGAGGGAATTTCCATGTTTGAGCTCAAGTCCAAGCCCCAGCTAGGGATACCTTCATAGCATCTATGCACCAACACTCGCAGACTGTAAAAACAGGGTGCCATCTCACCCATACCTGAGATTTGATTGTTATTTTTAGAATGGAGCAATGGAAAAGCGAAACCTCAAATCCTTCTTCTCAAAACTGCCTTTGTCTTGTGTCCTGCCTTTGAGTTTGCTTCTTATGGAGGAAGTAATGGGACATGTGTTTGAATGAATTGGCACCATTTGCTTTGCAAAGAGGTGAATCTATGTCCCTTTACCCAATTTCAGACAAACAGTGTAAGCTTAAGGCAACCTTGAACATTCAGGAGGCAGTATAACATGTTCCACATAAGAGGTACCATGTTCAAAGGGATTGTACAGGTGCACACTAGAACTGAGGAGGCTCAGAGTGATGGTAACTCATGTATAGGTACCTGTGGTCCCAATGGGACTTTTCAGCCCTTTGCCTTTGTTAGCTTTTCGTCCATCACCAACCTCAACATTGCAAAGGTTTCTCAATGAGCTAGTGCTTTGGCAGCCCTATACAGCTGCAGTGCTGGCTCTGCAACTCAAAAGGAGGGGTGGTCTTTCAGCTGTGTGCTGGTGGGAATACTTGAGTTTAGAGTATGGGGTGTATAAGTAAGCTGGTAGTGTCTACTGTCATATTGTCCCTGTTAGGGAAAAGACTTGATCCTTGTCTCCATTGTCTCCATTTATAGCTGAACAGACTGGAAACCTGAATGACAGTCTTGTTTTGCACATATATTGCAAAATCTCATGTTGCCCAAAAGATGATGTGCTGTGCAAAGCAATGAGAGATAAAGATGTTGCATTAGATTTACCTACGAAAAAGATCCTGAAAAGATCACAAAAACATGAAAAAGAAAATTCTATATCAAAGCAAGTAATGCTGTGACCATTAAGACTTGCTTCTTGTCAAATTTTGCTTCTGTGATGTCTATTAAGGGTTACGTCCATGTTGATCTCAGTGAGGGGATAGATTGTGGTCATCTTTTGGATGCTTTTTCACCCGGCACTTGAAATAACCTTAATATTTCTGAAATTTTGCTATCACTCTGATTAATTTTATAGAAACTGGCACACTGTAATACAGCCTAATATTCTGCTACAGGAGTTAAAAAACACTGAGAAATTAAAAAAAAAAAAAAAAGAAAAACAAGAAAATAGAGGAGGTAACAACTTGCTAGTTGTTAATTAAACAGACAAGGTGAAAAACACTTTTGAAAAAATACTCGTAAATAATGAATGAAGAATACCCATTGCAATTAATCCTCTTTTCATAACACTATATCTTTGCTGCTTTATGCCTGTGTAATGGAATATCTACATTTTTAAATGCCAATGAAGTTTAACAATTCTTAGTCACAGGGAGTTGCAGGGGATTAATAATGATTTGGCATAGTGGAAACTTCCTCTTACAAGTATTTTCACTTTTTTTTTCCATCATTAATCCTGGATGATCTGTCCATGTCTCTTTCTTTATCTTTTCTCTTCCAGGAGCTGGTCTTCCCCACAGCAGTTCAGCAGTTATGTGGGCTGTTCAATCTGGTTGCTGCAGGGAGGGCAGGTTGCAAGTTACTCTAAATCCTTATCGTGTGTCTGTTACTGGGAACCTCCATCTCCTCTGGTATCATTTGTTTCGTCATCGTCTGCGTGGCTGATCGAACCCTCCAGCAGCTGGGCATTGTTTCAGTAAAGGCAAGTCAGCAATCAAATTCCCCAAGGGGTGGAGGTGGGTTTGTGGTGATGTGTTATACTGGCTCATTTCTTTTTTTTCTTTTTTGTCTCAGAAACAGAGAGAAATCTTTCATTGAAGTAAAATCTAAAAGGGCTTTTTCAGTATTTTTTTTTGCTTGTTGTCTTCCTCTGTTTCTACAGAAACCAGCAGCCCTACTGAACCTTTCTCACTTCCCTCTCACCCTCTTCCTAGGGATAATCACCCAAACAGTGCCTTTTGTGGTCCAGGGTTAGGTTTGTCTTGTACACACCACAAAAGAGGCTCATAGACCACCTCTACAATAGCTCTGAGACCACGCTTAAGTGTCAGTTCTCTTTCTGCCTATGTTTCTTGACTGCATGAGCATGAGCTACCTCTGACTTGGTCCTTATGGTTCTCTCGGTGAGTCCTGGAGGCTTGGGCAAGCACTTTCACACAGTGTAGGTGAGCTCTAGCTCTTTGTGCCCGGGCAGAAGCTTCTATGAGTCTTTGCAGAGTCTTCATATGACCACTGCATAGCGGGCAGCGCTGCCAGAGCACTTTTCTAGGAAAACTCATTGCTGTTAGCACAGGAGAAAATGAGATGTGAAAACCTGAGCTCAGACTGAGGTCCTAAGGGTGTACTTAGCAATCCATGCATCAGATATGAGACAATCCTTTCCTCTTGGTCCCAGCTGCCCTTGGGTACCCTTTGGGTTGGATGGACCCAACCAGGAGCACTCTGACTGCCTGCTCTGCTCCCTTTCAACTCCACCCAAGACAGAGGCTAGAGGAGACCAAATGAAGCTTTTCCCTCATGATGGCGTGTTCCATCGACAGCTGGCACAGACAGGGATAGTTAGTCAGAAACCACTGGAAATGGAGCAACCTAGGAGGAATCTGCTTCCTCACACAGCTGCTATTGCCTAACGTGAGCTTTGCACAACACAGTAATTGGTTCCAACTGACTCATAGCAGAGCCCTGGAGAGGGAAAGTTCACATCAGGAAGCGAGTGCAGTTCCTACATCGAGGGACACCACATTGCAGAGATCCTCAGCTGGCAAAAGAGCTGGGCAGAAAACAGCAATAAGTGATTCTCCACTGAGAGTCACAGAGAAAGCTTTGAGCCTTTCAGAGTAACACAGAGAAACACAGCCAGACCCCTTTCTCTGCATTGTGTGTGGAGAGCTTGCTTCTCTGTCCAGAGAGGGCACTCTTATTGCAGATATTTTAAGAGGTCTGCAGAGACAAGTGATAGAATGGCTGATTGTAAACTAGCATTTCTTAACTGCTGTTCTAAGGTGTGAATATTATATGAGCTCAAATCAACTGTATTTGAAAAGATTTGAAATCTGTTAAAATCAGACTCACACTTCACTCTTTCGTGTTACTGGCTAATAACATTGGCAGTGCTTAATATTGTATCCATTAAAAAGGGGATAAGTGACAACATAAAGACAACATGAATTCTGTCTTTATTTTCACAGGGAAGCATAAGGATTTACTCATTCCTGGTCCGGATCTGTTGTAGCTCTGCTTAAGCTGACTTAGCCAGCATGAAACCAGGTTTGAAACAGCTCTGCTCAGAATATATCATGGTTCCCATACAGCTATAATGTAACGTCTCTGAGCCAGATGAATTTTGAGCCATAGGATTGTTTTCCACAAGACTTGTGATTTCTGACACTGCCCCTTCCAGAGATTCATAATATCAGTGAGATAGTGCTTTCTTTCTTTTCTTTTTAACTTTCCTTTTTTTTTCTTTATATGTATGAGGCAGTGCCCTTTTCTTTTCTTGTCCTTTTTTGCTACAGCTCACTGGCTGCTTCCCTTTTTTCCCAGCCTTGTATTTCCACCCTTCTCTCCCTTCCCCCCAATCTGCCGCAGTGTCAGTGAGAAACAAAACTGCTGAAACCTGAGCTTTCTGGCTAGAGAAGATGAAGAATGAGAGGAGGAGGTGGTAATTAAACCCTCCCCCATATTATTCATGCAAAGGAATTGTCTTTGAACACTCCTTCATCCTGGGAGTCTCTTGGAGTTCAAAGAGAAAGTTGAGTTGTTGTCATTCTAGGGCCATAATCTAATCACAGTGTCCCCCTTTGATTTAAAAATCTTCTTAGGAGGTGGGAAATATCTCTCCCTGTCTACCCCTTTATATTTTATTTTTAATTTTTAGTCACAAGAATGTGATGCTTGTTGTTTTGGCATTTTTCTTGTAGTGTGGGGTTTTATCATTCAACTCAAGCTGATTTCTCTCACTGGCTATGGTTACGAGATCAAGCCTTTAGTATTATCAAGAATAGAAAAATATTGCTCTCTGTAATTGTGGACAATTCTCTGTATACATGATAAGACTAAAAGGCTCTCCAGGAGTCTCCAGATTCATACTTTAAGAAGCAGTTTTGCTATAAATGTTGCTTCCTGGGATAGACATTTACCATCTGCTGGGATAGAGATCTACCATTTTTAACCACTTGGCAACTCAAGAGCATTGAATGTGTTTCTTCATCCTTTTCTTGCTCTGTTTCCTATGAGGAAGCCCAGAAAAGCACCTCTAAACATCAGACCAGTTCCACACAGACCATAAATGCTACCACACACACACAGGTATATGCCCACGGACATATGGTTGGATGGGATGATCCTGGAAGTCTTTTCCAAACTTAGTAGTTATGAGTCTATGATCCTCTGATATACACATTTAACCTGTTTTGTGTTCTTCCATGTGAGGGCTGTTCTGCATCATTAGCTGGAAGAGACAAAAATCATCTATTCTGATTTCTCAGATTTTCAAGTGAAAGCTCTAGTGTTACTCAAGAAGTTGAGTGACAGAGGGCCTATTCCCTCTTACACCAGCTGCCCTCCAGGTAATGTCCACCCTTACTGTAGGCATTTATTAGGCCTGTTTAGGGCACACTTACTTGTTCAAAGTGCTCCTGCAGATTCATGAAGAGTCTAGAGTCTGTAGATGAATAAAGGCAGAATTAAGATACGGTCACCGAATCACAGAATTAACTAGGCTGGAAAAGACCATTGAGATCATTAAGTCCAACCTATTACCTAACACTGTCTTTTCAACTAAACCTTGGCACTAAGTGCCTCATCCAGTCTCTTTTTAAACACTTCCAGGGATGGTGATTCCACCATTCCCTGGACAGCCCGTTCCAATGGCAAATCACTCTTTCTGTGAATTTTTTTTCCTAACATCCAGCCTAAACCTCCCCTGATGCAGCTTGAGACTGTGTCATTGCAGGCTGGGGTGTTTCTGAGCACATGTAAATGAGTTACATGGTGAATTTTAATTCCTTGGCAGTGTAATGATCCTGGGGAATTACCTGTCCAACTGTAAGCATGAATACCTGTGCTGGAGAACTTGACTGTCTGTGTCCCACCTCAGGCAAGATTTCAGGACATCTGAAACCTGCCATTTCATTCTAATATTAAAAAAGACAACAAAATTGAACCTTCCTGTTATGAACCAATGTGACAATAAAAAATCTTTAGGCAAAAATCAATAATAATAATAATAGTAATGGCATAAAATAGATTTTTTTTTCTGTAATTTTAAAGCTCTTAACACATAACTTCACTTCCAAAACACCAAATGCTAGTAGCTCCCCTTGAGCCTATATGTCTCTGCTGAGTAGATACACTTAAAAAACTTCATTGCTAGTTCTTTAGTTATCTAAAGATACACCCATCACACCTGTTTTTAACATTGTCTTGGATTTTTCACTCTAACATTGTTTAGACACAAATTTACAGCACAGTGGTCACTTTTTAAATCTATATCTAGGTGAAGCTCTTTTGTGCTACTTGTACAATTATCGTTTTAGAATCCGTGAAGCAGTTTGGCATATACTTCTCATGCTCGAGTTCATCTCTCCTAACTTTGTATATCTAAGTATTAAATATTGAGCCCTAGATGGTCATTTAAATTCTCTCTCACTTTTCAACAGAGAAATGTAGACACTGAGAATGACTGTTCAACCCTTTCTGAGGTTATCTGGATGAATGTTTCATTGGGAATCTTGGGTGATCATGTAAACAAAGTGCCTACTTCTTAGGTAGCCAAGTGGGAAAAAACTTATCCTTCATAGCCCCAGTCTTGCCTTTCACAGCAGTCCAAATTTGTTTCAATAAGTGTGGCCAGTATAGCTAAAATGCTGCACAGTTATTATATAAAATCTCTGATATTCATAAATGCCAGTGGGACACAGCTGAGAAGTCTCTGACTTATTTCCTTCTACCCATGTGAAAGTGGCCAGTTTGAACACTGGCTGGTTTTGAGTTAGAGCAATGAGAAAGGAAAAGAAATTCTTCTGAAAGAAGCCTCCCTCTGTAAATATGTATTCAAATACACAAGAAGAAGATATGAAAGAGAACACATTTTGCAGTGGTCTAGTTAGAGGTTAATATTTGTATTTTTAGATAAGTCTCCTCATATACCTGAATAGCCCTTTTCTCCAAAAACGGACAGAGCTTGTCTTCTTGTATGAAATACACCATAACTTGCACAACTGGATGAAACTTTAATGAATAGACAACTTGAAACAACCTAGCTGTCTTTTCATAAACAGATGTGGGTCCAATTTCAGATGTTGACAATAAAAAAAATAAAATGCCTGACATCAGGGAAATAACTGAACAATAACATAAAAATTAATAATTTTCTGTACATTAAAACAGACTGTTAGAATCACAACTTTTGTATTTAATAAAAGGTATTGCAATTCTGTACAAGCTGGCAATCCTTCTCTTAGGTGATATTTATCTGCATAAAATACACCATGGAAAGATACTAAAATGTGGTCTTGAATCTTTCTGTAATTTTGAGCTAGTCAACTTACAGAAAGATTTAGAATGCCCAGACCTAATCTGAATTACCCTAGGCTGTATAAAATCATATAAATATCCACAGTACAAAAAGCAGTATTCTGGTCAGAACAAAAACACCAAACCACAACCAAACCACCCCATTATAACCGATATCCCAGATCTCTGGTTTCCATTCATAAAAGCCAAATGAATGAATAGGCAAGGTTATTGAGGTTGCTTGCTGAGCCACACTTCCAGCACAGAACAACCGAGTCCGAATTTGTGTTTAGGTTTGGCTGTTTCAATAACTTCAAATCAAAGTTGTGGGTCTGTTTCCTTCAAATGACCAACACAACTATGATCAGCAATTGCATCAATGTTAGACAATTTTGTAATGTTTAATTTTGTTTACATCTGTGGCTAGAAGGTAGGGAAAACTATTTTTTTTATTATAACCATGGATTTTCTTTTTTTAAGAGAAAAAGCAGTGTAGAGATTTGTACAAAATAATAAATCAACCCAAACCACTTACCTTTTCAATTTTATTTGTTTCTTGAAGGAATACTTACAAAATGTGCAAATCTTACTATTATTTTTGCTGGCATACATTGCATATGTTTCTTTTCTACTCCCCTGTTTGTGATTGACACCACAATAAAGAAGACAAAGTCATGGTTATTCCTACTGTAACTAGAGAAGAAAATATCCCCTAATTGAAATAAGGAATAAGTTTCACAATATACAACAGCAATTAATTGTGTAGCTTGGGGCAAGCAGCTCTAAATTTGAGTGGTGGGTTATGGAGATCTTAACTGAGTTATTCATCAATATTTGTCATCTACAGAATGAGTTTGCTGTCTTTGAAGCCTTTAGACACTTGTAGATTTTTGTGGTGAAAAGCATCATTGTGGTATTGGTCATTTTATTAGTCAAGGATGTATCGAGAAGCCAGTGTTATGTCACATCCCCATCTGCTTTCATTACTAGCATTTATGATGATCTTGCCTTCCATGGTCTGAAGTCAGTCTTCGTGACTTGCATCTCTGATGCCCACCCTTCCTCTCACATTCCCTGAACCCTGCTGTCAACTTCCTTCTGATGCTTGTAATTTGCATTTGTGTTTTTCTGCTTACCGGCCTTTAGTGATATGTGTCCTTCACTGGATCTTGCCTATGCTGGTAACATAGGGATGTGAGTATTTTAAGGTGTGTCCTGATTTACACAAACAGCCATATTTTGCATTTCTGTTCATGACAGATAAAATCATCCCAAATTCCAGAATTTAGCTGTAGTACATGGAAACTCACTTTGATGCTTTGGCCGGTGTGTGTCCATACTATCTCAGTGACAAGACTTCCTTACTTATCTCCGAGGATTCATGGACTCCTAGGCAAGCTGGGGGAATTTGGGCCATTTCAGTTCAACAACTTTGTTTTTCATGTAGTCAGAGCCCAAGGGTATTGCTTTGAATGCTTAACTAGAAGTGAGAGCCAGATAAACACAGAGCAGAAGGCCAAAAAGTCCTCTTGTAAATCTATCAAGCAAACACAAAAACCTCTCTGACCATCAGCTTTGTTCAAAAATGTTGTTAAAGGAAGATTAATGTGCCAAAGGACTCCTGTTACTGGATCGTGGGGACCTGATATATTATTGAATCCTGTGTCTTTCTCTGTATTTCTGTCTGTGTGACTGGAGCTCATATACTGCCCCGCACTGTCCCAGTAGCTGTAGAAACCAATGGAAATATAATTGAATGTGTGAGATTTACTCGATTCAGCTATTCAAAGCATGTGGCTGCACTATCTTCCAAAACACCCTCCAGAAAAGCAACTCTTAGCCATAACTAAAAAATATTCTTGAATAAGCTTCTGAGGTCAGCAGCTCCATGACATGATTGAAAGAATTCTATAGCTGCAAACCTTGGTAAGCACATTTCATACGATGTTCTGATGGAGGAGAGGCTCATAAATGCTGCTGCTGCTTGGAAGAAGCCCATCCAGTCACATTCTTAAAAATCACAGATATGCACTGGAAAATCCTTGATATTTATTTTTGGATACAGGGCTAAACCCTGGCTTTGTAGAGGTGAGGAGAGTTTCCTTTGATTAGATTAGAGCCCAGACTTCTTTTTCCAGCTTGATTTCTAGCTGAGCCCTGTCTCAATCTGCTTCCTGAAGGATCAGCAAGGAAAGTTTTGCTTTTTATGTTCACCAAAGGCAGCATCTGAGAGTGGAAATCAGCCCTGGTTACCACCATTTCAGTAACTGAGTGATTAACACAACTTTTATAATGTCACACTCCGAATGCAGACAGTATAGATTTTCATTCTGGGTAGCTGCAGATTACTAATCTCTGCAGCTGCTGATGAGGAATTTTCTACTAATAGCAAACAAATTCTTTTGAGAGCTCAGCTTCCCCACCAGAAGCAAACACTTTTACACAAATAGATTACATTTCTCGTCTTCTTTAATTTTTAATTTCTTGCCCTATTACTAGGTGCAAAATAAAAATACCCAGCTTACCTCACCTTTTTTGTCTGTAGATTTTCATTCTTCTCCTAGGAAGGTCAGGCTTACTTCCCCCTTTGCAGGTGGGAAAATTGATTCATAGGGAGAGGTGACTGAGGTCATCAAGAGGCAAATGGAAAAAACTGTGTAAACTGGTCTCTGGAGTCCCTGCCCAGTCGCTAGTTCCCTCAAATGTCAGTCCCACAGGGTTTAAGCAAAAGCTAATGGTGATAAATAAGAAACTCCCTACTGACTTAGATGTTCCTTGAAATCAACATACATGCCTGTATATATATATACACATTCTTCCACAACCTCAAGTGATTTTATCACCATATCTTGTCCTCATCTACAAAGTGTTAGATTGACACAGGAATTACAGCTCCTGTGGTCAGAACAATAACATTATCACCACTGCTGCAGGATGACCTAGAGGCAGATTAAACACAACTAGAAAAGGGTTTGCCCAACGAAAGACACAGAATCCCTTTGCTACGGACCTGGGTTTCAAGCACACTTGCCAGACCTGGAGGTCTGCCTGCACTGAAGCATTGAAAATTTTCACTCTGGATGGATGATGCTGTATGAGTGTTCATGGGAAGAGTCCAGCTCTATGTTCTACATGAACCACACCATGCCACCAGAGACCAGAGGAGACAGCCCTGCCCATCTGGTGTAGAGGCAACATTTTCTAGGAGGGTGTAGAGTTCCTAGGGTTACCTGACAAGCCCAACGCTGAATATTTTATTTTTTCTCATACTACTCAAATTTCTGCTTTCCCAGTTTACAAGGTCTCCTCTGTTTGATTATGGGACAACTACATAGCCTGTGATGAGGTCAGGACTGGACAGCATGCAGGTAACTCTCCCTCCAAGGAGAGCTTGCCCTAGGTTCAGTATGGCACTCTATCCTGCTTCCAGCTCCCACAGCCTGCACTGTGCAACTGCTTAGTGTGTCCCAGGTGGATCTAGCCAGATGGATGAGATGCAGAAAGCCATAGGGGGACAGGGAAGACACAGTGCTCCGAATGAGGCTGTAATACTTGGAGTCTTAGCTGATAGGCATTTTTCTGGTTTTCCCCTCCATTTGAGTGAAGTATCACCTAAAACATGTCTCCTCGAACTACCTGGGTGGCTGAGATATCACCAAATGTCTGGGTTTCTGTGGGTAATGTGCTTTAGCTGGATGTTCGCTATGGGACTGACCGTAGTCACCACTCAGCTTTCTGACTCTGACATCCAGGATGGTGCCTGATGTCCCAGTGAGGCTCCAGGGGTCAGACAAGCAGCTCTAAGGTGGCTCCTCCAAGGTCTGGATGGCAGCCAGAGCTTGCAATGTTTTGGGCTGCTCCCTGAGTCTGTTCATGCCACTTCCTCTTCCCATCTTTTCTCAGGGCTCCTCTAAGTATTTTCTAAAGAAAAGGGAGCAATAGCAGCTTCAGAGAGCCCTACACTTTTTGTTAAACTATTTTTAAAGTTTTTGTTTCCTGAATGTAAGAGTTCAAACCTTCCAAATCAACATTTTCCTGCCTAGCCTGTTAAAGCTTCCACTAACTCATCCTGAGTCCCCCATTTAAAGATATGATAACATTTTTTATCCAATTTCCCCTATAATTAGATTGTACAAACACTGTTAGTCTTGCTGAGAATGAGACTATCAGTAACAAAACACCCCATCAACTTCCAGTCCTTTAACAGGATCCCCTTTTTTGTTTTATCAGTCCAATGTGAATCCCTCTGATCAGGTGTTAACAAGCCAGGCTATTTTCCCTTGATAATCCTATAGCACTATAAATATATATTCAATTCTTAGACATCGAATTGTGTGTACTCTAAGGTTTTCTTGGTTTCCCATTCACTACTTCATTTTTTAAAATTTTTTTTTAAAATCTCCCATGTTAATTGTCTGTAACAACAACATCAGTATAGGATGTGGGAAGGAGAAAATAGTTGTTTGTATGGAAAGAAAAAGCCCTTATTTATGATACTACATGTCATGAGGAATTTATTTGATTTATGTTATGTTACGCACATACGTACACTTTTATTAATTTTATCCGGGATCCACATCTATCTGTCAAGTACACCTCATTTTTGCATGATGGGTAAAATATCTTCAGAGGATCACAACCATAAAACAGACAAGAGCTGAAATCTGTTTTGTCCTTGGAAAAGACACTTCAGCTTTCTGCATCTGGAATGGCTGCGGTCTTTTTCAATATATCGACATCTCTTTTTGCCCTTCAAAAATGTTTCAGATTCACCCTTCTGGGTGGTTCCCAAAACAGAAATAGGAACTGGACAGAAGACATCCAGTAACTGAAGAGTCCTAGGAAGAAAAAAAAAAACAAAAAACAAAAACAAACAAACAAACAAAAAAATTGTATTAGTAGACAAAATATTTATCTTCTAAATTTGTATTAGAACACAATTAACTCCTGCCTCATTATGCAGTTTCTCATATGGTATTAAAGATATTACTATCTGCTGGGGACAAAAGGCAAATGAGAACTTCAGCAGGAGTTGTGATCTAGACTTGCACAGATTTTCAGTCAAAATTTCTTAGGACTATATGTAGCAAAGCTTCTAACATTGTCTCCACAATTCTTTTTCTACAACTTTGTAAAAAGCTGTAAATAATTTTAATGTTGATTTTTTTCTATAGAATTCATTAAATCAAGGCCATAATACTGGAAATCCAGTGCCATTATTTAATTACTTTAGTTAATTTAAATATTTCATATTCAAACAAGTTCTTAACATAAATTAATCAAATTAAATATTGAACACCACACAGGAAAAAGTCTATATCAATATTTACATTTTTCGGGATTTATATCACATCAAATCCTTTACAAACATTTCCCAGGGAACACCATCACTGCCCAGGAGCTCAGTATGTGGGGGATGGAGCACCTCTCCTACAAAAACTGTCTGAGAGAGCTGGGCTTGTCAGCCTTGAGAAGAGAAGGCTTCAGGGAGACCTCATTGCAGCCTTCTGGTACCTGCACAGGGCTTATAAAAAAGGAGGAACTTTTTATGTGGGCAGATAGTGACAGGACAAGGTTTAGATTAAGTATTAGGAAGAAATTCTTTACTTAGGCAGTGGTAAAGCACTGGTACAGGTTGCTCAGAGAAGCTGTGCATGTCCCATACCTAGACGTGTTCAAGGCAGGATTGAATGGGGTCCTGAGAAACCTGATCTAGTGGTTGGCATCCCTGCCCATGGCAGGGAGGCTGGAACTAGTTGGTCTTTAAGGTCCATTTCAACCCAGGCCATTCAATGATCCTATGATAAAAAATCATAAACTCTTTTCACACTCACTAAAGCCTTGCAATTAACACCCAATCAGTGCTAAATCTATTTTTTTCTTTACATATGGAGAAAAAAATCACCTTTTGTGGACAGCTTAAAAATGATCTAAACATAGATCTAAAAAGTCTGAATCATATTAAAAACAACGGTCCAATTTATACCAAAAATACAACAGCTAATGAATGAGGGAACTTTCTCCAGCAAAAGAGTAATACAACATACTTCTCGTATGACAAATGATTCTCCTTTCATTTCTGTGAAAAACTTTGTCCCCTGACTGCCATATTACTAGTTTCCTCACTATTAATCCATCTTGGACAAAATGTAGTGATGCTATTGAGCATCCTCTGTAAAGATTATTATACAGATTCTGGCAGTGTTTTTTTCTCATCTGCCACTTCTAAAAAAGTTTTTATATTTTTCTGGTGTTTCAATTTTAAATTTAACCTAGGAAACGTCTACTGCCAGGCAAAATAGAGATAAAGCAGAGACAGGATCAATCAAAAATTATGGAACATATTACTGCCAAATAACATGTGCATTGGGTTTGCGTGGCCAAGTTTTGATAGCAAGGGGCTACAGGGGTGAGAGGCTGCCAGAAGCTTCCTTCAGTGTCTGACAGAGCCTATGCCAGCCGGCTCCAGGATGGATCTACCACTGGCCAAGGCCAAGCCATTCAGAGGTCTTGGTAGTGTCTCTGTGAAAACATATTTAAGAAGGAAAAAAAATGTTATTGTACAGAAATAATTTCAGCCAGAGATGAGCAGAGTGAGAATATGTGAGACAGACACTGTGCACAAGGAGGGGCAGGAGGTCCTCCAGGCACTGGAGCAGAGAATCCCCTGCAGCCTGTGGTGCAGACCATGGTGAGGCAACTGTGCCCTTGCAGCCCATGGACATGAATGGGCATGCAGAGATCCACCTGCAGCCCATGGAGGAGATCCACACCAGAGCACATGAATGCTCAAAAGAGGATCTCATGGGAAAACTGGTGGAGCGGTGTCCTGGCAGGGACCTGCAGATTCATGGAAAGAGTAGCCCATGCTGGAGAAGGATTCCTGGTAGGATTTGTGATCACGTAAGAGAAGCACATTGGAGCAGGCTGTTCTTGAAGAGATGCACTTCATGGAAAGGGGCTCGCTTTGGAGAAATTTAGGAAGAACTATAGCCCATGCCAAAGACTCACACAGGAGAACTTCATGGAGAAATATCTCTTCTGGGATGGACCTCTGGCTGGAGCAGGGAAAGGAATCCTCTTCCTGAACAGTGGCAGAAACAACATTTTGTCCATGACGGTAATTGATGAGTGATCTTTCCTGGTCCTTATCTCAACTCATAAACCTTTGTTTTATTTTCTCTCCCCTGTTCACTTGTGGAGGGGAGTGATAGAGAGGCTTTGGTGGTGCCTGGGATCCAGTGAGGATCAACCCACCACAACATGATTTTATGGAAAAAAGATTTTCTACTATTTTAATTTTTGGTGAACATATATATGCTAATAGACAATAATTCAGATTTAGCCAAGGTATATTCCTACAAAGCCATATTTTTTAGCACCACAGCAGCCAAAAAGTCAGTATAGCACACATTAAATGGATTAAAAGTTGGCTGGATGGCAGATTTTAAAAAGTATTTGTTGGTGGGGAAGTGTTACCAAATGAATATGTTTCAGCCCAGGGGGCTGTTCTGTGTCTAACACTGTTAAAAATTTTTATCAACTCCTTATTTGAACATGTTGTAATAAGCTTTGATGTTTCTTGATAAGCCTGACAGATTAGTTAGTGTTTAGTGATGTTTTCTGCATACTGTTAGCCTATTACATGACAGAGTTCTGCTGTAATTCCTTTTGTTTCCTCTTGTGGTCTAGACATAAAGTTTAACTTTTTAATGTCTATTGTGAAATTCTGTCTATTTTTCTATTTCTTTCACGGATAAAAAAAGGCATTCTAATTGCAAACTCTGTGCTCAGATGAAACAACTGGCGAACTTTAGTGAGTTCTACTTCAGAAAAGAAGAAAGTTTTGTTTCTTCAATCCATGAATGGTTTAGCTACACATTGGAAGCCTCTATTTTTGAATCTACAAAAGAAGTTTAACTCCCACCTAGAAGAATCTCTTCAACTGTTATCTAAATGAGAGAGGTATAATTCTGATAATGTTTTCACAAATAAAATGCTTTTATTTAAAGGTGTTGGAGTGCTGAAAAATATTGCCTCATTAGGAGAATGGCATAATAATGTAAAAATACTAATCAAAGCTAAGTCATGAACAGCAACAACACTTATAGTATAAGTTTGTTGATTTGAAGGCTTAGAAGACACCCTGATTATTGTGAGAGGGAGATACTGTCGGTTAGTATCTGTTCAAAAATTAAAGGAATGAATGTGGAAGGAGCTAATGGCATAGGACAAAGTGAGAATATTATTTGAATTTTTTTCAGTATCAGGGACAATTTCTTTTATGAAAAAAACAAATTTAAGGAGATGGAAAACATAATATCATTCTTAACTCGGGGGAAAGAAGGTGTTAGACAGTTTTTAAGTTTCAGAGGATGAAAGTACAAAGGGTAACCTCTGGTTCTGAAATGAGGAGTCTGTGGATTTTGCTTGTTGCACTGCAGGGGTTGTAGTGAGAGTCTTTCCTGCAGAGTAGGGCAGCAGCCAACAAATTAACAAGCAAAGCAGCAAATAGGTGGTGGGAAAGACTACTTAGGAACAAACCTTGTTGGAACAACTAGCTAAGAGCAATTAGCAGGGCAGCTAGCACCAGCCCTGGCCAGTGGGAAGAGGCAGCCACAAACACTGCCAGCAGAAAGCACCCACCAAGTGTGACTGTAAAGGAAGGACTGTTTGCAAATGGGGCTGTGCCTGGCTGTGAGCACTGCGAGCTCGAGCACTGACTGGTAACAATGACAAGGGCTGCCAGAGGCCAGCCAGCCAAGTGCCTCAGGGGATGGGTACAGCTCAGGCATGATTCTGCTTGGGAATAACAGTCCTACTACCAAAATTTGCCTGAGTCTCGACCAAAGTCAGTGTGTGAGATGCAACAAGAAGAGGATATCTATGGCTGGCACCAAAGCACTGATCTTTCAGAGGTCTCCCTTAGCCTCTGTGGAGTGAACAGGTACCTCAAGGGGGAATGGGATCATGTTTCCTTCTCTTGCTTGAATTTTCTAGGTCGGAGAGTTATGACAAGAGCTCAATCATGTGCTGTAGAAGCACTTCTAGCTTCATGGTTTATACTTTAAAAGAAAAATACCAGTGGAAATTTTGCTTACTATTTTTAAGTTCAGATCTCTCTATTTGCACATGGTTTACCTATAGCTGGTAGTTCCCAAACTCTGGCTTCTTTTTCTTTGTTCTGAGGAATCCTTAGCCATTCAAGAGTCAAATGACTGATGCCATTTTAAATGGGCAATAAACCCAAAACTCAAAAAAATGCTTTCACTCATGAGAGCGGGGAATATCCTTGTATCAAGTATATTACTTGTAAATAGAATTGAATATATGTTTGTATATATATATATATATATATATGTTTATATACACAGGCATACATCTACTTTAAGTTCCATTTAGAACTACTTGAGTTAAAATTTCCCTCTTCACCCCCTAATTAGATTTTTTTATTGTGACTTGTTGACAGTTTTACTCAGTCTGCTATTCAGATCTACAGGGTGTGTTGTGGGACTTCTTGAAGAATAGAATATGGCATGAATTGAAGAAAGGAGAGGTTCTGTCACTAGCAGATCATAAAATTTTTAAAGATCTAGAGATTCATGTCATTAGGAACTTTTCATCCAAAGATCACAAACTGATTGACAAGTATTAAACACTTCTCTTTCACAACAGCCTCCTGTCTTTAAGACACACATTTGATGGTCTTGAAGGATGAAAGGTGGAGAAGTGATGTGATAGGCTAGAAAGTGATGCCCTTCTGACAGGTGCCCATCCATTTCTGCTGAAGCCAAGGGGAACTGAAGGGGATTTGCAAGGGAAGAGTTTTCACAGCCATACATTCAGTCTCTTTCTCTGCTCACAGACAGCAGTGTTTCTTCTTTGTAATACTGTCTCATCTCTATACTCTCATGAAGAGACTTCGTACAAACCTCTGTGGTTTTGGAACATTTGTGTCTCAGAGGCCTGTGTGACATTCTTCCTCTTGGCAATGTTTTGTCACTTGTACTTAAGACTGGACTGTTTCAGGAGCCAAGCAAAAACCACTACTGACTAATGGCAAACATCTCAGCTTTCTTTAGACTGGTAACATTACTCGCAAATTCATTGTTGCAATTCATTCTCTTCTAACTGAACTGATGTGAGTTCGACACACTGTTTTCCTTTATAGTCATGTTATTTATAAATGATATTGTAATCTGGTGGGTAAAACGTGTCATTAATATTTCAACATCGCTGTTACTGGATGTCACAGCATCCACCAGACTGACCTCTGCTGTCTGATAAAGCAAGACAAAGAGTTCATTGGTCATTTAATAGCGTCACTGTCCTCAGGTTGGAGCGCTTCACAGGCTCCACAGTCTCCACTGTGAAGCAAGTGGATTGATTTCAAAGCTTCAGAAAAGTTTGAAATAAGCAAAAGTTAGCTCCAAAATAAGAAAGAGAGAACTGAATTCAAAACTCCCAAATTAGGAATTAAAAAGAATAAAATCAAAGAACAATAAGCAGAGATAAGGTCTTTAGTGTCTGTTACTGATAGCACACATGCAAAGAGAAAGACGCACAAAGCATCACCTCCTGCACCCCTGCCATTTCAGAAAGATTCACAGTTAAAAAAAAAAAAAAAAGAGCAGTCGAGAAGACCACATGCTCTTCACATTCTTTTCATTCTCGTAGGGAGCTATGTGTATATTTCTTTCCTCCAGCCACAGCAGCCTACCCCAAATAGAATTTTATTTTGATTCAGTGAAACAAGATTATGTTAGTACAAAATGTCTCACATAGGTAAGGCAGATGAAAAAGTAGAATTAACCATGGCAGTGAGGAGCTATGGGCTTACAGAATTGCGTAGTTTAAAAATTGAAGCACAGATTTCAATGGGATGTCTCATGATTCTGGGATGAAAGTACAAAGTATCTTTATTAATATTACAAAAAATTTTGCCTGTAGATGAACTAAATCGGAGGTAAGCCTTTCTTCTGAGGCTTTCCCTGTGTGTCAGACTTCTGTTTGTGAAGTTTACATACTTCCTGATTTTGACCAAAACCAGGGCTACTTAAATAACTTGAGAAATGTTATCACTCTGATGTTCCTGAGCCAGCTAGGATTAGAAATGACTGGAAATGTTATGGAAGAGCCTGTTTTCATGAGATTTCCATCCAGATATCTAGACCAAAGGGTTTCTTGTTCTGTGAACTTACAGAACACCTTTCAGTGCTCTTTGATGTAAACTCGTTTCCTGTAGCATAAAGATCCCTCTGCATTGTATCTATGCAAATGACAACAAATAGAATAGTATAAGCTCACCTTTTAAGACCTGACTTTTTGTTTGAACTGTTAACACCTGAAAGATACAGGTTTTCCAGTTTTCATGATGGGGTATTACAGTTTGTTTGTTGAACTAGGAAATGATTGTGTTATAATCTATCCTTGCAGGACCATGCAATAGCCATAGGAAATACTATATTATTTTTAAACAACAGAAACCTGAACACACAGAGTTAAAAGTCCTAATTCCATCCTTAGGGTACCTTGTTTTCTTTACACAGTTACCTTTGGTCTCAGTCTGTTACATGATCTCAGCAGGCGTTTGCAGCTAAACTGAGACCGTTGACATAGGTATGAAGTTTCCAGCTCCAGATCGAAAGATTCCTCATGTTTGTGGATTCAGGTCAGACATTTAGTCTTACCTGAACTTAATTACTATTTGTTTTTGGCTTGCATTGTCTTCTAAAAGGCAGCCCAGTGAAAGACGGAGGCCTGGGAAAAACAAACTGCTTGACCAAAATGGCTTCAAAAGCAGCATTAGGACCACCTCCAAGTCTAAACAGCTCTGGCAGAAAGGTTATCTCCTTGCTCCCCAAATATTGCCACTTCCTGCAGAAGCCCTGCTTTTTTCCTTTGTGGGCCATAACAAAACACACGACTGCTATTACCTTACCACTGTCGCCCATATCAAGTTCAGACTGCTTGCAATTCTCCTCTGACTCTCTTTTACAAGTTTTGCCTCAGAATTTCGCTTTTCAGTCTCGAACAAGGACGTTAGCTGACCTGGCTGTTAGTGACTATAGTTTAGGTCACAGTTATCTCTAGTATCCACCTGTGGCTATCATCTTTGATTAGCAAATACTGCATATACTTTCCTGAGTTAGAGCAAGCAACCCCCTTCTTGGTTTTGAGCTTCCTTTAGAAGTTGGGTTAGTCTGGCAAGCATTTGTAAATGCTTCAGACACTGCTGAAAGGACACCACCATTAAAAGATGCCTGCTCACGTTGCATTCCTTTTAGTATTTTGATGTAGATATAACAAGTGTTACCTGAATATATGCTGTGGGCTCAAATTGTAAACTCTATTGACTCAAAATTTTATTTTCCTTTAGAACTAGTAAAAAAATCTTCCTCTGACTTCTGTTTTTACAGCGAGGATCTCCACAATACATTTGAATGTTTACAAATGGTGGTATATACTATTGAGACACTTATTTCAAGATTTTTATGTCTCATCAGAATAAGCAGATGAGCCTGAGACATCTTGTTATCTCAGTTTAATGAGTTCTCACAGATCAGCTTATTGGCAGTAAATTTTTGTGCATGTACTTAGTATCTAAGACATATTGGCTTGACAGCAATGTGCTAATGTTACTTATTCCCATGAACAAATGACAATTACTTCCTAGTTAATCTTCTTTTTTTGTAACTCAATCCATATACATGGGCAGTTACTACTGCTCTGATGATGCACAGCAACATCCTAAGCTGTCATGACAGGACCATAGATCCTCTTTCAGTTAATTTAGCTTATGCTAAAAGATAATCATAACCTCCTCTGTCTCATTCTTTCACAGAGATGAACAAAATGGAATTGAAGTGAGACTGCAGCTGCTAAACTCTTGTCCAATTCATGTAATAATGATGGTGATCATCAAAAAATATGTCTCAAATAAGTGAGAGTTCTACAACCTTTCATGAAGAAAAATCTAAATCAAATGAATGTGACTATCTGAAGGTGCTAGATGAAATTGGGCAGTTTCACAAGGTGGATTTGACACATTGTTTGCTTATGTGAACTAGATTTGTGTTTAAAACATGCTTATGCAAATTCAATTTGTGTTCAAAACAAGTGAAGAAAGAATATCTGGAGAGTTCAGTAAATCTTTTAGAAGTGAGTTCTGTGCAATCTGCAGCTATGGCAATAAACAGACTATTCTGCCAAAGCCGTATAGCAAGTGAAAACTGATCTGTTTTTGTGCAGGAACACAAGGTGAAAGTTATCACTATGCAAAGTAATGACCTGCAAGCAGGTTTTTGTGCTGACAGAAAAAGCTGAAGAAAGAAGCTGTGCCAAGATGAATGCAGCAGAACAGGAACATGTAGGGCAGCAAACCATTCATGAAAAGACTGACTAACTGACTGCATTTTAGAACAAGCTCTGCAAGCAAACGAGGAATATATTGCTCTATAGTGTAAGGAATTAGAAGTAAAATGACAGGAGGCTGGCAAAAATACATACATTTGTTTCATTAAAAAATGTCTGAAGTTGGTAATGAATGGTAAATGTTTTGCCAAAATCCAAGGAAACAGGTTATCTGCATATGAATAAAGAGATAAACCATGGCATGCCCATAATATTCTGTTAACTGAGAAGACTTGGGTCAATACGAGTATGAAGAAGGCTCATCTCTTTGCCTTGTTAGGTCATGTCTGTCCAGACTACTTTGACTCTGCATAAAGAGACTCTGCAAACAGCATATACACAGTATTGAGTAATGCATAGGACAGGTAAGCAGAAGTAGCATACACCCATAAATGTGCTCTTTCTCACTTAGAAGATGCCTGATGGTGGCCTAGCAGTCACACTCCAGAGGAACAACAGGAGCAGTGATGCTGTGGAGTTGCCATCTTTCAACTTTCAGTTTTTTCCTTGGGCCATATTCCTCTCATGCTAGTATTTTTCCTCTTGAAGCCTCCTCCTAAATCATTAGAAAGGAAGAGAAGTATTGAATTGCCAAGTAAGTCCAGCTTTATAGAGAGCTTTGCTTCCTCAGTGTCATGCTATATGGGTAACTAAAAATGTATAAAATGATATTTATTAATACTTATTAATATTTAATACTAGAATTTATTTTCATAATCAATACATAAATCTGTCTATGTCAGTTATATTAATTCCTACAGAAATAATCATGTTCTCTTGAGTCAATCTGTCTAAATGCAAACATCAAGAAAGATTGCCTTGTAGTCTGAAATGTGTAAAACAATTTTTCCTCAGTAGGTGGGCTATTCTGTATTGTTACTGTTTTCATATACCATTATTTTACTTCAAAGAAATGCAACTCACCACTTTGACGTGATTAAGTTACAGAAATATTTATTATAGGAACAGTGATTAAGTTTTGGTTCCAAGACAGGCATAAGCATCCTCTAATCTATACCATTTTCTTTCAAGATAAACTGTTCCAAGATCAATCATAATATCCCTTCCTAAATATCATTCAGCCCCAAAGAATTTCAACCCTAACCTGCTCAAATATTAGCAACACTCAATTAGTCCATCTCTTTCAAACATTTTTTTCAGTTCTGGGAATGTGAATATTTTTTTGCTACTGAAAATGTAGGAAAAGGCTATTCCCTTGCATGGACCTAGTTTACAGAGAGATAGTCTTCAGTACAGCCTTACAGTGTTTGTTATGAAAATCCTCAAATTACATTTATGTGTTTCAAAATTATGACTAAAACATTTAATAATTTATATTTGGGTCTTAGTGGATAAGCCAAGCCATTTTTTCCTTTCCTTCACTCTGAAAGGGTGGATTGGAATATTCTCTTTGGGTATGTACAGCTGCACTGCTCACAATGGAGCCTCTCTTTGTCTGCTCCATGGTAAGAAGTGCGAGTCTGTCTACTCTGATGGATTAATTCTGTTTTAACATTGGGATGAATGAAAATGAAATTTGGCCCCGTAACTGTTTAAAACTCAATGTATACAGATGTCATCTAAGCCTCACTCTCAGAAACTTATAAACTTCCAGTCGCAATCAAAGAGTTGAATCAGATCCTTGCTTCTCTGAGCTATTCCATGTTATCTCCTCTTCACTTCCCAGGCTCCAGTTTATATGTGACAACTCTTGACTTGTGGATAGTGAGAGTCCCATTGTTTTCCACCTCTCACAGTCTTTTTCTCAACACAATCAATTTCCCTAGCAGAATTAATTCCAGCTTTTTTCTATAAATGCTAGTCTATTTCCTGAGTCACTCTAGGCATTGTGCCAATGAATTCAGACTAAACAGAGGATATTAATTTTACTTTAGCATGTATGTGTTGCACAAAAGCTGTGATGCATGAGGGTTTACTTCCAAGAACTACACTGAAACGGTTGTGTAAGCTTTCAAATCCAAACGTCAGAGATAACTTGCTGAGGGAATTGGAGACACTTAAGAGGAAATCCTTTAAGATTTTCTGCTTTTAGTGATTAAATACTATAAGAAAGTGGGCTGTGATGTATGACTCCACCTAAAGAACTGGATGAGATCAAATTGACCTTGAGCTACCACCTTTTGATATGCTACATATTGATGGTTTCCATGAGTGGATTGTGGGAAGATGCTGGAACTTTGTCCTGAGTGCTTGAGACAATTTGTAACAGAGAGGGGGAAGACAGCAGCCACTTGAATCTGAACACTACCAAGGCATTTTTAAAAAATATATTTATGATATTGTGAAAAGTGAAGCTCACCTTTCTCAAATAGCCTTGTACCAAGTGCAGCCAGCCAACCTATGGTGCCTGAGAAACCTGGATGTTAGTTAATGTTTGCTAGGAATTGTCAGTCCAATCGGTAGATAAAGTTTACTAAATTAAGCTCTATGTTATGAACTCCCCTTTGCCTCACAGGAGAATAGTAGGGATGTTACACAAGTATAACTTCAGTAACTGCAGCTCAACTAATAAATGTTTCCTTAAGGCAGACAGCTGCACCATTTGACCACTGTATTCTCTTGAATAATGGCATGAAACACTTACTGGACCCCTAGACAAAAGGAGGTCTTGCACCTTGTATTTGTGGAAGTGATTGGATTTCCTTATTTGCTCAAGGGCTTTATTATTCCAGCTCATCAGGGCTATGCAGACTTTGTCTCTCACAAACATATAAGAAATGCAGTCCTCAGCACCCACAGCTCCTTACCACTCTTATCAGCTGATTAACAGCACAACAAAATAGCAGAATTTAGCCCAAAAGGCATCACAGAAATGAACTAGTTAACTGCTTACAGAGCTGTTGAGGCTGCCTGCTAGAGAAAAAAACCCAGAACTTAATCCAGTTTAAAGTCTTTTTATCTGAGCCAGAACTGTTAAAAGAGGATTTGCTTCCTTGAAGACAAAACGGGCATGTCCAAGATGTTACGCTGTACGCCTGCAAGGACACATCTGTTGATACATTTGAGGAGCTCTTCTGGCTTAACCAGTTGTGCATGAAAGACATGTGGGCATCTTTCTTGAGAAAATTCGTGTTCTGTGTAGGGCTGATTAATAATGAGAAAAAGCCGTAAAGTCTTTCAGCCCCAAACTTTCACAACTAATTTAATGTTCAGGGAAGTCAGTCTGCTGGGATCGGTGCATCTGAATTTGGCAGTGAGAGAGGAAAATCAATGGGCACCTCCAGTTGTCCACATGTGTTTTTTAGAAGCACTAAGGAGAGAGCTGTATTTTCTCCAACCAGGTACAGCTGGGATGAACCAAGCATTCCCAACTTCCCCTGAAACCTTGGAGTACAGAGCAAGTTTCCCCTCACCAGATACACTCAGCTGAGCTGAGCAGTAGCATGCATGATCCCCATCTTCACGGAAGTGTTGATGCTGCTGGCAAGGATTCTGGGGCTTAGCATTGGGAACAAAAGTGATACCTTCTAAAAGTGTAAGCACACGCTTTTGGTGACAAAACATGGAGACACATGAGTTAACTGGCTACATTTTCCTTTCATAATGTCAGCTGAATATTTCAATGCTAAATATCAGAAATGTAGAAAGTGTGATGAAGTGGAGAAGGAAGGCCCTTTCCTCTATGTCCTCTCCTCTTTCCAAGGGCCCTATTCCTTCCCATATCTGTCTGTGATCTCATCTTCTGCCTTGCCACCCAGATATTTCTCCTTTACCCATCTCTTCCTGTTCCTTCACCCCTGTTTTTTTGCTGAACTCCACCCATATCCAGTGTCCTCATGAGTCCAGGACCATGTTCCACTAGTTTCTGAAATTGCTTCATTAGTTCATGTCTGAACATTCTGCCCTCTTTGAAGAGGCATAACATCATGTGAGTCAGTCTTGCAGAAATAAGTTTTACTCGTCAGATCTTCTTTTAGTTCTTATGGTGAGGGATTGGTGGGTTTATTAAAAATATATGATTAGAACATGGAGAATCTTGCTTGTCTGTGGATAATGATGTAATATATGCAGCTGTCTGGCTTAATCCAGGAAAAAGCTAAGGGAGAGCTGTTATGGACTGTACAACCCACATTCTGGAAATGGAAAGCCAGAGTGAAATGGAGGTTTTTACTTGTCTCAACCTGACATAGCTGATTTCCTCTTTATGCTTATCATGCAGACAGAAACAGGGTTCATGAACCTGCTGTGGCATCTTTTCAGCTCTGTCCTTGTCACAAACCTTTGCATGCTTTTATCTTTTGATAAGCTTCATTTAATCCACAGAGATCACAGAGAAGGGTTATAAGGTTCAACCACCAATTGTGAACCTGTGCTAAAGAGCCCACAGGATGACACAAGCTGCTTCAGCAGGCTTTCCTCATGGGCTCTCTCTGTTTCAGTGAACTGAATGAACTCAATGAACTTAATATCTTTCCCATCATGGTATATTCACATCTGTTTTTGTAGAAGCAGCCTGAGAAGTATTTCCCATAGCTGCAGTAAATAACTAGTCATATATTCACCACTACTTGTTTGCAGCACTCCTGTTCATTTTCTTTGCGAGAGCACCTTGATGCTGCATCTATATCAGCTTTTTCCCACATCAGGTTTGCCATCCCTGCCAGTACCATTAAATGGAATAGACCATGACTCTGCTGACCCAGGTAAATCTTGTCAGCACAATGGTACAATTACAGTGGCTGCCACTAGTGGTCTGTACTGTTATCCCACCAGTTTTTTCTAAGGTAGAGTTCTGCATACTACATTCTAAGAGTCTGGCTCACTGGTGCATTGCTGCAGTACCTGTGCTGTGATAGGTAACAGTAACAGTAGCATGACACTGTCGTGACAGAGCTGAAGGCAGAGCAACTTCTACACTTGAAGTTACAAAAGTATTTACAAAGTTGAATGACGAGATTTCTTCATTATATTCTCTATTAATCGTCATGATACTTTTTAGAACAGACTCCTACATCTATACAGAGTCCTGCCAGAGTATGTGGGACTTCATGAAATTAGGAGCTTGTGGGCAACCAGTCCAGGTGTTGTTCAGGTGTCTTGAGGAAATGCCAGACTTAGTGCTAAGGTTGCCCAAAAATGTTCAAGTGTCACCCAGGCATACACTATGTGTTTATGGATCTGACTGAAAAAGAAAAGGGTCACTGAAGGCAGAAGGATAGCCAAACAAAGACCTCACATCTTCTTGCAGAAATACGTTGAGATTGTGGACAAGGATTTCAGAATTCAGGTTAGGGCTAACTGGCACTAATTTGCTGCTAAACCCCAGGAAGGCAGCTTTTTTTGAAAGCCAAATGCCTATAGAAATCAATTCAGCTGACTGCACTGGGGGGAGGGCTAGAGGTTAGGAGTAAATGAAAGTTTCGACAAAGAATGCCCTGATGATAGTTAAGTAGGTAGAAGCTGATGCAATGGGTATGTGAAGGTGTGTCTTAATTTGGTGGGATATTGAACCAAAAAAGAAGGGATTTTTCAGGCAAATAGGAAAGTGTCCATTTTTAGAAGTACCATTTGAAAAGAAGAAAGGGTAGAGAAAACTACAAAGTATTTACTGTCAACACTGACATTTGTGGCCATTTGCCTTAGTTAAACTCAGTTTTCTGGCATGCTTATTTAATATGAATGCTTTGAACATATTTAATTCTTAGTACTTGAGCAAACAATAAGGAATATCAGTCCTCATTTGAGTCCAGCTCCGTTATGTTTTTTAGTTGTGTCAAAAGGTAATAGTTATAGAATACCTGGCAATATTTTGTGAACTGTGGTATTTATGCTTTGCTTTTGGCAGAGGATTGGAGTTTTTCTTACTCAGCTAGGCCTAAAATGTAACTAACATTTCAGTGTACTTCCACTGCCGTCACACTAATGTTGCCTCAAATATCCTGCAAAGATAGGTGGTGAAATGTTGTCTTGGAATTGGTCTTGGAAAACATGTGCCATTTGGTTTGTTTGCTAACCTATAGTGTTGGTACAGACAGGAATAAAAGTTTTACTGAGCAATGATAATGTATTAATGTATAGAAGAGTGTTGAATTCAGCTATGTCCTTGTCATGTCAACTTCAAAGCTCTTTGGATTGATGGAAATGTGATCTATCTACAAAGACAGTAATTATTTTACACCAGTTAATTGTTATGACTACTTTTTCCTTTGAGGGAGGAGGGAAAGGGAAAGGTTCTTCAAGGACTTGTGGCACAAACCAAGACAGGTGGAAGCACATGTTGACCTTGTGCAAACAAAGCAGCAAAAAAGGTCCAGATGGAAATAACCACATGGTCATGTCAAGCTCCTCATTTCCCCATGTGTCATTTCTGTCATCACAGTCTCTAGGCTGACTATAAATCCCATGCCTGCTCCAGGCAGAGGAAAGTGATACCTTGCACCAGAAGATATGAGATGTTGAAGTGCAAAAAGAAGTAACCTCTACTCTTCAAACAGCATGACAATTACTATGTATGAAATAGAACAAGGCCATTTAGATCACGCTGGGAAAAGTGAAAATATGGATTTCCTTAACAAATAGCTTCTAGGGGCAAGAGGCTAAATATATCTGCTGTAATGGAAATACTGGGAAAGGGAGACGTGCCTATGAGGAGGAGTGCTCAATGTGAACATAATGTGACTTGTAACAGAGTGTAGGGTGCTTTGCCCTGATGAGGTCTTGACTCATTAGTAAGGCATCAAATGCCTTAGTGCTAGTCTGCAGTGAAAGTGATGCAAAGGCCAGACTCATCTGATAATATGTCAAAACTTCCTAGAAAGGATCAGGGCTTTAAATTACATATGTTTTGACAGAGAAGAAAGAAAAGGAAAGGAAGTGGGTAGGTAAAGAATCTGACAATGGATAGTGGAGACTTCACTGACTCTTTTGTATCATATGACAGCATTTCTGCAGGTTGCAGTTCACAGAAAACAAGGCTTTTCTATGGACAGAAAAAATTCAATTCTCAATCTCATTGAATCTCCTTAAATAATCATGGATATGTTCTTGGCTTTAAAACAATCCTGAAACACATACCCTTATCTAACCACTGAGATAAAGAAGATCATCTACAGTGGTCTAAACTCTTACAACTGCTACAACACATCTGCATATGCAACAGGCCAGCATAGTGAGCTTGATTCTGATCTGTTGTTTATTCTGGACTTCATTTCTGGATTTTAAGTTTCTAGTGGCCTTTGTTCAGATTCTTAAGCACAGAATTATTGTAAAATAAAGAGGAGGCCAAACTTGGACTTGGAAAAGGAATTTCTGGCACTGTTTGAAACATATATAAAAGCATGAGGTTTGGCTACCCTTGCTGAGATGCTGTTGCACAATTTTTTATGTCAGAGATCAGTAATTATCCCTCACACAGATCCTGCTGTCTTGGTGGTCTTGAGAAAAACATATTTTTAAGTCACAGTAGTTTTTAATGTCAAAAAATAAGTGTTCAATTATTCAGCTAATACTACTGCAACTCACTTTCAACTTGAGTGAATGTTGGCAGGCACAGTCAGGTTTCTTGCAGATCCTGACTGTCTGTCTGCTGTGGAGTTGTAATATCATAATCACAACGCAATGAGTGATTCCTTGTCTTAAATATTATTTCCCCTTCTTCTTAGAAATAGAACAACTTAAAACACCCTTCTCATGTAGAGAAGTGTTGTTACTTACACTTTACACAAAAGTAGCTGAAGCACCATAGATTCAAGCCAGTCTTCAATAATGGCTAGTTATCTATATGCTTCCAAGACTGAGCATATTAAGCATAAATGGTCATACAGGAGTTTTTCTGATAAATTGGGTAATAGAACCCTGGTATACTAACCTCAGGCCTGCTGGGTAAAAGCACTCTTTCCATTAGTGTCAGTGTTCCCAGTGGGCTATATCTTTTTAGTATATATCCCATTCTTTCACAGATAATATTCCCAAAAGAGCAGTGTTGACTTCTGTTTAGAAGTAATTAATGCAAAAAGTCTCATTGAGGCATCCCTGGAAATCCATGAGAAACTCTCCAAAATTTAAAGCTCTTCCAAATATTTGCTTTGATAATATCCATTATCAAACCTGGCATAAATAGACATATCTGACAAAACAACTTTACTGTCCGCTGCTGCAGAAAAAAGAAAATGTTGTATCAGAAAGGGAAGCTGTTTAATTTCTTGTTGCTGCAAGTCTATGATGGTGTAGTTTGTTTCCAAGTGGACAGGCCATTGTGGGCACTTCAGTGTTCAACTATGAAATATAAGCATCTTTAGTGGGTGATTCAACTTTTAAATGATCAAAATGCTGCCTGAAGACATGTGCTCCTTTTCCCTACGGAATTCTTAAATTCCTAATTTAATTGCCAATGGAAAATGGAATGAAATCTCCAATTAAAAGTATGTTTTAAAAGTTGTTTTATGCTACTGAGTATAGTGTAAAATTTGTCTCTGATATATCTGAGAATAATATTCTCTGTCACACATAGATAAACCTTGTATTCTCCATCACCTGGTTAAAATTGTGAGTCATCAAATATTACAGACATGTGGGATGCAAAATTATTGTATTTAGCTCTAAATCTTCTTTCAAGAGAATTAGTTTAATTCCTCTGAGTACCTACATTTCTAATATAATTGATGCCCTTTCATGCTTAATGCTGAATATTATTTAAAATTAGACTTGCAATTGTGTTTTTAGAAGACTCGGAGTTATTCAGACACAAATACGTGCCTAAGAAGTATAGTGAAAAAAATTTAAGTGCTATAGTTAGACAAAAATATTCTAAAGCAAAGTAAAATATTAAAAATGAGCACAAAACTACACAGAGAAAATATCAGTGGTAATTATCACTCCACAAGCCTTGCTTAAATTGAAGATTAGACAGACAGACAGACAGACAGACAGACAGACAGATAGGTAGATAGATAGATAGATAGATAGATAGATAGATAGATAGATAGATAGATAGATAGATAGATAGATAGATAGATAGATAGATAGATAGATAGATAGATAGATAGATAGATAGATAGATAGATTTAAATGAATGACAACTAAAGACAGTGTGACAAACAAATGGAAAAAGGAGGACAGATGTAGTGGAGCCTCAGAACAACAATGTCTACATTAGCATGGAGTAGAGCCCACTAGAAAGATAAGTGAGTGAAACCAGATGAAACAATTGGTTTTGAGAGTCTGATACCTATACTGGTTGAATTTTTGAGAGGTTTTTTATGTTGACTCTGGTTTATCCCCATAGCTCACAGACTGACCAGAGTAGATTATTCCAGGGCAATCTCATCCAGTCCAGCCCCAGAATTTGGGTCACTCCACCTGAGGCTGCTGCACAACGGGAAACAAAGTGCAGTACAAGGAAACGATGGGACTTGCTTCAAACTTATAAATCTGTTTCAATATGAAGTACTAATGTCCATGCACCATGTGACATACAGGCCTGCAACATAGAATGATCTTATGAGAAGGTAACTTCTGTGTTTTATCTTGATGGCCTGACACCAGATTTAAGAAGAAATTATAGTAAAAGAACAAGTTGTTCTATTTCAGAGTGATCCAGTAATGGTAAAGCTGTACTCTTGCTAAACCATTACCACAGAGGGCATTTATACCAGAGTACTTAAAAAATCTCCCAGTGGATCTTCACTAATAACAAATCTATTACTGAAGACAGGCAAGGATTTTGCTCAGACCATACAATTGTCCGTGGAGTTTGCAAATGAAAACATCAGATGCAGATAAACCTGAGAACATTTTATTTGGAACTGTCTTATTTGAGTCCCCTTCCCCAAGACAAAGCACGATGTGATAGATGAGAAAGAGTTGCCCTTGGGATCCACCTCTCCAGTGCTGCACCTCTTAAAAAAACCCAAACCCAAACCCCAAGCTAACACTTTGTTTTAAACCTTCAATGTTTAAAACTTACTGTGACCTCTAATGCTGGGCTGCAGCTGGGACATGAGAACCACAGTACTGCTGTCAGGACTACATGAGCTGTTATGGAGAAGGGAATAGAGGTTGCTCAGACCCCACCAGAAAATACAGCACAAGACTTGATCTCATGTGTGCCAGCATTTACTTCCCACAGTGAAGAATCCCTGTGAGTAAGATTGGAAGGGACTCTAAAAGGTTACCTAGTCCATGCACCTTCCTTTCTTTGCCACATCAAACTTGACGTTTCCTTGCTTCAACTGTGTTTCAAGCACCAGGATATGCCAGGATATGCAACGTTTGCCACAGGAAAGCAGGCTGAAGCTCTATTTTAATTTAAACCTGGCTCCTAATCCTGCAGATGAAAGATCACTTCTATACACAGCTGAGGAGCCCTTACTAATCTGTAGTTGAAGCATGCAGCTGAGGTGGTTGTACATATTCAGTGTCCTGACCAAGAACTGATTGGCTGTGCATTTTGCTAATATGGTGAATCAGCCCCAGGGTTGACTCATCAGATTTGCCTTTGAAGATGCTGCAGCCAGGAAGAGAGGAACAGATGCAAGGACTGGAGATGGGAGCAAGAGATAGGAGCTGAATGGGAAAGACTCTGATGTGCACCTTTGACTTCACCCAAGTCAAATCACATCCTTTTGTTAAATTTTCCCTGAGCTTTGTACGATTCTTCCATTGACTTCCAAAAATTTGTGCTAATAAGAAATTTTAGATGGATGTCCACATTAGGTATCTCAGATACCTTAAAAGGATGTTTGTATTTTACTTCAGAATACTTTCAGTTGTCAGGATGAGGAGAGTAAATTACTTTTATCAGAGCATTAACAGAGCATAGTCTGTTGTTGAAATTCATATTCTTAGACAGAGGTAAAGAGGTGATTGGGTGTGTAACAACACAGAGTTAACAAAAACTGGTGACATTTTAGCCACCTAGACTGATTAGACAGTTCTGCAGACTACACTTGCTGCATATTTGGGCCCCCGAGTGCCCCTGTACAACTGGTCCACCCTGGCTGGAATTCTGTGAACTAACATGATTGATATTTATTGACTGGGAAACTTTGACTCTTTTGTTTGCATGGAGTATATTTGAGCAATATAAATTCCTATTTGGCAGGCAATTTGAGTTCCCTCTAAAGAGGCTTGTCTGTATTTGATAGTCTTACCACTTTACCTACAGTGGTATAATTTAAACAGCAACACAGAAAATACCCAAGGCCATTATACTGGTAGGAAATTGTTTATATTAGCCTAGCATATTGCAGAACAAAGTGAACCGAACCAAAATAATTCAGTTTTCTATCAATTTCTATCAATATATTACTCTAAGCAAAAGTTCTATCCAGGTATATTCCCTAGCCTCACATCCCATTTCTAACTGATTCAGGCCTGCTGGTACGATAGAAATGCTTTTAAATTTTAAATAGTTCCAAAATAAATTGTATTTTCCTCTTCTCCCCCAAAATCTCTATGTTTGGCAAGTCTAAACCCTCTGTTGATACCTGCTTGGGTAGAGGTCATTTTTCATAGGTCCCTTTGACTCTACAGACTGTGAGCAATGCTATGAGCTCACTATGATATATGTTAAGGTAGAGAGTGGCTTTTCCGTCTTATCTCAGTTGCTTTGATGGCACGGAGAAGATAAAGAACATCTTGTTGCTTTTGATGCTCCATGTGAGGAAAATAAAGAATTGTCAACAGCAAACTTTTCCAAACCTTCCACTGCAAACTATTTGAACAGGTCTTTGAGATGCTTTGATTTATTTTTGTTTGTTTGTTTGTTTTCATCTGCTTTGACTGTAGACTAGTCAAATGTCTGGAATAGCTAGAAGATGCCAAAGAAAAAAGGGAAAGCAGAACAGGCATCTTAAACAGATCTTGCTTGCCTGGGTTTCTGATGTGTAGTGAGTGAGCTTGATTCTGTGCTCCTGTCACCTCCCAAAGACCTGAGGTCTTGCTAAGAGGTTGCAGAAGACAACCTGCCAGCAAGAGGAGGGACAGCAGAGGCACACACAGATTTATAGGTATCAGACTACAAATGCAGTGCAAGAGCCAGGGCTATTGGCTGCAGCTCTGACCTAGGCTGCTTGAGCAGCATGTTGGGCTGGGTGTAAAATGAAGCCCTTGACTCACCATGTTCAGCTTGTGACCAGTTCAGTAGTTCCTAGCACAGTTGGCCAGGACCAGAAAATCCCTCTATAGGTATTTAATTCTCCTTGTGCACTCCCCAGAGAGGAGAGAGAGTGAAGCTAGGGCCCACGGCACTAGAAATTCCCTAGGCATTGGCTTATAAGGTTTGTACAATGTTGTCTTCTACCAGGTCATATCTAAAATCTGTTAAAAAGTCAGCATTGCCTTTTCCTTTATGCCTAGATTCTTTCTCAAAAGGGCTGTTGGCTCCTAAACCACTTATGGACTTCAGTAGTACCCATCCATCACCTCTTGTTGTACTGAAGACTACACAAGTCTGTTTACAAAATGTTCAAAGAAGGAGGAATTTGGGAGCTGGCCTGAAATCCCTCCTGTGTACTTTTAGCTGACACTTCTCTCTGTAGATTATAAAATGCTTTATAGCTCCTTTTCTTCTCTTTTCCCCACTTCCATTCATTCTTTCTACAGCTCTTTGCTCTCTCCCCTGAGATAACTGTGGTCACATAACTGTTTAAAACTAAAATGGCAAGTTTGGGGGTTTTCTTTATCTTCTGTGTACCACATAAATGCACCAAGCAATAAATTCTTCTTAAAATTTTCCCTGCTCATAGCATGATATGCTTCCCATTCCACCAGTTCTATTTTGCCTGCAGAACCTGTTGTTGAGGTGTCACATGATTTCAAAGGAAACAAAAGCTGTATGAATTGTGAAGTTATTTGGTAAGAGAGGAGAAATGCTCCTAAATGTTTTCCAAACATAATGTTTAAATCCTTTTGGAATGCAGGGAAAGACTGAAAAGCAACATCTCCCAAACTGAATTGGATACTAGGCCATGATCGCACAGACTCTCCTTAAAAAATATCACCAAGGGAGGATTAGGTTGGAATTGGATTTGACAATATGGACAAATTTGTGCAGGCAAATCTGCAAATTAGGAAAAGAATTGTATCTTATCATATTAAGATACAATAGTATCTAAAAAGGAGCAAATATTTTCTACTTAGAGAGCACTGGAAGCTGTTTTGCTGCTGGTGACATAGCCAGAGCTACGCCATCACATAGAGTCATTAAATAAAATTTGTATCAAGTGCTACTTTTTTTTAACTGCCAAAGATATTGTCTTACAGAATGTGACTGTTACATTACCACACGAAAGCTTTTTCTGCTATGAAATATAAGGTTTCCCCTGCTTTAGACTGCAGAATTTGCATTGCTTCTTTCTTGGTATTTAGAGAGAGAAACTCATTCTGCACAACTGACTCAAAGTAAACCATCATTCCTCATTGCTCCTTCCATTGTTTTTACCTCTGCAATCAGTGTGTGTGAGGGCAGCACACCAAATAAATTTCTCACAAATGTCTACAATGGCATATCATCATCAGAGCAAGATGTGGAGCTTGCCTCTTCAGTTGGCATAGTTTTATGGCTCACAGTAAAGGAAGCTCTGTGGGTGGCCTGGACCCAGCTCTCTGTGCTGCTGTGTAGACAAAGTCTGCCCTCACTACTCCACAAGAAAGCACAATAATTTGTAGACTTTAGGGAAGCCTGTTCTTGTAGGTAGGCAAGAGCAGAAGATCCGTCTCTTGGCTGGGAGTTGTTCAGCCCTGCATGGAGATTGGAGGATGGTAAACTCCTCTGCAATCCTGGTACTGAGCTCTCCTTTCTTCCTGCCACCCTAACTCTCTCCTGTGACTGGTTCTATCTGTCTCTCCACTTAAATCCTTCTCTTCCTCCCCTCTGATTACTCCTCTCCCCCCAGCCCTGGCCTCTCCACTGTTGACCTTCTCTCCCCTTTCCTCAGAGTGCCTAGCTCTTCCTGACACCCCTTTCCCCATCTCCACAGTGGCTGATGTCCTTGACACTGAGTAGAGACAGACAGCCACTACTTGGTATCCCTGTTGCCACATAACTGCATTTCCATATTGTGAGGAAGCTTGCCAAAGTCCTGTTCCTCCCATAGCAAACTGAGAGCTATCACCAGCTGGTAACAGCTTGCAGACACAACTTGCTGACTCAGAAATATTCCTGACAGCAGCAAGAAAGCTCAGATTATCATTATCATTATCATTATCATGAAAACTTTAAATCAAATCCATTCCTGCATCTGGTTATTGATCAAAGCAAATCCTTTAAAAAAATTAAAATATTTATTTTATGAAAGCCTTAATAATGTGAAATTAAGGGGATCATTTCTATCATATTAGGATATGATGACCACCAGTGAAGTGTGAATCAAAGATCTTTCTTAAAGCAATCCACAGTGACTGCCCTACAAAGGATCCCTCCAAGCCAGACAAGCATTCAACATTCCTTGTATATTCCTCAGCAAGCAGGAGGTCCCCAAGTTCATAATTTTCTGTTTTAGCACAGAGGAAGAGACAAATGTTCAAGGGTTATGAATAACTTCCTAGCCTGCTGCTGGCTTTTTTGTCTCATTCACGATGACATATGTGTAAGAAGTCTGGGCTGTTTCTGACGGGTTCTCTAGAAGGAAACTGGGCAGTGGTTGAAGTGGGATTATTTAGATAGCAAAAGGAAAAATTATTTGAGGCATCACATGACTGTCTTACTGTATCATTTAGGAACCTTGACACAGACTGCAGTCCTATTTTGCTAGGCTCATGCATCACCATCATGGCTAGGCTTCATGAACGAAGATATGGGAAGGGCTATACCCACGCTTGCTGCAAGTGCACTGATGGCTGAAAAGCATGTACAAGCAGGTACATATACTGCTGAGCTTGAAGGGGCTGCACTTAAGGTAGATCTTCTGCCAGTGATAACGGGTCTGTTTCTAGTATCTACAAAAAATTCTTGATTGAACCCAGTAGAAAATTTCTGATATGTGCTGGAGGGGTAACATGATAGGATGTATTGGAGGATGTCAGGAATAACCTTTGCATAGAGGTACTGCATAGGAAAACCAGGGATGACACAGAGCTGGAGTTACCATTATTAACAAGGAGGAACTGGCTGGCCCTGAGATGATAAATGGTAGCATTGTCTGTAGTGATCATGAAGTGAGTTGTGAAGATCCCACAGTGAATGGGGAGGCAAGTAACAGACTAATGGCTCTGGACTTCAGATAATTAGATTTTGACTTATCCAAGAAGATGGTACTTTGCATACAGTTTGCTGCTCTCCCAACCAAGCACAAGAAAGAAACGCCAAAGAGGAATGGGTACAAGGCAGGCCACTAAGCTGGTCAAAGTCTGGTCACGTGGCTGGTTTGCCATGTGAGAGAACTGGAGTACCAAGATTTGTTCAGTTCAGGAGAAACAGCTTCAGGTCGCTTGACAGCTGCCAGGAGTCCTGAGGGGGTCATCCGGAAGAAGGAGTCACACTATTGCGAATGGTGTACAGCTGAAGCAGAGGTTCAGTTAGAAATCTCCTGAGACCCCTTCTGACTAAATTATTCTAATAATCCTATGAAAGCATATGAGCACCCTGAAATGAACTTTCCTAAAACTTTGTGGATCCAATCCTCAGATCTCTTTCACAGTCACCTCAAAAAAAAAAAACAAAACAAACGCATCTCCATCCCATTAACCATATTTTCAACTTTAATATCCTATCCACATCCATTTTGCAATGTCTTTTTTCTTTCTTAACACCATTCATGTCAAACCATTTTTCTTCATGTCTGTTGCTTAGGAGTGCCTTCTGTAACCTCCAAAATCCTCCCGAATCTTTCCCTGCCATCACTACTGATTACCTGCCATCTTTCTGTTGGTTGCTCACACAGACTGTATCAAACTACCTCTACAAAAATCTCAACTTCCTCTCTCAGCATTCCTGAGGAAAGGAAAAATGATGTATTTTTCTTGTAAATTTTTATCAGCATCCTATTTTCACACTAGCAAGATGAAATTTTTGTTGCCTATATGATAACATATAATTCTGTAATTTCATTTATTGCAGACATATGTCTTTACAACGAAGATCTTTCTTTTCTCTTTTCTTTTCTTTTCTTTTCTTTTCTTTTCTTTTCTTTTCTTTTCTTTTCTTTTCTTTTCTTTTCTTTTCTTTTCTTTTCTTTTCTTTTCTTTTCTTTTCTTTTCTTTTCTTTTCTTTTCTTTTCTTTTCTTTTCATGAAAGTTAGTTTGAAATCTAGTTTTGAAGCCTTTCAACAGTATTACTGAGGCAAAAGTTAATTTTCCATCTTGCATTTCCACTGTTTATACACATATGATTTAATTGTTCCTTATGGCCTGTAAATAACTTTCCGAAAGGAAAAGGAGCTTCACTCTGAATGCGAAGGTCCATGACATAGGTGTTGTACAGTGTTACCTTTAGGACATTTCTTGCAGTGAGTGGTGCTGGGGTTCTAAGCCTTCTCAGTAATTCTCTGTCTGGATAGTGGCTGTGCTTTAGCAAGTGCTGCTCAAGTACACAGCACACAAAGCCCTAAGCAACAGTTGCAGAAAAGAACTACAAAAGGATATTATTGAATATTACCCAGACTTATTTTTAACAGTAGTCAGGGAACAGAAACAGAAACAATGTTCTCCTTCTTTATGAGGAAGTCGTTAAATGTGAGGGAATTTTGTATAGAAGCTTACTGGCTGTAAGCAGTGAGCTTAAAAGCAGGCAACAGTTTTCATTGAATCCTAATATATACACATATATAATTTATAAGACTGTGTAAATACATTCATAGTCAAAATTGTTCAGTGTTCTACAGATGCCAAGTTTAACATCCATTCACAACTTGAGTGCCTTTCAATAGCTGTGAATTAACATCTTCTTTATGCTCTCACAGAATTTTTATACGTCTAAATACAGTTCCTGGAAGGTGGAAAGTTGGAAGAATTATATTAATGCAAATTCATAAAAATATTCATTAATGACTATTAAGTACAGGTTTATCCTGCAAATTGTAGTGCTTTGTAAAAAAAAAATCTTTTGTTGCACTACGTCTTTTGCATAATAATACTCGAGAAATATTTGGGAAGGTGCTTTGGAAAAACAACATGTGATTGCTTCTGCTGAGACTAAAACAGCCAAGATAATTAACTTTGGAAAGTTACAACTGATTATATATGAGCATCCATGATGACCATAGAACCTAGTAGGAAGACACTTAGTGACTCCAGTAGTGTTTGGATTATGTTTTTAATCCTAGCGAAAAGCACAGTGTCAGCCTTATGCCTTAAACAGGTGTAGCACAGTGAGAAACTGAATCCCTCCAAGACAGGAAGGTAGCAGGATGCTTGAGAGGATCCTATCCCACGCCATCTAGCTGCCAGCACTTAATCAGGCATATAATGACTGAGAGGATACATTTTCTGAAGCTTTCCACTTCAATTCAAGCTATGGTTAAAATGTGGTCTGCATTCCAGCATTCAGTGAAGAGCAGATACTGGAGAAGTGGACACATCACATCCGAAATAAGACCAATAAACTTACAGCAACAGCAAAACACCTACAAAATTTTCATAGACTCAGAGAGTAATATTCAAAGGGACTTCTGCAGGTCTTTGATCCCATCTGTCATTCATGTTAGGTCCAGGTAGAGCGGGTCCACTCAAATTTCCGGTATCCCAATGCATGAAGAGTCCACTTCGTCTCTGTGTTCCTTCTCCAAAATTGACCACTTCCTGTGAAATTCTTTTACCTTAGTCATATGTTGTGATTTATGCCTGTTGCTTCTTATACCATTTTTATCTTCTCTAGATCATCCCATTAGACAGTTGCATCTTTTCATCAAACTGAATAAATCCAGCTTTCTCCACGTGGGGAGCTTCACCCTTCGGTCATCCTGGTGGCCTCACTTCAGTCTTTTAGTACCTGTCCCTGACCATAACAATTTAAGGAAAAAACCCAACAAAATCTTTTACTTTTATCTGATGTTTTATTTCCTGCACATATTAAGGTATATGAAGGAATATATTAAAATCTACTAAGGAATGAACATCAATATTTCTTCTGAACAAAAATAATCCTGCCAAAATTTTCCTGATGATCCTGGTTAATGCAGAGATCAAGCTATTCTGTGCCTTCGGAATAAAGTACATTCATCAGAGTTCAAGAATCCAAAGGGAAAAAAAAGATCCTGGGGAAGGAAGAATTGTAGTGCATGGCTGCTCAGTTTTGCCCTTCAGGAGCTGGAGACAGTCAGTGACCATTATCTGCTCATATGCTCCGTGCATTTCATGAATCCCCATTCCTTACCCTTTTCCAACATGTCCTTCCTTCTTCATTCACCCCCGTATTTAGTCACCAAGGCTTCAAACTTTCCCTCTTTCCCATGATCCCAGACCTGTAAGTATTCACATGCAAAGTTTGTTTTCCTTTTGGAAATTCTCCGATTCCTTTCCAACTTTTCGGCTGTTTTCCAGTTACTTCCCCCTTTCAGTTAACAGTGCTGTGAAAGAGGCAGACTAGTTAGATGCTTTGCTCTCTTCATGTCTGCCCTACTTGGACTTGAAAGGACATTGGCTGAATATTGGATATCCTCAGAAATCCTCCAATTACAGTGAAGGCTGCCAATCTACAGACCCTTGTGCATTCTCACTGTTCACACATAATATGATTTTTTGGGTTGTGAATCAGGTTCACAGTTACCTACAATTGCCAGCTCTTTGTTGTTTGTTAATGCTGTACTTCCTTTGCTTCCCTGTGAAGCAATGGGAGCCATAAATAGCCTGGAACAAACGACTGGTCAACTGTGAGGAAAACCTGAGACAGAGATTGATTCCCAAATCTGGCAAGTAGTAAAAAGAGAGGGGAAACAGGAGGTAAAAGAAGCTGTGTCACATGAATCTCATGTCCAGGTGACTCCAGGTAGGCTAGTATTGCTCTCCATTAATGAAATGACATGTAGTTTCAAGGAAATGAGAATATGGTGAATTTTAGAGCATTTTAAAAAAATGGCCTTAATGGAAAGGGATTTTACTTTCTCTACCGCACAGCTTCTGATCTTTTAGAGATTAGTCAAAAATCCTGATGAATTGCTGATGTTTTGATTAAATGATAGAATCATCAGAGTTGCGAGGGACTTTTAAGATCATCCAGTCCAATCGTTAACCCTGCACTATTGCTATGACCATCACTAATCCATAACTAATCACTAAACCATATAACCCAGTGCAAGATCCAGGTGCCTTTCAAGCATCTTCAGGGATAGTGACTCTGCCATTGATAGGACTGATTATACTTCAGTCATACATGGTAAAATGACCATTGGTCTTTTTTTTCCCCCAAAAAAATGCATATCAGGAGAACCTGGTTGACAGCACTCAGAAAACACATTATCTTCAGTTTTTATGATGGATTTTTTTCATGCAACAGCTCAGTACAGTCACAGCTGAATCTTCAGTTGTATCCATATACAGAAGTTATGTATGTGCACATGTATGTCAACATTTATGTTCTGTAAGACTGTTTTGGTTTTTTGGGGTTTTTTTTTTGGAAGCATTCTTTTGGAGCTGAAGCATAGTGTAGCCATGAAGTAAATGTGGAACTACTGTGATGAAGGTGAACTGTAGTTCAAGAAACACAGGAAGGAAAGGAAGTAGAGGTTTCAGCAAGTGGCATTCACTGATCTTTATTGCTTTCAGTTTCAAGTGATCTCACATCTAGTGAGATATTCTGTCTCCTCAGAGAGGTTTCTATCCCCTTACTCTCCTGAGCCAACGGTATTTCCTCTCTGTCCTGTAGATACGTCCATGGAGATGGTCTTGTGATTACCCTCAAATCTTTAGATTTAAATTGTCAATTAATTGACTAATCATTAGACATTATGAACTTGAAGTTATTTAGCTGTATTCATGTCTTGGGCGTCATTTTGAAGGGCAAGAGTGATTCACAAGAGTGGTTCAGCAAATTGGCTTCCACAATGGCCACAGGTCCATTTCTCTCAAGGAAAGCAGTGAAAATGTTGTACATGTAAATCTGACAGATTAAACAAAAAATAAGTTCAATTTATATTCACTGAGGATCTAGGGAATGAATATACAGCTAGTCACCACTGCCAGCCTGAACAATTGCTCCTTCTCCCAAGTTCAACTGTTATCAGTTAGAGAGCTTGTGTTAGGTATCCTCTGCAAGATCACAAAGAAACGAAGGGCTATTGCCCTCATGTGTAAATTTCCCCACGGAAAAGCTTCACTTAAATGATAGAGTGCCTCTTATCTGTCTTCAGATAGCAACACAGTGGAAAATTCTGTATACAGCAGATTCTCAGTCCTGACATAGCTTTATTAAGTCAGACAACTACTGACTGATGCCTAGCCAATGAATCAAAGCAGTTGCCTGCACAAGGTGTTGGATGAACTCAAATAACAAAGAAGTATGTAAAAGACAGGGTTTTTTATAAATCATTAGGGGAAATTAAAAAAAAAAA
>VXBA01003970.1:25934-42263 GCA_013399895.1 Serilophus lunatus | reverse complement strand
CCCCCCCCCCCCCCCCACACACTGCTACCAAAACCTGGCCACAGAAAAACCAATACAACTGTGTCAACCCCCTATGAAGAGTTGTGAGCAGTCCTAACCAATGCTCAGTGTAGTTCTCGACCACTGCACTCACATTTCATAAAGGAAGTTTGAATCTGTCTCTTCTGCCCATGTAAACTCAGAAGCCTGAACCTGAAACTTCTCTGTTTCTTGGGAACATCCCATTTGAGGAAATCAAATCAGATCTCAATCATCCTGTTGAGTCCACAGCTATTAACATGAGTGTCCTGGTTTCAGCTGGGATAGAGTTCATTTTTTTTGAAGTCACTGGTTCGCTGCTGTGCTTTGGATTGAATGTCAAGATAATGTTGATAACACACTTGTGTTTTGGTTGTTGCTAAGCAGTGCTTACCCTGAGTCAAGGACTTTTCAGTGTCTCATGCTCTGCCTGTGAGGAAGTGCACAGGAAAATGGGAGGGAGCATGGCTGAGACAGCTGACCTGAACTGGCTAAAGGGATATTTCACAGAATATCATGCCCAATATATAAAATGGGGAGAGTTGGCCAAGAGAGGTTGATCACTGCAAGGACAATTGTATCGTATTGTGCATCACTTGTTTCTCTTACATTGTACTCCCCTGTCTCTCTCTTCATTACAATATTATTGTTATTAACGTTATCATTATTATTACATTTAAATTATTAAACTGTTCTTAACTCAAGGGTTTTTCCATCAGGTGGGGCAGAGGTGAGCAGAGAGAGCTCTGTGGTACTTAGTTGCTGGTTGAGATTAAACTAAAACAGTGGGGGACATCATCATCTTGCAGATGGACAGGCAGAAGACAGACATGCTCGTGGTTTAACAAGCCAAGTGCTGGGTCCTGCACTTGGTTTACAACAACCCCATGGAGCACTACAGGATCAGGGAGGAGTGGCTCAAAAGCTGTTTGGCAGAAAGGGATTCAGGGATGCTGGTTGACAGCCAGCTCAATATGAGCCAGTAATGTGCCCAGGTGGCCAAAAAGGCCAGTGGCACCTTGACCTGTATCAAGAATAGTGTAGCCAGCAGGACTAAGGAAGTGATTGTCCCCCTGTACTTGACATTGATGAGGCTGCACCTTGAGTATTGTGTTGAGTTTTGGGCCTCTCACTTTAGAAAGGACACTGAGGGACTGAAGTATGTCCAGAGAAGGGCACCAAGGCTCTCAAAAGGACTAGAAAACACGTCCTATGAAAAATTACTGTGGCAGGTGGGTTTGTTTAGTCTTGAGAAGGCTCAGGGGACCCCTCATTGCTCTCTGCAACCACCTGAAAGGAAGTTATTATGAAATGGGGTCTGCTCTCTGGTAAGAGGACCAGAGGAAATTACCTTTAGCTGAGACAGGGGAGATTCAGATTAGATATTAGAAAAAAAGTAAAAAAAAAAAAAAAGTGGTCAGGCATTGGAATAGGTTGCCCTGAGAGGTGGTAGAGTCACTATCCCTGGAGCTATTTAAGAGGCATCTGGATCTAGCACTGGGTGATAAGAGTCTAGTGGTTTAGAGGTCATAGTGTTAGTGCTGGCTTGACAATTGGATTTGATAATCTTAAAGGTCTTTTCCAGCCTTGACAATTCAACGATTCTATGATTCTGTGTCCTGCCCTGGGCAGCCTGCACTGAGCCATCTCCCAGGCATCTGGAGAGCAGCAGTAGCAATCTGGCAGAGCCAGAGAGAACTTGAAAGCCAGACACATGCTAACATGAGCTGCAGAGCCCCACTGATAACTCTGAATTTGAGTCACAACACCATAAATTTAGAATATACAGAAGTAACGAGCCAGATGGAGCAAACAACCCAAGGCCTCACCTGGAGGCCATGTCCAGAAGCATGTTAAGGTGAACCACTTGGCCTGTTTGGTATGTGGGAAAGAGTCACTTTTTTGAGGTTTCATCTCCGATGCTGGTCGAAGGTGCAGTTGTAGTCTGGCAGCCTTTTTTCCCTCTAGAGCTGCTGGTAAACTGGGCTCCTGCTGCTCTGGCAAAACTGAGAGTGCTTTCCTACATGGGCGACTTTTTTGGATTCAGTGATGCAGAGTCAGGAACAGAAGCACAGTCTGTGCAAATGGAATATGGACGTCAGAGGAATGGATGTGATTTGCAAGACTCAGGTGGAACATATGGTCAGGTGGGGACAATTCCTCACCCCCAGGAAAATTTGTGAGATTTTTCACAACTTTTCTCATCCTGTGTCATAAGGCAAAAAACTCTGACTACTTCTTTGTTGCAAAGGGACAAACAAAATAGAAGTTTGTGACAATCCCCATGCTTTGTTTAAATGCCTTTGGGATATGTTGTTTTGCATTTTATCTCACTGTTATTTGTCTAATTATCTTCCATTATAAGTTCAGCAAAAACATTTGAAGCTGAAAACAGGTTAAATTTTGATCACAGAAATGAAAATCAGATTTTAATTTTAATAAACAAAAAAAAAATCAAGTCATTAAACCAACTTAATGTTCTCCTGCTCAAAAGGTTTTAAATTGTCAATTTGTCAATTTTTAGTGCAAAATTGTCTCACATAAAAAATTCCAAACAGATTGTATACCCCTTTCTTTAACCTTAGTCCCCTTAGACCCTCTCCCATGATGCAGAAATGATTGTGCCTGTTTTCCTACAAATGTTAAAACAGCTATGGAGGTCCTTTGGAAAAGAGAAATGAGCCATCTATAATTTCTGAGCTGAAAAATAAAACTGATATCAAATAATAAAAAATTATCTCTTAGGAAACACAAATGCTGTAAAAAGACCTGTGCTTCTTAAGGACAAAAAATTATTTCCTGTTTCAAAATTAGAGGAACTCAAATATGAGCCAAGCAATATAAACATTTGCAACACTTTCTGCCTGTCTAAATGTATTTATTTTAAAATCAAAAGCTAGCCAAGGTGCTTGTGAGATATAACACACAAAAATACCCCAACAGTCCAAGAATTAGTGAAAGCAAAAAGTCTCAATTTTTTTTTCAGGATCTTGTCTGTCTAATGCCCTACTTAATAAATCTCTTCTCAAATTTAGTTAAATAGAAAATTTATGTAACATAGAACTGCACATGTAGAAATTCAGGAGGCTTAACACCACTTCTGGCCAGCTTATACCCTCACGGGACACTCAAGCTCCAGCATGTGGTGAAAAACTCATCCATGCTTTAGTGTCACAGATCCTACTGCTCCTGCATAAACAAAGCTAGCAAAATTCTGAATACTCAAAACCAGGGTGAGATCATTGAAAGAATTCAGCTACCTGGAGGTCTTACTAGGAGAAGCTGGTCATAATTATAACCAATCAAGAAAACATGATGGGTAAGTCCAGATTCTCAGAAATTTATTGAGCTTCCTAAATGCAATAGGAGTGTACTGACAGACAGCGGCCAGTGAGTGGGCAAAGCTCTGCTACTGTGAAGGGTGTGCTTGCTTCTGGCTGTGCTGTAGGACCATAGTGCTGGCTGCCAGCCTGTCTACTCCTGTCTCGTGATCACCAGGCGAAGTGTGAGGCTGCAGGGAGTCTCCCTGTCTCAGACAATGAACCACCTGAAGAGAGCCCGGGTATTTCAGTCACTTGTGATGATTTCTCCATTCCCAGGGAAATTGTTTTGGAAAACTCAGACATGATCCTAAAAGTTTAGGTATGCTGAAAATCCTGGCCACGGGGAGGAAGAAAACCTATGTTTCTATTCACTGCTTGTTTTGAAAGGACTCGATCCAAAACACAGAGAAAATCAAAGAGTGATTCCCATTGACTTAACGGGCTTTGAGTGAAACCCAAAGGGCTTAATATTAAACTCCTCGGGAGCACATGCCAGTGAAACTGGGGAAGAGTTCTCAGGCAACAGACTCCTTTTTCCACAGCTATCCCATATCCAAATGTCTGTTTTCTTCCTTAGTCCTCCCTCTCTTCTGCATCCTGCTTGACTGTGAATGGCTCAGACAAGTGTGAGTCAGATCATCCCTTTCTGGATCCTTGCAGATGGATCTGTTCCTTTCTTGGTCCATTTTCCTCACTGGGAGATTCAAACACTGAGGTTTAAACACTTTTCTGGGGACCCTTCCTGAGACACATGATACTGAGTTTTGGCAAGACCTTTCTCTAATACCCTTTTCCAGACCCATTCTGTCCCCACAGAAACTCTGGATAACAGCTGAGATGCATTATACTAATTTTCTATTCTTCTGGTGCTTGATTATGCATGTAGCTGTCAGCAGGTAAATTTAAAATGAATAAAAGGCAGGCCTTCACACAGCTTGTATCCAATCTGAATAGTTTGCTACCACAGGAAGCCACAGAATTGAAAAAATAAAGTCTGAAATGGATTGAAATTGGAATTTCTTGTGAGAATCTTATACCACTTTTCAAGTGAGTTTGGTGAGCAAAGTAAGAGAATCAAGGACTTCAGCTCTCACTCTGCATAAGACTCAGCTATGATACTGTTACGTGTTTCCTAACAAATTTTGTTCAAGATCATTCTTAGCTTCAAAGAGTGGATTTGTGCAAACTACATCCATCATGTGGGAGGGGTTATCTGCCTTAAGCTTTGAGTGGGGCATAATTTTGAATACAAATAGCTGGTAGTGGTGCTCATAATAATGTATGCTCCTTGTTTCTGTTTAAGGAGTCCAAACAGACCATATTCTTCCTCTTCTTGGTGATCTCCAAGTGCTGGTCCATGATTTTATGATGCTTCAGCCAAAGTCCCTTCTGAACTTTCAAAGTTCCTGCTCTGAAGAAAGGCGAACTAGCTGACGCCAATGAAAATATTCATTTGATCTCTCTTGACATTTCAAGGTTTCATGAATATATTTTTTTTTCTGTTCATCTAAGTCTTCTAGCATAAGAATATGGTCATTTGTGCAGAATGATTTACTGCAGCAGAGAAAGAAATATGGGCATTAAACACTCAGCCTGAAACTTGTCTGTGCAGGGGAAATCCTCCCTTTCAGATCTTCTTTGTAGAGCAAAACCATGAAAAGGAGGTCTGATCATTTTTTCATTAGTTTTGCTCAGAAAACTCTTTCACTTTCCAGGCATCTATTTATGCCTGGCATTATTAATATTTTTCAGCATTTCTAAAAGCTCTTAAAATGAACCAGAAGTGCAAAGAAACTTTCCCTGGGTATGTTTTATTGCCTTCTCAGAAGTGGCTGATCTTGCACTTACTGCAAGTGATAATTTGGTATAAGGTTTCTTTTCTCTGCTTGAAATACAATAGGAGCCTCCCACTTTCACAGAAGTACATGTAACAGCACTTAACAGACCAGCAGTTCTCAAAGACCTGGATTTCCTCAGCTACCATATGTTCTCTGCCTTCTTCCTCCTATCTCCACCCTGTTCTGCTCCATCGCCACCCATATCTGGTCAGATAGCCTCACTACAAGAGATGGTGGTGCCACATAAGAGAATATTATCATACCACCACTTGCATCTGTATATCTATTTTTGTGTGACTTACCTTTTTTCCTCTGCCTCTCTCTTTTTGTATGTTTCTGCTGTATCAGATAATGCTTGAAAAGGACCAGAACTCCCTGCAACTTTGCCACACAATTTTTAATATAAAATAAATTTTCTCCAGAAAAATTGCTTGACAAACAATCTTGGATTTTTCCTATCATAGGCTGTCATGACAAACCCATTGTTTTCACCAAGAGCTATTCCCTTCCTGGTGTTACAGACCAGTTCTAGTCAGCGTTTGCTGTAACACAGAGATGCAAAATACAATTACTAACCCCTTCCACAAGAGCAAACAACTCTGACTTGGATGATGATGGATTGCTGAAAGCTAGATCTGCTTTCAGGGCCTGCCTCTGTTAGTCTCAGACCTGAGAGAGATTTTTTGACAGGATAGTAACCTGTGGGTAGGAAGTAGGCTGAATATCTTTACAATTCAGCAACCTCTTCTCATCTCTGCATCACAGTGACTTTGCAACCACAACATGGCAGAGACTTTCTTTTCAACCTCTTTGTGCTCGTGTGGTCAGGCCCAAATTCACTGCTTATAACTGTGGATTGTTGTGTCCTGTCTTTTAAATGATGACTTTCACCATTCTTCTCCTTCAGGTCCTGGTAAGGTGGCCGGAATGTGAAAATAAAAACTCACTCAGGGTGACTTTGATTCCAACAATGCTTATGTTCCACTGGCTATGCAAGGACCCTAAAATGGCTGGGTTTACGTAGGTGTTTCAGTGAAGTATTTACAGCTAGGAGGAGGAACACAGGTTTTGGGGTCTATAATATTTCCCTACCTGTGAAGAAGGCTATGATGTGAAATATATTAGAGGATTCAAAACATTCAGTTGTGGTTTTTTTAGGAGTCTTACAAGAAAGTTTAGATATGATTTGTATGTATCATAGATGAAGAAAAGTAATCAATATATACACAAGGTATACTATTTTATGACTTATCAAAACTACCATGGCTGGTCCTCTCCTTTAATGCCTATCCCTATATCTAAGTTTTAAAAAGAGTTCCATTTTGGTTGACAAAAAAGAGGTAATGAAACTCTGCAGAGAAACAGCTACCCAATAGAAGATTCTGTCATAATAATGACCTACATTTTGAAATTAGTAATGATTTTACAGAGTTGAGTAGACCACTAGGGACATTTTTTATGAAAATTTAAGTTTGAGAGAGATTTCTCCTTTGAGACAAAGCTGGACTTGGAGAGAAATTATTTATCTAGACTACAATTTTCATATTTTCAGGTCCAGGATATATACATTACTGCAAATCAGGAAAAGATCAAGACACACGCTTTTTTTCTGGCTCCTTATTTTCTGCTTTTTGTAGTGGTTGCTTTACTACATCTTGGCAATCAGGAGACAAAACCCATGGATCTCCAGCAGAAAGACATGCAATCATATTCTGAACATTGAGCTGAATGACAGCCTGTGGAGAGTTTGCTAAAATATCCTCAGCCATTAGCAACTTCACTGACAGATTCAGTTTTGGGGTTCTGAAATTATTCATGAATTCAGCAAGAAAACATAGGGAAAACAGTGTAGTACTTTCTAACAGTATTTTAGAATATTTTCTTAATATTCTTTTAACTTTTGTATGGAGATCCTGGAATATTCAAAGAAAAATTTTTGTGTACAAATACATATGTCAAATCTAAAAAAAAACCAAAAAAACAAAACCAGAGAGCAAGGAAGAGCATTATCTTGCAAGGAGCCTGTTTGAGTTCACACAATCATAGAAGCATGGAGTGAGTTGGAAGGGACCTTAAAGATACCTAGTTCTAAACCCTCTGCCATGGTCAGGGACACTTTCCACTAGATTATGTTGTGCAGAGCTCCAGCCAGCCAGGCCTTGAACACTTCCAGGGGTATTACAGCTAAAGGCATTTAATGCTTGTGGTGGTAAATGTCTGAACCAAAATTCACTCAAAACTTTGCATTTTGTATAAGTCTTTTCCCATAACAATGTGTTATATACCAAAGACACCAGAAGGCATGAAGTGTAGGAAACAATAAATTTATATTGTTAAACCAATTCTTTTCCATAAATTAAACAAGACATTTGCTGACAAGCCTGCCACAAACAATATTCTGCAACTGTGACTCCTATTATTAAGGTTAGGAGTATGTCTAACTAACATCAATTGCATACACTAAAAGATGAGAAAGCCTGTCTAGCTAACATCAATTGATTTTATTAAGATGAAGAAATCTGTCTAGCTAACGTCCTCAGGTGATCAACCGGTAAATGTGCTCTTTCATAAAGTTTTTTTAAATGCCTCTCAACTGCTGAGCTTCTAGTTATGAGGGAAAGCATCAGAACATTACCTTTCTAATGAATGCGACTTGGACAAATTACTTGTTTAGGTGATGATACTTCCAAGTTCTCAGCATCATCAGTGGTTCTCTATGCTTATGAGAATAAAAGAAATAATGAGAAAGGCATTGATAATTTTTGCCATTAAGTGTGAAGTATGTATCTGATACTGGACTGGTTACCCTCTGCCTTTTATATCAACAAGCAAGTCAGGATACCTTTGCCTTGAAAAAACTGGCCATGCACTGCCCAGAACTATATCTCAAGCATATCCATTGTCACAGCTAGGTGATGCACATGGTCCCACTGATAAGTTGCTGGAGAATGTGATGCAGGAGGTGCTTTAACTCTGTCCTTTGGCATCTTTTTGTCTGTAGTGGGACACATGAAATGACACTGGCCAATACTACTTGCTTTTCCTCCTCTCTTAATCCCTATATGGCTGTAATCAGGGCAGGAAGTTTTCCTTCACTTTTTGAAGAAAATGAATTGATTTGTCTTTCCCCTTGGCTCCTTTCATAAAAAAACCCCCATCCTGTTAGTCCTCTGGAGTCTGCATCTGGTATCATTAAAATAATAGCAATAAAAGCTTCAGGAGTGTCCTCCAGCTATCTCAGACCTCAGGCATCAGTGGATATAGTTGTCATACCTAGCTACATCAATTGCAGAATTTCTAACTCTTTTATGTATAAGAAATCCTAATTTTGTGCTTAGGAAAATAATCTGGCATTGTACACAAACCGGTGTTCTCCTTTTTTGTCTCCAGTTTTTATACCTTCTTGTCACTGAGATTCGCTTTTTTGAGGATAGTCTCTAGTTCAACATGTTCCTCCAGTTGACTTGTCTTGAAATGGTATTACCATGTTTTTTGCCCACTAATTCTCTTGTCTATTACAAAATGGTCTGTAAAGGAAGATTAATAAAGAAAGAGAAATAACAAATTCCAGATGTTATATTATCTTTTGTGGTGGTTCTCAGTCCCATAATTGTTTCTCCAGGTCTCCTTTATTTTTGGGTGAAAACCAGTAATGGCATGCCTAAAACAAATGTACCATCAAACACCTCTCTGTACAACAGACTGCAAAACCTCAAGTATCTGGGATACATGGGTTTGAAACGGGTTTTTCTGGGGAAGGAAAATGTTTGCATTGTTTACTTGTTTGCTTATTTGTGAAACCAGTTTTTTTTAGAAACCTGAAGGGAAGCTGAAGTCTGGGAAATCTGCAGAGCTTCTCCTGCCTGTCCTCCTCAGCTGAGTGGAGGACTCAGCGTCGGCAGGCTGAGGGCTGCACACGCAGGGTTTCCCTTGCCGCCTGCAGGCGCTCTGGGCTAGAGTGAGTGCCAGTACCCGATCCTGCCTGGCGTCTTACCGGGGCCACGGGTCTGCACGGCGCCTCTCCGCTGGCCACAGAGTGGAGCACGCAGAGCCACTCCTGCCATTTCTCCGTTTTTCCCAGCGGGTCCTGGCTTGTAGCGGTGGCCAGAACAGAGCAGCAGCAGAGTGGAGATGCTTTGTGGTCACCCGCGCTGGTGATGACGGACTGCCCGCTGCCCTCCCTCACCAGCAGCTGCACAGAGAGCTCCAGGAGGCGTGAAATCTTGGTGCTGCTGTGCTGCAGCTGGCGTCACTGCCCCTGCTCCAAGTTGGAGCGGGTCCCAGCAGTGGCGGGAAAGGCTGGCAGGAGCCCCATTGCTCCTGTGGCCGGTGGCCATGACAAGCCCTGGGCCAGCGGCTGGTGCCCCCCCCCTGTACTGCTGCAATGGCGGCTTGGAGAGCATGCAGCAGGAGTAGCTGGTGGCAGCAGCTCTGCGGGAGCCGTGCTGCACTGCTACAGCTCCGAGCAGAGGCAGGGTCAGTGTGGCCGGCTCCCCGCCGGGGGTGGTGGTGGCCCCGTGGCCCCACGGTGGGTCACTGTGAGCAGCGAGTGCTCCGTGAGCAGGGCTAATGGCACCCTCAGGCCCCGACTGCGTGGGTTTTGGTGGGAACCGCCATTTTCTTCAGAATGCCAGATCTCTGAAAAAGGAGGAGCCAAACGCTTCCGGCCAATCAGGGGTCAGCCTGGCTGGGAAAAAAATGCCAAATTCTCGCAGGACTTCCTGGGTAAAAAAACTGGAACATAGAAGTCCTGCTCTCTCTTTTCGGCTTTCTCCCAAGCTGAGAGGAGCTACGACTCCCATTCTCCCAGCTCCTGGACCGCACGGCTTGCTTCCCCTCAACTCCATCAGCACAGGCAGCAGCATGGCGCCATCGGAGCTCCAGTGGTAGCATCCGGACACCACTCATCAAACTGCAAGTGATAGCTTTCCCCTTGGGTGTCCCTGGGGGGGAGGGGATGCTTTTCACCATTTTTATCTTGCAGGGGCTTTGAGGGCTGGGAGCATACCATCATTGAGGCAGCTTTCCCTTCCTTCCCCCTGCTTCTCAGCCGACCAGCCGGCTTTGAGAAGCAGTTCGGTTTTTTTGTTTGTTTTATTGCATAGCATTGTTGGGTGTTATATTGTGTGTACTTTGTCTGATATCTAGGGATCCTATAAGGTCTTTAGTGCCCTAGAAAATAAATCTGTTACTTGCTGTTGAATCTATTGTCTTTCGTCACTGTTGCATGCCCCCCAGTGGTAAAACCATCACAACATGGAAGAAGAGGTCAAACAGTGAATCCTTCTGTAAGTCTTTCAGCTGTGATAGAGACACCATATACTTTACTCCCACAGCAGGTTTCAAAGACTCTGTAGTACTCACTCCATCAGCTGTGCAAGTCCTGTTCTATTGATACTATTCCTACAAGTCTGCGCTTTGCAAGTGGTGTTTTTGGCAAAGTGTCTGGCTGAGGGAAGTACCAGGAATATCTGAAATAATATTTATTTATAAAATAAAAAGTAAGCAGGAAAACCAGAAAACTTAGGAATAGAATAATAGCAGGAAATGCAAGATTTAGGGACTATTGACAGTTCTTATTACTGGCTACAGACTGTTAAAACCGGAGAAGCCAAAGCCAGATTTCTATCCTACAAATGAAGCATAAAGAAAATGGCACAGGTGAACCCACCATCCTTCCATGGTTCAGGCATTCCCATTCTTTAGTTTTCAGGAGAGAAACTGGAGAATAGTCCCTGTAGCTGGTGTCACTCAGAACCTTCCCTCACAGGAAATGCACCTCTGGTCCTCTCTGATCGCCTGGAGTTCGGACCCTACTTAAATCTTTCAGCTGGTATTCTTGCTCTTTGGCTGGTTCCCAATTCCTGTGTGCTGCTGTCACATACCAGGCCAGCTGCTTCCCCAAGCCCTTTTGGAGACCATGTGTGGTTGTATTTAGCAGGAGGGTACTGGAATGCCGGGCAGGCTTGCATTGACTCCAGTGGAAGCCAGTCTCAGATCCTGATACATAGGAAAAGTAAGCAGCTAGAAGGTTGCTTCAAGAGCACTGGACCAGTGCTCAAAAAGAAACAAGGTCAGGTGTGAAAAAGGAGGAGAGAGAGCAATAAATACTTTTTCCTGGTGTTGATGTCAGGCTCACCAGCCTATTCTTGTCACACCACTCCCTTTTTTCCATGCAGGCACAATATTAGCTGTCTTCCCTGGTATTTCCCTGGTATTCCAAAATGTGTTAAAAGTTAACATCTGCATGGCAGAGATCATTTTAGTCAGCTGTTATGATATCCTGTGATGATTGCAATTTGAACCTTTGCTTTAAAATATTTATCTCTAGAAAATGCTGCCTAATGTTGTTTTCAGCTACTAATGGCCTGGAAAATCTGGCATTTTTCTCCTCATCTTGTGCTTTCCAAATATAGCACAGATATTTACTGAACAGCAGTATTTACTGTCAGCAGCACTATTGATGAGGTTACAATCTTTGTTTAGTAATGGGCTTATGTCATCTTAAAGATTTATTACCAATATAGTTATTATTCTTATTGTAGTAATCCTACCAAGCATAGTTTTCCCTGTAATAGCTTTAGCTTTGTGTAGGAGTATATCTGCCAATGTATAAATTTTATTTTTCGTTTCACTTGCTATGTATTTCTTTATAGTATCTATGTTCATTTTCCACCAGATTTTAATTGATACCCTTCTTTTTCTTGATTGTTGAACTGTACCACTTTGACCATTCACAAAGTCCTTCCATCAAAAAAATTATAGTTCATTTTTGAGTAGCTACAATTTTCTTCCCCATCCACCCCTCTCACAAGCTTCATTTCTTTAGCCTTTATAAATCTATTTGTTATATATATTAAGACTATTTTTTCTCTACCTGGAGTGATTATACTCTTCTTCGTAAGGACTTTTCTCACAACAACTATCAGCTTCTTGATGCATGGTAACTTTTTAGACATTATCACAAGAACTTGCTGTGAGAGAGTCCTCACATTTTTGATGTTTATTACAAATAATTAACAACAAAATATTACTTGAACAAGTAAACCACTTTCTGTGTTTTGGGGGTTTATTTATTTATTTACTTCAGAAGACATTATAGCCTACAACAAAACAGATTTGCTTTCTGGGCGTATGAAGTGTAAAGGCCGAGTTAACCCATCTGATCAGTAATCCGCAAACCAGCTTTAAAGGTGCCACTCAGAACACAGTTGCAGAGGCCCTTTCCTGCAGTGCTTTCGCTGAGCTCTTGTACTAAAGCACTTACAAATCAGGCTCCTAGCCCAGACCTACACGTATTGGAGATGCAGACAGTAGCAAGTGACCTGACTGTGAGCCAAGGAGTTGCTGCATGGACTGATGAATATTTAATGATGAAACACAACTGAAGTGTTTTTACAGAATCAAGGGCAGCTGCTGGTTGGGAATTCCCCCTTTGTATAAATGTGATGTTTTATTTCCTACCACGTTTGCAGCTTAAAGATGCTTTTGCCATAAGGCCTTCTGCTTTTAAGATTACAGTAGCAATGACAGATAGAAGCGGTTTCAGGCCTGCAAAAAGACTGCTAAGCCTGCTTCGGGGACTAATGTAGATAAATGGCATCCTTTCTAGGCAGACTTTATGGTTCAAAACCAGACACACAGGATATTCTCAGGTCACTTACATTTTATTGCTTCATCTGAGATAATTCATATGATCTATCTCTTTTAGTCATCCTCCCATCCTAGAAACACCCTGTGTTCCTCATCTTCTGTTTCAAAGGCATTTACAATACAGTTAGTAGTAAGGTTCATTGAGAGAGAAGACAGATGAGGGACACCTATACATTTATTTGAAAATAAAAAGGCTGCCTGTCTGTTAGTAATAAATTAGTGGATAACAAAGCCATAAGTACTCAGTGGTTATAAAAACTTATCATTTCTGTAGCCCTTCTGATTGTTTCATCTTTGTGCTGAATAAGCACCTCAAGTTGTTTCACAAGTAGAGAAGTGTGAGATACACAATATTTAATTGCCCAAGCTCAAGGAAGCAGCACAGTCCACAACAAACCTGTAGAGCACTTAGGCAGTAGGCTTCATCTATTACATAATGTAGTTGTCTATCATCATAAGACAGTTAAGACTTATTCCCTTGCCCTGACTTATGAGGGTCTCTGTAAGGGCAAGTCTGTCAGTGTTCCTGCCTCTAACAGTTCAAGCTCCTGGAGTTGGATGGCTTCAGGGGATGTTGTTGGGCTGGATATCTGTGGGATGTCTTGGGACGTGTCAAAAAACAGCTGAGAAGGATATGGGCATGAGAGTGAAGGTGAGGGTGGTAAGGATAAAATTTAGTTAATATTAAATATAAGAGGTAGGTTTTGCAGGAGACAGGAGCCTGGAAAAAGAAAAGGGTATTGTAAGAGGAGGAGATGTAGGATTGAATATGGGAGGAGATTGGGAATACAGAGTATGTCCTGTGATTGAAGGCAAGTAGAAGCTATAAGGTATGAGGAGTGTGTCAGCCTATATCAGGTTACCCATTACCCATACATCTGAACTAAATTAAGTATGTGGTCTGACCACTTATTCACAGTGGCTGCAACATCAACCCAGCAGCTGCTGAGACAAAGCTGTTGCCTGTGGCTAGATGGGACATGAAGATTTGATGCTTCTCACCATTAGCAAAACTATCAACTTCCACTCATCTGTGATAAATGCTTTAATTCCTCGAAGCCTTCAATGTCCTGCCTATACCACCTTTTTGGGGAGCTTATGAGACAAGAGTCATAGAGCTGCAGAAACACAGCTATACAGCACAGAATAGGAAAGCGCAGTATGGGCACTATATAGTCAAGAAAGACTTTTTTTGCAGTAAAACAGAATATTCATCCTAATAACTTGTAGAGAATCCAAATGTCATTCTCAGACATTCTGGTATGACTGTGGGCAAACAATCTACCATCTCTGGTCCAGGTTTAGTGAAGAACATAAGCCAGGATCATTATTAAGCATGCAGCAATGGGAAAACCACAAAATATTATATGTATACTTCAAGACATGTAAAGAAAATTATTTTTAAGGAGAAATTCTTATAACTATTTTACATGGATGCAGAACAATTCGGAAAGACTCTATTTGAACTTTTCATGACTGCAAAAAGCCTTCAGTCCAAGGCTCAAAATCTTATTGGTTCTTTTCAGCTTAAATCCAAAATGTCTAATCCAGAAAAGCTTTTGCATTATATCTTCGTTGTGCTTTTTGCTGTTGGACAAAAAGGAGGTTCCTTAACAACTGAAAAGCTTGGGCTCTTCAGAGAGATGTTTCTTTTCTAAACTGCAGCAGTGAGTTGAAATTAAATATTTGTGTTTAATGCCAAAAAAAAAAATAGAAAAACAAAACAAACAAAAAACCTCAACAAAACAAGGAAAAAACACAAGCAAACAATTAAAAAACTCAACAAAAATAACCAAAGCAAAAAAAAACAAACCACAATTTTTTTCCTGAAAAACCATATTGATGGAATGATCTCTGTCAAGGCCAATAAGGTGCTTCTTCACCCCCAAAGTGAGCTTTTCTTTCAGTGTGTATATTTCTGCCTCCTGATAATGACTTGGCAAGCATTGAAATGTGGCTACTGCTACTAGCTCACTGATCTCTTGTTTGGGGACAAAAAGGACATCCCCATTGCCTGGCAAAGTGGTACCTGTTTTGTATGAATAGACAGAGGCCCTAAGCAAGCTTATAAGAGTGCAATTAAGGCAGTGCAAACCCTTATCCCTGAGAGTGAAGAGGCTTTAAACAGATAGAAGAGCAATTCCAATTTAATTTATTCTTTTAAATTCAGATAAACCAACTCTGCAAGACATACGTTTCTCTTTATATCTTCATTTGTTTCTATACTAGTTGGGGTTTTCTGTAGTTTTATTTATTTAAATATTTTGGCTCAAAAAATTGTGCCTTCTCCAACTCCAGTCGCTACACTTTTTACAAAAGTGTAAAAAAAAAGGTATGAAAAAGTCTTGCAATCTCTGTCCATAACCTGCCTTTATCTTGCTTAAATTTTGTCTTTGAGTCCAGGCCCTGTTTTATACATTCTTACAGCAACTAGCACAGTATATCAGACATGGATTTCAAACCTCATGATAATATATATGTTAGATTAAAATAATGGAATTCATGGCTTACACTCACTCAGTCACTGCTTTCCACTGCAGAGACTGAGATTGTTTCACCTCTGCTGTTCTGCCTCGGCACTTGAAGCTTCACATAACCATGCTTTGAAGTGCTTCTTCCAAGTTCACAATTTACTGTTTGAAATGTCTGATGTAATGCTATCTAATCCTTTCCAGGGCTTCAGGGAAGACAAGCTTTCGGTTTGGTGAAAAATGTATTTCTGTAAGGCTATTAGAATAAAATGAAATAGAAACCACTTGTGGAGTGAATGTCACAAGGCAGCTCGATAAGGGTTTCCTTTTGACTGAAGCAGAGGTCAGCTCCTCCCCTACTAAAAGCAATAGCAGGTTTGCTGCCAGCCTCCATAAGCTCCAGATCAAACCACAGCTTCCATTCTGGACATTTTTTTATTTGTCTTTAATAATGTTGATGTTCAGGAAGAGGTCAAATGTAAAACATAGGACCTGTTTTATAGGTTACTTGAATCTCTCTTTTTTTAAGTTGCCATATAGATTGGAAACCATACATGGAAGACCTGAATAATCTTACACCTGGTAGCAATCACTACTCTGCTTTATGCACTCTCTTCCTAATATCATATGTGAGCAGACGGAGTCTTTCCTCCAAGGGTGCTTTTTATTCATGTTCTTGAATTGAAGTTATCACTGTGATCTTAAACCATTTTTATTAGAGAGTCTGTTTTCAATCAAGAAAGAAGGGGGATTTGCAATGAAGAAAAAACACTGGTGGGTAAAATGAACCACCAAGAGACAAAAATAAACAAAGAAGAATTTCCTCAATGCCCTATTTCATCTTCCTTTTTCCTTTTTATTAAGTAAAACACACTAAATAATTTAACATAATATTGTTTTTATAAGCTCTGTCACTAAAGTAGCTGCTTGTTTGAAACTGAAGGACACAGATTATTCTTTATTTTTCTTTCTTTCTTTCTTTCTTTCTTTCTTTCTTTCTTTCTTTCTTTCTTTCTTTCTTTCTTT
>VXBA01003970.1:0-25247 GCA_013399895.1 Serilophus lunatus | reverse complement strand
TCTTTCTTTCTTTCTTTCTTTCTTTCTTTCTTTCTTTCTTTCTTTCTTTCTTTCTTTCTTTCTTTCTTTCTTTCTTTCTTTCTTTCTTTCTTTCTCTCTCTCTCTTTCTCTCTCCCTTCCTTCCTTCCTTCCTTCCTTCCTTCCTTCCTTCCTTCCTTCCTTCCTTCCTTCCAAGGGAGTGTTTTGCTGCTTCATTTTCTTCATCCTATACAACTCCAAAATGGTACCAGTAAATCTAAAGGGAAACTGCATGATAATCCATCTTTGAAAAATAAAGGTTGATGAAATTATCAAACAATAGCAACTCTCTGACAGTGGTAGTTCATGAAGAATACAGCTGAGAGCCAAACATGAAAAATGCACAGCTTAGATTTGGCCTCGATTAGAAGTGTCCGAAGATTGATAACAACCTCCGTGTAAATTCAGTGGGGTGCTAAGAGATATTTTGCCATTGCAGCCACCTTCTCTGCCCACAGTTACCAGGCAGGAGGACAGCAAGAGTATCTGCCTTCATGCAACCCTGAGCTGAGAGCACTATTACATGCTCAAGGTCTGATTATGCCAACGTGCCCAACTGTGGTTGCCATTCTGTTGACTGAGCTGGAGGAACCACCTCTCTTGCAAAACCCTGAAATCTGCCCAGCAGAATGTATTAGGAGTAGCCAGGCAGAGCTGGAAGTTTAGATTAGACTGCACCAACTTGAGCTGGCTGAGTCCAGATTAGGTTTCAAGCATTGACATGCAGACACAGCAGATGAAACGCCAACAGCAGAGGCGCTTTTGGTCTCCATCTGCCTCCCTGTACACCTCGCTCTTGCCCGTTGCCAACTTCTGTGGTAAGAATGGGCAAATCATGGGTAGAAGTAAATGCCTGTCGTTCACTGAACTAGGAAGTCAAATTGAATTTGCCAGTGGGCTGGATCAGCACACCATGCTCACATCACTTAGGAACAACTTGATGTGTACGTCTTGCAGGCTGCAATGGCAGCAGGAGAGATGGAGAAGCTACCATTGTGGAGGGTGAAAGCTGTTGCCGCAGGCTGGGTTGTATCCTACTGCACTTGCAAGTCAATATCCTTAATCACTTTCTTTAGGATAAATGTACCATAAACTCAGATGTTGTATTTTTAACAAGGTAAGTTACAGCACAGGCAAAATGTAAACACAGTCATTTTTCCAAGCTCACCTCACACCAGCTTGACTTGATCCCTACCCTTAAATTCTTACAGTCTTGTCAAATCTTACAATTGGATGCAAATCCATTCAACTGAGTTCAGGTGAAAAGTTAAGGCCAGCTGGAGTGGACAAACCCTATATAATGTTTTTAAAAACATCCTAAACCACATCCTTTCCAGGGAACATGCACAAACATGATAGCAGCAACAACTAAAAAAAACCCAAAAAACATGAAAAACTCTTTACTAGCACTTTGGAAACCACAGACAGGGGTGAGCTCCCAAGAGATTTGCATATTTGGGTGGCCTGTCTACAGTACATATATCATACATTTCAGAGAACCATTCCCCCACGCTTAAATTGCAACCTTTCCTACTTGCACAAGCTCAAAAGGCCAGAGGAGCCAGTTCTGAGTGAGGTCAGCTTTCCAGGAAAAAAGGTCACCCTACTACAGTAAATCCACCTCTTCCAGCTTCATGCTGGGAAGCTGCAGATCTGGAGAATGAGAATAGAAAGCCATATAAATAATTTCATCATCCACCATCAAAAGGAGAGTGAACAGCTGAACTGTTCCCAAAACAAAATTTTATCAAATTATCCAGGTTTTAAAGTTATTTTGATAGCTTACAAGTACTTTTAAAAACTTTTATAAAAGCTATGACTACAAGTAGCAAACTATTCTCCACTAACTTACAAAACCTGACTTTTGGCAACTTAAATTCATTTACAAAACCCAGGGAATCTTTTATTAAAACTTCCTTTATATAATTATTAAGAGTAGTTCAATAAAAGATTGGAAGTTCTTACTTGTATGAAGGACATCTCAGGCAGGCCAAGCCCATAATGTTGAATGTCTTTCTAGATAAATAGATCTCAACACTTTATTTTTTCTATGGAAACATAGTGTCTCAATATTATTGTTTGAAAAGTTGGGGCAAAATTAACAACACCTTGAATTTTCTTCTCCCAAAATGCAGCAACATTTCTGAGTTTAAAGAAAAAAAAAGAAGCGCCACATTTAAAAATAATTTGTATACTTCTTCTAACATCCATGTTTCAGCTGTAAGTCAAAAAAGTCAAATCAAGAAGCAGAAATATCGTGAGAAAAAAAATAAACCCATAGTATTTCAAGCTGAGCGCATTTCCAGAGATGAGGGAACTGACTTGGATGAGACAAACAGCTAGGCCTGTGTGCCAAAAAGTTAAAGGTCCCCCATCTTTATCTTACACTCACCCTTACGCAGATTCCTGGACCAGATCCTCAGATGATATCAGCTGGTGGGTGCAGCCGCATTCATGCGAGCAACATTACAGTGATTTAAGCTAGATGATAATCAGCCTTGCTGGTTTTGGTGAGTTCTATTATTCATTTGATTGAAAGGTATTTTCCAATTGTTGTGAAGTGGGAAATGTGTTTTGAATTCATCATTTTTTAAGACTCACACACATTGTTTGGCAAACAAGGATTGTTTAGGTTGTCCAGGACTCCTTCATCGCATCCTCCCAAATGTGAGTTTTCCCTCTGTTCTCCAACGAACCATTCTGGTCCAGTTAAACACACAGTGGCCAGCTTTGCAAAGCAATAAGCCTTCTTTAGAATAAGGCTTTTTGCTTTCATCTGTAATCTTTATGGAAAAACTGGACATTACAGTAGAAGGATTATGCTAAATTGCTTTCTGTTACTGAAGAGACAGACAAAGCAGTAGCTCAAGGCATAGAATGAGCATTCTGAAATAAGTACTTAGTCACTGCATTCAGTACCAAGAAATTAACCTAAACTATTTCAATTTACATATGTTTGCAATTTGCATCGCAGCTTTGCACCTTACAGAGACTCCCTTGTTTGCTATTACTGTAGTAAATGTTTGTTCACAGGCTGCTTAAAATCAAGCAGGGAGGTCAAGCTGGGACCAAATCCAAGCCTGACTGCCTTGCCCTGTCTGCCTGCCTTGCCTGAATATCCTCCCCAAGCTCAGCACTGTTCAGTGCTTGAATGGTGGAAGTCTGAGTCAAAGTATGTTACTGCAATACAGGGGTTCCCCAGTTATGCTGGGATCTACAAAACAAACCAGAGATTTTCAAGTGAATGTTCTCTCCTCCTATCATTCCTTTTCTGTACTGGATTGCTCTCTGGAGAAGACTCTGGCTTGCTTTCTCACTATTACTCTATAAAAATTTTGCAAGGGATGTGTCATCTTTCCTTGGATACATAAATTCTTATCACCTTCAGATGATCATATCCAATAAATCAGTTTGGGGGGATATATGAGTTAGAAGAGGTGAATTTATTCCTAGTCTTTCTGTATGAGGCATTAGCCAGTCTTCCGCCACTTTCTTTCCTCGTTCTTCTCTGTCAGATAACTTCGATACTGCTTTCCTATGATTTTTTACTTTTCCATTTTCATTTGGCACAGAGTTATCTGTGCACAATGAGAAGCACCAGGGTTATGCCCACTAACAGCACTATCCAATTCCGTCCCAGATAAAGGAAGGAGTCAGCCAGGTGTAATGCAAATTATAGAGGCTTTTAGGTTGGTCAAATCCAACCGTTAACCCAGCACTGTCCAGTCCACTCCTAAACCATGTCCCTGAGCAACCTACCATACGTCTTTTAAATACCTCCAGGGACAGCGAATTCACCACTTCTCTGGGCAGCCTATTCCAATGCTTGGCAATCATTTTGGTCAAGAAATTTGTCCTAATATTCAGCCTGAACCTTCCCTGATGCAATTTGAGGCCATTTCCTTTTGCTTCATTTCTTGTTACCTGGGAGAAGAGAATGACTCGCCTCCTGGTTACAGCCTCCTTTCAAGTAGCTGAAGAGAGTGGTAAGGCCCCCTGACCCTCCTTTCCTTCAGTCTGAACAACCCCAGCTCCCTCAGCTGTCCCTCATAAGACATGTACTCCAGAGCCTTCACCAGCTTTGTTACCCTTCTCTGGACCAGCACCTCAATGTCTTTCTTGTAGTGATGGGGCCAGAACTAAAAACAGGATTTGAGGTTTAGCTTCATCAGTGCTGAGTACAGGGGAACCGTCACTGCGCTGGTCCTGCTGGCCACACTCTTTCTGACACAAGCCAGAATGCCATTGATCTTCTTGGCTACCTGGACACACTGCTAGCTCGTGTTCAGCCACTGTTGACCAGCACTCCCAGAACCTTTTCCAACAGGCAGCTTTCAAGCTACTTTTCCTCCAGCCTGTAGCAATACATGGGCTTGTTGTGACCCAAGTTCAGGACTTGTCAGTTTGCCTTGTGGGGACTCATACCACTGGACTCATCCCATCAATCCACCTTGTCCATATCCCTCTGTAAAGCCTGCTGACTCTTGAGCAGATTGACAGTTCTAGTCAACTCAGTGATATCTGAGTGTGCTCTCAATTCCCTTGTCCAAATCATTGACAAAGATATTAAATGGAATTGGTGCTCTGGGGAACATGACTCATGATCTTCTGTCAACTGTCATGTTTCATTCAACCCAGCAAATGGATTCAACTCCATTCACTACCATTCTCCAGGGCCCAGCCATTCAGCCAGCTTTTTTCCTGGTCAAGAGTACATCTGTCCAAGCCTTAGGCTGCCACCATCTTCAGGAAAATGTTGTGAGAAATGGTGCCAAAGGCTTTTTTCTAAAGTCCAAGTAAGCAGCATGATCAGACAGGACCTGCTTTTCATAAATCCATGGTGGCTGGGCCTGGTGCCCTGGTTGTTCTGTGTGTTCCACATAATGACACTCACGATGACCTGCTCCATAACTTTTTGGGCCACTGAAATCAGGCTGACAGGCCTTTAGCTCCCTGGGTCTTGCTTCCTGCCCTTCTTGTAGATGGCTGTTACATTTTTTTACTTCCAGTCAACTGGGACCTCTCCAGTTAGGCCAGGACTTCTGGTAAAGAACTGAAAGCTCTTCTACCTCCCTCAGTACCCTTAAGTGTACCCAATGGGTACTCATCAGGGTCCTTAGACTTTGTGTTGGATGCAACACTTAGTGAGTCCATGGCTTTCTGTGAATGGGTACCATTGTTCCATTGACCATTTGTCAGGTCTTCCATACTCTTCCTGCACAACTTCTATGTCAACTGCCGTACAAATTTTTACCCTCTTGACATCACTCCAGGTTGCCAGCACCATTTTTTATAGGTATGAGGGCACTTGGCTACCTTTTTTTCTGACTCTACCCAGGTCCCATTATCTGCTGTCATGAGCTGCAAGTTTCTGGAGGTTGTTTCTGGAGGCTCTCTTGCCTTCCCCTGAGGCTCTCCCAGTCCAGGAAACATCCCTGACCACTTCTCTAGAGCACTCCACTGTGAATCATGCTAGCCCTGGAGCTGCTTACCTCACAAGAGATTGCTGCTTTCAATTACACCATGATTAAATCTCCAGCTATTACTCCTGAAATGACCAGGTCCACTGTGTGCAGGTGTCTGTAGGACCCAGGGGCTTGGCTGTAACTTTCCAGCTGACACAAGATGATGTTTTCTCTGCAATTGCACATCTTGTGCTGTGGTCACAGCACATGATTCTCCTTCATTCTCCTTTCAGACTGGGGCTCCCTCTGCCCTTTGGACTAGCAGGATGTTGCACAGCGTCTGTGATGAGTAGCTACAGAGATGATACATGTTCTCTGGGGCGCTAGGGTCATGCAAGTCTACCCCCAGAGTCTCACAGCTGCAGAGGCACATCGCAAGCTGTTAGTGCACTTCAGAACACAGGAATATTTACCCATGAAAAAATAATAGTGTTTTACAGAAATGTCCCAGTGTTTCTCAGTCAGGGTCATGAACTCATTGAAAGTCACGAGAACATTCAAAAGGGTCATGAAATTTTAGACAGCAGAAGTCAACAGCAGCTTAATTCCCCCAGAGAGACAAAGTGAGAATCGGCTGTAAGTATTGACTGTCAGTGCTTGCAATAGCAAGAGTATTGCTAATTATACACCTTTAATTGCAATCAGTACTCACTTCTGTCAAGAACAGGGAGGAGAGGACAAGGATGTAACACCCCTCTTGCTCTGAAAAAGAAGAGCTGCAGTGGGCTTGGGAAAGAGACAGTCACGTGGAGAAAGACGAACCAAAAAGGAAACATGCTTTGTAAATGTTTGAGAAACCCTAGTAGAGTATAATGTTTCTGCATTAGAGAAGGATAAGGGGAACAGTGCCTCTGCTACAGGATAGAGCAGCGTAGGTATGCCTCAGGGCCCGGTGTTTGGTAACACCACCTTGTCCATAGTCTTCAACAACCTGTGCCATTTTGTTTATTGCTTTTCTACTTCCTGCAGTATTTAATTTCATCGTCTTAAGGGTCACTGCAGTCTTTTCACTTAATCACTGTACAAATGATTTAACTGGCTCACTTATTTCCCTTATTGCTTTACTCACATACTCTGTGGACCCTGCAGAGTTAAATTCCGGTGTGAAAGGTTTAAAACTCCAGACAGTTGTGAAACTACTTTGGCAATTTAGCGTCTTTGGTTGAGATTAGTCTTAAAGTTGTTATGTGACATCTGAAGACAAAAACCTGCAAATCTTTCTAAATGCCAGGCCAATAGCTTCAATATGTAATAAATACTGAAATTCTGTAAAACATCGCAATCCATTTTATCATCTTTTCTAAACAGAAAGAGCAAAGTCAGGAAATACATTATTGAAGAGTTATACTTCTCTTTGAACCTACTTGATATTAAACATTTGGGGAGTTAAAGCAGCCAGGTTTCAATGTAAACAGGCAAATGACTGTATGAAATGTAGAAACTGAACTATTTATTTTTCCTTATGTGTTGAGTGAGCTCCTAGGATGAGATAATAGTGCTTTGTAATCATTTACTGCTTCCCAGCTAGAAAAGTACAGTAAAGCCTTAATTGTTTTAGTGTCACTATTTAAATGTTATCAGTCTTATCTGGTTACCCTCTTGTAGGCTATAAATATTATATCCTTACCTGTCTGTCCTCTCTTAGGCCATAAACCCACGCTGTCAAGGTTTACAACCTCCAGATATGCACATCTACCTCATCATCAAAAATTACCTTTTTCTCAGAAATACTAGTTAAATGGCTCTTTTTTCATTCTCTATTCCATTTTATTTAAATCAAGCCAGCCTACTTAGACTAGGTTCTAAACAACAGGCATTTACTATGAAAATTGCTTTGACTAGAATAATTGAAGGAGATAATCCAAGACCAAATCAGTCCCTGCATGTAAGGAGGCAATGCCCTAGATTAGGTGGGAAGTGAGGAGCAGAGAGGACCCTTGAGGATGTAATTGCTTCACCCATTACATCTGGAACTTGAAAAGAATATGTGCCAATGACATTATTAGCATGCTGCTGTTAATTCCCCTGCCTGCTTTTCCACGTTTTATTACCTGCTACTGTAATTTTCTCTAAAAGAAGCTTGGATTGGATCCTCTGCTTCATCCTGTGCACAAGAAGGGCTCTCGAATTCCCCAGTCTGTAATGTCGTCTCTTCAAGACTCACCTCTGCTGTAATGCTCAGTAGTGGCTGGCAATCTGTGCTCTCATCTGGGTGATCTGATCCAAAGTAGTATCTATATCTTTCTGCTCTGCCTGGTATGTCCATCAGTTTCCTTCCTTCTCATTTGGATTGAGGGATAATTTTACATCCTTTCATGCTGTGTTGATGACACCTCAAATTTCATGCTTGCAATCAGGCAGGCATCCCTAAATACACTGCAAAATAGCAGCAACATCAGCAGAAGGTAGAAGTGGTTCCCCTTAAGTCATGCAAGAGGACTGCTGCAGAGATGGGGAAAAAGCTCAAATCTTTTGTCTTGGTTATTGCTGTAACTGCATACTCCTCCCTCCTAGCATCCCTCTCCAAAACATACGGACATCAATTAATCTTTTCACTGAATTGAGCCTGTTTTTGCCTTTATGGCAATGGAAGCCTCTATAATAAATTCTCTGTAGTAAGTCCTCAAGGAATGCCCAAGGGATAGCAAAATTTTTATGTTAATTGTTAAAATCTGAGAAGATCAAATGAAATAAGTAGTAAGAACAAACTCACACGGCAGACACAGAACCTAGTATGTACAGAGTGAAAGGATATTACTGAGTGTCTGCAGCTGAGGACAGGAAGCATCCCAGGGGCTGCCTGGTACCTAGGCTGGGACGTACAGGGTGAGATGTACAGTCACTTACTGACCCGGAAGACAAGATGTGCCATGAGGGGGTGTTGCCAAGGGTGCGCCTTTCTCAAAAGTACCACCATGTATTGATCACCCAGACACATTCACTTTCTCTGAGTTCTGTCATGATCCGGCCCCATGCATACATGGCTCAGAGAAGCTGACAGCCACATGTGCCATTTTGAGGTTGTTTCTGGCCAGACTGGTGACAAACCATGACAACTACCCATGTTTAGCCACAGCAATAGTTACACCCAACATGTCACACAGCAAGTGGAAGGAGACTGCCCCTTGTTCTTTCAGACAAAGCTGTCTGGGTTGTTATTACTGTGGACTCCAAGGAGAGCAATAGCTCTACGTCACCTCAGCCACAAAGAGAGCTCCCCCTCACACCCCTCCCTGCCACACACCCTCCTGCCATCCTCCACAAAGACTCCGGAGGAAACCAAGTTCCACTTAAGTCCGCTCACCAGTTACGTCAGCTCTCCTCGGTGAACTGACATATGCTTTCACTTCAGAGCCTTGTTCCATTTGCTTCTCATCTCTGTAAAAAGAGGTTTCCTTGAAATCTGTTCTTCCAAATGTGCTGCCTACATTTTTCTCATTACAAATAATATTTTCCTATTCTTTCTCGTGGGAATGTTTTCGTTGTTCCCTGTTTTTCTCTCTCTGTACCATTTGTTAATAAAGTAATTGGTAACTATTCATAGTAGCTAAACTGTGAAGAATTTCTCCCTGTTATATTCTTGCCTTTATCCCTCCTTTACAACAAAAGTGGTATCTCATTCCCACTAAAACAAGATTTAAAAATGGTAACTGTCTTCTGTGTAGTGGCAATCAATATAAAGAAGGATGGACTAATTTCTTTCACCTAATCCTGTACATGCTCATTATTGCAGGAATCCAAGCATTCTCTTCTTGCTGAATTAGGAAATGTCAGAGAGTTTCTAGTTTTATAAAGAGTTATTTGGCTGGATACAGGTTTAGCTGGATCAAGTTCTCAATAGGGTCTGCACAAAATCTTTGTTTATTTTACTCTGCTGAAATTGTTCAAATGTCTTCTGATTATCATTGGGTGGGACTGAAGAGAAACACTGATGTCAGTTTTGTGACATGTCCTGTTATTTAAGTAGTTCACAGTTTAGGCTGGGACACATCTGACCTTAAATAATTGGCGTTTTCCCTCTTTTTTTTTTTTTTTCCTTAGCATCTATGAATGAAGAAAGAACAAACTAACTACCATTGGCAAGGAAAGAACTTCTAGTAAACAAAAACCTCTTGAGAGTTGTTTTTTTTTAAAATATCACTCTGTGTTTGTCCCTTCTAAATCATATAACAGCCTATATCAAACCTATTTGCAGAGCAGTTGAAAATCTTCCCTGGAAAGGATCTTCTAAATTCAAAGGACTTCAGACACTGTTAGTGATTTTTGCAAAACATTCCAGTCCTCAGCTGAGCTTCCCCTCTGTGAAAAGCTACACTGAAGTTAGCGGGTTTACTTAAGAATTTAAAAGTTAAGCACATGTTTAAGCTCTCAGTGAGAGAGCCTGGACGTTAATATTGTGCTTGATAGAAAGAAGGTATCCTAGACAGCAGTGCCATCATCTCTCTTTGTAACAGCTGCAGCCAAGACCCTTGAAGATGAATGAGGCAGTCATGTTCTCTTGGGGAGTTTTCAAAGAAACCAGCCATAAGTGAGTGTTCATCCTCTCCTCACAATTATACTGCCCTGGTGACTTTGATGCTTAGGTTGTAATGAGGGAAATTCTAGTTTTCCAGTTTGTGCACAGCTGCTCACAGACATGTATGTGATTTTCACATCCACACATTGGTCTAAAATACTATTAACATTAGTGTGTCTGCTCATGGAGCTAAAACATAGTGGTGGGTTTGCCAGGCACTCTGTGAAAGAGGTTTTAGTGGGTTACTGCTGCGTCCAAACATGTTTCACAGCTGACATTTGTCAATGAAAAAGCAGAGCTCAATGAAAAGGCTAAATGTTCACAAGGAAACTCTTTACTGTGGGGTTAATGAGGACTTGAAAGGACTTGCACTCTGGCCTTAGCTGTGTATGTTTGTCTTTCCTTTTACTTTCATCTCTTCTCTGTGAGCCCTAGTCTCTTCTCATTCTTCTTTTGCCGCCTTTAATTTGTGCCTCTGTATTAAGCCAATCAGCCTTCCTTCCTTCCTTCTTTCTCTCCTTCCTTTCTTTCTCTCTCTCTTTCTGTCTCTTACTATTTCTTCCTTTACACTGTTTTGGGAGCCTGACTTTGACAGATTGTTAACAACAGAAACCACAAAAGTGTCTATTTCTTGAATCTACTCGGGGCCTCTCTTGCTAACATACAATCTTTATTAGTGAAAATATTACAAAGAAAAGATGTTATAACATCAGAAGGAAAGCTCTATTTTTGTTGAAAGATGTAAAGAATTAACTTTGTGGGGTTTAACTCAGTCTTTTTTGATCTGCAGAACATGGCCAGATGAAATTCAGGATTTGTCTGATTTAGTGCTTTTTCTTTCACCTTTAAATGTAGCAAGCTCATAAAGAATTTTTACACCTCCTAGTTAAGTGGACAAGGTGCACATTGTCATGCAAAGAGTACTGTGTATTCTCATGGAACAAATTATTTGAAGTTATTGCACATGCACTGCCTGCTGTGCTCAACAATATGTATTTTAAGTAAAAATATGAACCTCTCAACCTACCAATTATTCTGTATCTTCTCCCACAAAAAACAGTTAAAAAACTTGTGCAAACAAAGTAAGGCTGCTACAATGTGCAGGAAAGAGGTTTGCTAAAACGCCTTACACTAAAACCTAAATTTTCAAACATAGTTCAGTTGTGTAAATAGAAGTTCTCAGCTCACTGATTCTAACGTCTCTAATTGCATCTAGCTTCAGTGAGGCTAATCCCTGGTCCCAGTGCTCTGATATATTCATGTCTTATCTGCTAATCCCTGTTTTATAAGGATTGCATTTCTTTACCTTAAGCCTAATGAATTTGTACTTTAAAATTAACTATGGAATAATAGGAAATAATAAATTAATGCTTCATCATATAAAATCTTTTCTAGAGCAAGTTACTTAATCAGACATAGACTTAAAGGAGGGATGCAGATAATTGGGTGAAGTGAGACACTGTTTTGAGTAGTCCGTAGTCCCAGAAATCCTGGTTTCTATGGGTTCTTATGTTGCCTTCATCTCTACAGACTACACTTACACTATAAGTTGAGCCGTGTAAAGGAATATTCCCAGGCTCTGCAAGTCAATTTTCTACAGTTTTAATTTACTCAAAAAGTTTCTGGCATATTTTTGGCCCACTTCAGCAGTTTCTCAAATTGTTCCCAGGCATGGTTCTGAATTAGCCCATGGCAAGAGCCATTCCCAATAGGCGTTGCCCTGTTTTGCGGAGCAAGAGATTTTAATATACTGATGTAGTATTTAATAGCATTTAGTAGTATTGATTTTGGCAGTGTTCCATCCCAGGTGGCCTCAGTGCCAGACAAGAGTCCTGGCGACACTTAATTTTTATTAGTGATTTAGCCTTACTATCTACATACCCACTAGTTGTATTTTAAGTGGCACATGATATTATAATATGTAATTGCATTAATTCTCCAGAAGAAGATTAAAGACAATTGTAGCCTTTGGCTTCAGCAGACCTAGGAGAATTGCTCTCCTGGTATGTATTGTTCCTTTCCAGAGTACAGGTGAGCTCTATCAAGACCTTTCCTCCTTTGAGAGGTTTATTTCTGCCACTTAGACAAAACTGTGGCTTAGACCACAGTGTAATATATTGTACTGCAGAGGGAAAGACTCTGTGTTGATGGAAAACGGTCATCAACCCTTTGTAAAAATTTGAAATTTTTACAAATATTTAGGGCACATTGATATGGAATCTAGATACCTCTTTTATCAAGGCTTGCATTCCCACAGAGATGTCCTCCAACATTCAGGGATTGCAGAATTTATTTACCTTCTAATATCTCAATTATCAGCTATTCTCTGATCCAATAATACACATAGCCCAGGGAGCAAAGACATGTAAAATTGCAGTCAGTTTTTGTCCATCAGAATTAGACAGACCCTGGAGCTGTTGTGCATCATGGCATTAGCATCAAGAAATTAATAAGCATTCTTAAATTAACCTCTAAATTAAGTATTTGTCTCTCAATACTTCTAATCCAAATAAATTTTGTACAAACCTGCAGAATTTTTCTAAAGATTTTTGCTTGTCTATCTGCCTACCTTCTGCTTTGTTTGGCTTAAACCTTGGTAAGTTCTGTTTGACCAAAAACTGGCCTCATCCAAGATCTGGACAATACCAGTGGAAGAGATACAGACATGAGGAAGGTAAAGTGTTCTCTGCAAATTGATGATGTACAAATACTTGTCTGCCTATCAGTGCTCCTTTTGCCAATATCTGGACATACTGGACGTTGTCTCAGCAATCACACCATCTAAACATAATGACTAGAGGACTCACCTCTAGGACCTTGGTGATATTTCACTGCTACAGACCTATTAGATGATTCTATTTGTTCTAGTTTTCTGCGTTGGAAAAGGAGGTGAAAGACTGTAGTACCAAATTCTTGCTGCAATCATAGTAAATAAAATGTTGCCCATAACCAAGCAATTGTTAAAGGTGATATTTATTTGCCATAGGTTTACATGCCTGTAGCTCAGAATGTATCTGAGCTAGTCACCAAATAAATCTATAAGGACAGAAACAAACTTGTGCAGAAAACAAGTCTTCTGTTATGTTTTGGGGTTTTTTTTTATTTTTTTGCCATCTATCTTGGGCTAAGATCAGTTTTGTTCATGGAATTATGTTTGATTTGTTTTTACTGACAGTAATAAGTGACCAGATTCCCAGCTCGGATGAAGATGTCTGTATCATGGATATCCGAAGATATTATGAATTCCATACTTGCTAGATCCATCTTTCCAGCTCCATTAATAATTTTGTAGAATGGATCTAAAAAAAACCCCATATTGTTAAAATTTACATTGGCATAAAATGTCAATATGGCACATACATGGCTATTCATTTATCTGTTTTTATCATATTTATAGATTTTTAAAATTCTTCATAAATAAGAAATCACATCAGAGTTCTGTGCATTCAGAGATAAAAATGTGGAGAGTGTATACTCACAACCACGTGTTCATTAGCAACAGTTTGAAAAGCAAAAACATTCGTAGCATAAGCTCCGTGAAGCCATGGGACTAGAGATTCTAGATAAACCAAATAAAATTAATTTGTCTCAAGTAAAAAAGAAATATCAAGAGGATAAGAAAAGAAACTTGACAGAGGGACAAGACAGGGAATTATTTAAGAGGGAAGTGTTTCAATCAGCTCAATACTTGATAATATTGACTATATATTCAAGGAAAATCAAAAGTTTTTCAATTTTTTTTCTGACAATCTGTGAGTCTGGGTCTTATAAATAACAATTAAAATTTACATTGGAAGAGAAGTTTTTTAACTTGATATTGATTCTGGGAAGGGTATCTATATGTTTGGGGTTATTCTTGCTCATTTAGTTGAGTTTTTTGCTAAACTAAGGCCTGCTTCACAGATAATCATGAAGAAAAATGAAGTCATTGTTTGCCGATTTCATACCTATGAAGTCCTTCTTGGAAGTCCTGCCACCAACGATGTGTGCCATATGAACGAAATCTGGGATTAATTAAGTGAGAGTGAACTCCTAACCCATTTGAACTGTCATGCTGAAGGTCTGGCACAAAGGATCGGGGAGTATACAAAGACTAATCACCATTGCAGGGTCCTGTGGGCTACTCTTCACACAAGTGCCCTTGTAGTAAAATGGGTCTTTAAAGTGACTGTGGCACCCTGAGAACAACAAAGACACAGAAAAGGAGATGCTCATTGGACACTGACTTGCTTTTGTTCAAAGAAAATTCTTTAGTCTCTTTAAAAAACAAGACATTATCTCAGCCTTAAAGTCATCTGTCTAATGATAGCTCCATATGCCCTGACATCCAGCGAAAATACATGTGAGAGCACAGGTTTTCTTTGGTAAATCTTAGACAAAATTTGGCTATTTTTCCATGAGGCATATTTGTTGCATTCTGATTGTGATAATGGCAGAATTGACAAGAGTTTCTCAGTTAAATCACCTAGAGATCTCAGCAGTAAAGCTGTGTAAAGAGCCAAGAAAAATTTTCATGTAGTTCCTAAGATCAAGCAGCTGAATCATGAACTTGGGCATAGACATTAAATAAGGAAGCAGGGTCCCCACTGCAAGGTTTCCTTAATGTTACATGGTCTTTTCATTGTCTGTTAGTGCCATCCTTTTTTTTGGCATTATTTTGGGCTGTGATCTATCAGTTCCAACCTTATTGGTGTCCTGTTCATGTGACTCATGATATCAAACAATGCAGTTTCTGAGTTGTCTAGTTTTGTTTTGTGAGTTGGGCATTTGAAAAGTCTGGGATAGTTATGCAGATCTAAATAAAATAAAGTGATACTGTCGATAATATTACTAAAGTCAAACACTCTACCTTTGAAATCACAATTAACCAGTGTTCAAAGTGGGGAGAAAATTGCATCCTAAGGGCATTTAATTAAAATATTTCTGAATTTTTCTCTCACATACTTTGATAATCCTCTAAATTCTGAATAAAGCCATCCCTCTTTAATCCCTTCTTTCCTCTTTCTTTTTTTGTTGGTTGGACTTTTTTATTAGTTCCATTACAGCTGCATGCAACTCTCCTCATTTAGGTCTGAACCCCCTTTTCTTTATTTGCTGTATCAGTGTATGAAGATGGTCAATAAACCAATGAATTCACTGCAAGAAATCTTGACAGACCACTATTTGTTGATCCTCCCAACAGTCCACTCAGACCTAACAGTAAAGAGAAAGGAGCACAAGCATTGGGAACTCCTGGAATATCTTCAGCCATGAGGGTTCATCAAAATATGGTGTTACATCAAATTGAGAATGCTCCGAGGTTTTATATCAGTTTCAAATGTGTTCTATTCGGTAGGTATTGTGTATCTTTAGAAGGGTTGAGGCAGAGGGACATGACACAGGATGCTACCAGTAGAAAAACCACGTCAGTGATGTGAGAAGAAAAATTCTGATGGCACTCTGTTTCATGAAAGCACATTTAAAGTTTTATTCTATTTTATTTCTGAAATGAAAACAAATTTTAAAAGTAAGCTCTGAAAAAGATTGTGGCCAACTTTATTTGATGCGTCTGCTTTATATATGAGGAATACAAGCGAGAGTATCTAAGTGTCTTGCTTGGATTTGCTAGTTCATTGTATACTTCCCTTTCTTTTTTACTCTTTTCATGTGCACTTCTTATGAGTTGCTGTTAGACACAGTGAGTGTGGGCTTGATAGACCCTGAGAGCCTAGACAAGTGTTTATGATCCTGTCTTGTTGCAAATAAAGATCTCACATCCATACTGAAAATTTTTCAGCAATCCAGGATGCTGGAAAAGTTACATTAAAGGGGTGGCAATGAAGTTTCAGTCCTATAGAATTCATACCCCAAAAAAGTAAACAAAAATAAAAACTCCAACTGTTAAACCGGTTCATCCTGTTTTCAAAAATGCGAACAAATCCAAGTGCATAGAAGAGAGCAGAGCTGGAAAGATCAAAGGGAAAGCAAAAAACTTTTGCTTTAATATCCTACACTTGGGCTGTGGCTAGACATCCTTGGCCAGCCCTGTTGGTGCCAGCTGAGGACACTGCAATTGCCTGCCCTCTCCTTACATCTTGTTACCGTGTTCTTGAGAGAGGCTCCTGCCTCCTGTGATCCTGTGTCTGAGACAGACGACAGGTTAAAAAAACCCCAAACATAAAACCAGACTTTTTTGTCAAAATAAGCTGTGTACGAAAGTGCTTTATGTGGATATTCCTTAGATTTGTCTGGCTGTATGACCACAGTGGATGAGGAAACACCATGCTGAGCTCTGGAGCCAAGACACTGAAGATATAATAGCCACTGGTGGTGGGGCAGAGACAGAGCACCAGTGGCCAGGATGCAGGAAAAGGGGCTTGATACCCCCCTGCCACAGAGGTAGCAGGTGGTGCATTAGCAGCTCGTCGACCTTTCAAGCCTGGCCAAGAGGGTGTGAAGCAACTGAGGAGGCACAAGTCAACCTCTGTGGTCCAGGATGGGCACAGTTCTCACTGGGACAAAAGAAACCCAAGGAGGTGGCTTCCTCAGCTGGCAAAGGTGTGTGCAGGCTGAGTGCCTATGCATAGCTTGAGGTTAACAATTGTTCACTGGGAGCCAAAATTCACAATGTCTGCAAAGACATGCTTGCTGCTTGCTGCTCTTCACATATACTCAGTCTTCTGCTTTGCGTTTTTAATAAGTATTTTCCTGTATTTGCTGTTAATAGTGTGGTTTATGAGAGGCAATAAGGATTATGGGGTTTGTCTCTCTGACCAAGGGCATTTCTGTCCTGTGTGATGTGTGTGTTTACTTGTAAATTCATCATTTTTGTATACTTTAGGTTCAGAGAGTAAATCCTGGAAACAGTTAGGGAAAAAATGGCCTGAGGTGGTTGCGAAGTTATGGGGTAACACACTTCAATCCTCTGTGTAACGGCTGACAGCAGTATTTATTTTCATTTGAGAAACAGTGAGAGGAGGTCCTGCCCCAGACATCTTTCACTCCATTCAGAGCGTGATGTTCATGGACAGCTGCAGGGAGTTACTCACAAGAGGCTTAAATAGGGAGGGGAAAAAAGGGCCATTCCTCCAGGCCCACCCAGCCACTGCATTTTCCAAGGGAAAGGCTCAGTTTCATTCCAACTGGACAGTGGAAACTGAGCCCAAACAACTGTCAGGATCACAAAAGCCTGAGAGATGGAAAAGACTGGTGATAAATGTGGTAGCAAGTCAATCCCCTGGAGACACCCGATGTGCCTCTTGTTTGAACACTGTCGTGGAGTTAACAGTGGTTTGTGGGATAACATGAGGGAACAAGAAAGGGTCATTCATAGACATCAGAAAGATGTTTGGAAGAATGTTTAAAGTGCTCATTAGTCCAGGCACCCTTTCAACACCAATAGCTCCACGTGTTTCACCAGAGATGCAGCTGAGTTACTTGAGTAATTCTATGCTTAGTTGAAGCATCATAAATCCATTTCAGGCAGTGTTTTGTAGCTCCCATGGCATTATCTCTCTGTCTAGGTCACTGCCAATTCATCTCTCATGATGTTTTTCACTGTTACCCGTCACCACGTCATACAAATCTATTGTGCATCAAGGCGTCTGTGGCATTTCCTCTGTCTTAGTGTGGGTGTAGGAGTAAAAACTCCTCTTAGCAGAGGGATTCCTGCCTTTTACGGTTTAATGACTTACTGCGATACCTTACTGGTGCACAGCTTTTGTATTTCTTAGGTGTGTTTTGAAGATTTTACTACTGTAGGTGTGCTGGCAGAGGTTAAAAGAAAAGGAGGGAGTTTTCTCATCATCATGGCTAGAAGGGAGCCAAATCCCTGACCTTTCTCACACTTCTGCAGACATAAGGTACCAGCTCTTCTGGCGCAGAAATGGAACAATAACCCCTCCCTCTACTTCATTTACTCCAATATGTACTGAGATGATGGCATGGGGTCAGTTTATTTAAGGAACTCTCTCTCATTTGACATTTAACTAATCTTCTAGCAATGATTCTGGCTTTTTATATGGCTTATTTGCAGAATTATATGCCATAAACCTTCTGTGACTTACAAAAAGCATTTAATGTGTAGTACAAAACAGTTTCTCTTCTATTCTATGTAAATCCAAATGCCTTGTCCATAAGTTACAAGAGCATATGGTGAGTGACAGGACAAGGGGGCTTCAAACTGAGAGAGAATAGGTTTAGTTTAGATACTAAGAAAAAATTATTTACTGTGAAGGTGGTGAGGCCCTGAAGCAGGTTGCCCACAGAAGTTGTGGATGCCCCATCCCTGAATGTGTTCAGTGCCAGGTTGGATGGGGTTCTGAGAAACCTGATCTAGTGGAAGGTGCCCCTGCCCATGGCAGGGGGGTTGGAGCTAGATGATCTTTAAGGTTCCTTCCAACCCAGGCCATTCCATGATTCCGTGGTTCTGAGTACCTTGAAACTGAAAGATTATATCTATGTTGCCTTCACCTAGACTTTGGTTATGGCTTCATATCAAATGCAGGTAGTCATCTACTTGACCAGAATTTTAGCTAGATTCTCATCTTTTTCAAAGCTACTAAAGAAGCTTGGAAAGGTTTCCTGTTTCACATTTGATTCTTTGAGAATTAAAATACATCTTTCCACTTTGGAATATGCCAATGGTTTTTGCTCTGGAACATGGGGAGTCCATATGCGTGTAAACAATATGCTTTTGAAATGTAGCTAGCTGCTGTCTGACCAAAATCTTTGCATTTTAGTGTAAAACCAGCTACTATTAATTTGCCTAAAAATAGAAATAATAGTATTGGTAATTGCACATAATACATTTCACCACAATAATCTGGTGAAACATTAATATGAGTTATAAAATCTACAAAAGCATTATTTTAAATCTACTTATCTGTTATCATGGACTCAGAACTCCCATGTGCCTCTAGGTATTGAGTTCTGATGCTGCCAAAAAAGGAGTTATACACTCTGTTACATGCCAAAAGGAGAGGGTAAAAACATGTTAAAACTGTTCATAGCTATACACTGATGTGAAGACAATGCATCAGATCCACCCTGCCACTGCTAGCCCAATGCCACTCACTGCCTAGGAAGGTAATGAATCCTAAGAATAAATGCGTTCTTACACCCATATTTGGTGATTACTTTGACTCAAATCAAGGGAGAACACACAACAAAACATCTCAAAGAGAACTCTCCGCAGTGTTTCTGCTACTGATTTATCCCACCTGGTGTTCTATCTCCAGGGACAGTAGACTCAGACTTCACAAGACTTGAAATAGAAACATGAAAAACATTGCTGAGAACAGAAAATCACCATTTTCTTTTCTAGGACCAAAAGGTAACAAAAATGGGAAAAACAGATTAGCAGGATCCAACAAAGAAACAGACTGAAACAAACATATTAAAGATTGTATGTGATGTTCATTTACAGTAACTTCTTTATCAAACCATGTCAATATCAAGCCATTGGTAAGACTAAAACACTAAGACTGTCCCTCTGCAGTCAAGCTCAGCCAACAAAGCTGAGTTTCAGTCAGATCCTTAAATCCAGTAACATTAAGCATGTCCATAAATGTTTTACCATATTAGACTCATAAAGAAATACATGGCAGCACCACTTCAGTGTCATTCTGTACACTTCTGTCAGGAATATCACCACTTCTCAAGTCAATGCTTCAACTAAAAAAAAACTTTTAAAACTCAAAAAATGAATCTTTGAGTAGATCCAAGAACATGTTCCCAAAGAAAACCACAACTCTAAGCACTTACATAAATCACCCCCTGGCAGTCAAGGTTGTAATTTTCTTACATTATAGACTTTATATTTTCACTGCTCTTAGATGACTTTTAAAGTTTTTAAGTGGTAAGGCTGTTTTCAAGAAGAGCTAGTGCCATATTCTCTATCTGTATAAAGCAGCAGTCTTCAGTATTAAGATGAACTTTACAGTACAATGTACAGTACAGTATAAAGAATAGTACAGTACAGAGGTACAAACAAATTGCAAATGAGGTTTTTTTGAGTGATCCATATGCTACAGAGAGTCCAGAATGCCTGACCTGTTGAAATGAGAGTGGCTGCAACAAGAAGAGTTGGATTCAGCTGCAAGATATACAGAACAGGGAAGGCAGCTCAGGGAAGGCAGCTTACACGTTTCCTTGCACACTGTCCCGTAAATTGAGGTTTTTTGGGGTTTGGGGAAGGATTGTCTGGGCAGATAGACTTAGCCTCCTTACTCTATCTGTCCTCTCATTTTGCCTATAATTTCCTGTTTTGTCACCCAAAGTAGTGTTAACCAGCCAGGCATGTATGTTCTCACGGCTCTAGGTGCTCTGGACATCTGGTACTTCAGCTGCTAGCCTTGCCACAGGACTATCTACATGGAAGGCCGGGCTGGCCTTGAGGCAGCATGGACAAACCTATTTCAAATGCCATGGTGCTGTTAAGGATGTGCCTTGGTAAACAGAAGGTCTGTGTAAAATGATGGACCTTGGCTACATGCCTCCACCACCCTGTGAGCCCTGCAGGGAAATGACCTAAGTGTGTCCAAACTCTCCGCCCTTACAGCTTGATTTTCACGAGGACCAATGCAAGAGCTCAGGCAAGAAGGAAACAAGTAGACTCTGGCCAAGACCTTGCTAAGATGGCCAGGGGCAAGAAGCTGGAAAGAGCCTGGAGTCAGTAGAGGTAGAGCCAGATCTTATCCATTTCTGATCTGAAGAAAGACCAGTTCTGCTTTTCTCACAGTCAGAGTCAGATTATCAAACCAGTGAGTTAGGTCACTTTTAAAACATCGATTTTGTTCACCAACAGCCATATGCACTGTGAAGTGAGGTGTAACTACTTGTACCCAAGAGACCTTTAATCCCACAGATTCAAGTAACCGGATCACTATAGCTATGGCACCTCTAGGCTTGGTGTGTGTTGCACAGATCTACGTGGGGCTGTGGGGACACCTACAATAGCTCCTTAAAAATAGACACATTATTAGGCAAAACATGTCAACGAACAGCAGTGTCTCACTGACCATGTACCTGGTTTTTGACATCTCTGATGCAACTAAAATGCTCAAATTAAAATAACATATGCTAAAGGTACCCAAAGGTACTTTGCATTTGGAAAGTCCACATTGTCAATTCCTGCAGCTGAACTAGATTCAGGCACATCCACATTGTCAATTCCTGCAGCTGAACTAGATTCAGGCACATCTTTTTTCTCCTAGCTTTATCAGGCACATACACACTTAAGCTCTAGCTCCAAAAAGTACTCAGTAGATTTCCAGAAATAATTCAAACTGTATAGGTTTCTGCTGGTGTGAAACAAAGTAGGATCTCCAGTCAACACAGAAAAACCACGCAGCTGAACTGAGTAGTTATGCCATTCACACAGAGCACAGAAGAGAGGAAAAAGGATGGAAAGGATGATCTCTTAGTCAGCACATGAGAATATCAGGCTATGGTAGGAAAACAAAGCATTTTAATATGAATATGAATTTTACATGTTTACTTTACATGTTCCAGCTGAGATTTCCAGAGTTGTGCAAAGATATTGGATCATTGTACCTGTTAAAGCTTAGGACATTAATAACCAAATCTCCTAGGCAGATGTGAAGAGCAAGGCTGCTGTTTTCCCTTCCATTGCTGTGGGCCCACACGTCCTTTCCAGTTTAGATGATGGCATATGTGTTATGACTAAAAAGGCAAATACTTGCCCTGAACAGACCACTTGTTTGCATCTGATCTCACAATGGCCTGTTTTCTTTCAAAATATACCCTCTGAGGATGTTATTATGCTTGTTATAAAGTAAATGAACTTCACTTCCTCCGCACCATAGTCATTGGGCTGACAAGGACAGCAGATCAGCATAATAAGCAAGTGCAGTCAACAACAGACGGAAGTAAAATCAACCTTCTTTTCAATAGCCCTTTGCTAATCACAATAAGGAACATTCTGCACCTCAGATACTTATTTCCAATTCACTACAAGAGGAAGCATATCTGAGATACTATCAGATGTGGCCAAGAAAACCTGCTGTACTTGACACTCTATCTATAACTCATTGTGTGGTAGAAAATGAAAAAGGAACCACAGTATTTTATAAATCACATCTCAATTTTGCTAATGTTCATAGGAGTCTAGAGGTTAAGAAGTTATGGGGAAGAAGATAAAGATAGATATAAATTGTCCTCAATTTATTTTTTTATTATTTTCCTTTTATAATATTTTTGAAACTATACTCACAAAAGCTGTTCACGAGAAAAAATTGAATACTGAACTGAATACCAACAGTTTCAGTAATTATGATATTTTTCAACTTCTCTGTAAATAAAATCTCATTCAAAATTCTGCAACTTAGTCAAAAGTTATGTAACAGACTAAAATCTTTGATCAAATTTGAATAAGTCCTTTTATATGTGACTAATTTGAGATAATAATATTCCTCCAAACACCTTGCCAAGAATAATTAATTAATTAGGATTGGTGTTTCAGCTGAATTCAAATCTCAACACTCTATCTGTTTTCATCAACTCAAATCCCTTGGGAAAGTTTTGCCTTCCTATATATTGAAGCAATAGGTTGGATGTTTGAAGCAGAGGGCCCTCACTGACATAATATACGACATAATGAGCTTTTGTCATGCGTTGTCCTGCCAATTCATTTTATCCCTGAGGCAAAATGGTTGAGTTTTTCCCCAGCACACTTTCAGGAACTAATGTTCTTTCTCAGAAACACTATAGTATGCTTCAAGACACTTTTCATGCCAGATTACTCTGGGAATATAACATCTTTGCTTTCAGTAAAATAACTACTTCCCAAATGAATTGGTCCTAAATGCGAGTTTTAAAATCAGATTGTTTGGCATATTTATACATTTTCATTAACATCAGAACAACGACTGGTGCATCAGAACATCTGCAATGTTTGGGAGTGCCCTGAATGCATCAAAAAACGTCAACACCAGCCCTCCATAACTCCAGAGTGAAGATTTCCACATGGACTGGGAAGAAATATAGTCAACAATTTAATAGTTAAATCAAAGCTTGGGAGGTTACCAGATTGTCCAGATGTATCTATCTTGCTGCTGCAATCCATTGTAGCTTTGCATGAATACAGGGTCTCCTTCTAGAAGGGATTACAAGTGTTTGTGATCATAAATGTCAGGAGGAAAAAGGAAAATAATTATAGAAAATCTCATGGGAGTCAGCCCTTCATTCCAGCCTCCTAACACACAGTATAAGGAGGGAATCTTCATGACTGCATCAAGTGTTTTACATGACAGCAACTGCACGGAATGTCAACACTAGCAATAGGTGAAAAATATATTCTGACCTTCCTTTGGTTGCCTGTTCTGTGAACAACATAAACGTCCACAGATAACCAGAGTAAGTAAATAAATGGTTTCCATAATGGATAAGGTAGCTGTTTGTTTTCTTCTCTGCCTTTTGGTATCTCTGTTCTGTATTGTTCTTTACTATATCCTTACCTGAAGCCTTATTCTGAGCTAGTTTTAGAATTATTTGTTATTTGTACTACAGGAAGGGACACAGTCATAGACCAGAATCCTACTGTTGTGCATGACCAAGGAGAACAAAGTCCTCACAGCAAAATGTTTGCAGTCTATAACCTAAGAAACAACAGATAAAGACACAGGCAAACACACAGAATCAGTAAGCACAACATGACAGTATTTGCAGTGGTAAATTATAGCTGTCCAGGACCAGTCGGTGGGTTTAATGACACCAGAAACACATTGGAAACAAGGGGCCCATACTGCCTTCATCAAAATGAAATGTTCCTGGCATTACTAAACAGTGACTGGGGATTGTATGGGAGTTGAACAGAGTGCCATGGACCATCATAATAGCCTGCCAGTAGAAAACGTTGAATCCTGTTTCCAGAGCACAGTTTGGTAATACTTTATTTGCCAGTAGAGATGGAATCACTGACCACCCTGATGGGGCAACACAAGAAACTGTAGATAATTTGTTTAGAACATCTTAATAACAATATAATGTTAGCAAATACTCTCATTATTACAGTAAACTGTATGAACAAAACTGAAGTGATTTTTTTTTGTCTTAACCAGAACAGTTTGAAAAACAAACATATTCAAGAGTTTTGGAAAGATCAGAAATCCTCAGGCATTTGTGGATAAATGAGCCTCTAATGAATAGTGGGTTAGCAGGTGATTTTCTTCTAGGGAAAGTTATTTTTGTGAGCAACTTCTTTTTCTCCCTCCAGAGCAGATGGTAGTGTTCAATGTCTAACAGATTACTGAAAGAAAGGGACAAGTTATTCAACTTTTCATTTGTACATGCATTTCTTTGCATTTGCTACGTTAGACAAATCTGTTTTATTGAATCATACGCATATGCACACACACACATTAAACTTATGACATCCAGGGTTTGTGCATATGTGATGTATATAAAAAAAAGCCACAAGAAAAATCAAATACACCTTTAAACCATCTATTAGTGTACAGCAGTGTAAACCATTTATGCCTTTGTCTAAAAGAAAATGTTTTCCCAGTCCTACAATCACTATATTTCAAGGCAGTACATCATAACACTGTCTGTCCTGTAGTGGTGGTGATGGATTGTATGGCAAGGTTGCCACTGTTACTTCACAAAAAGAAAGTGAGGGGGAAAAAATGTGTTTATTCAAAAAAAAAAAAAAAAAGTTTTTTTTCACAGAAGGATGTGTACTGGATTACAAATTTGTAAGAACTGAAAAAATTAGTCTGTTATGTGACTTGATATGTATCTCTTCATGTTTATATCTGAGTCTTAATAATCCAAGTGGATCGTTAGCTGCATTAGCACTGTCATACTGTCCTATATATGCCCAGACAGATGTACTGTAAATGTAGTGGACTACATTTGTCTAAAATGGGGAAAAGGTACTTAGGCCATGAATTGGCAGGGCTTGTCGAGAGGGCTTTAAACTAGGTATGAAGGGGGAAGGGGATGGAAACTTGCAATCACAGAGGGCTGTGGAAGATAGTAAACTTAAACATAAATTGAAAGCTAAACCAGCAGCCCAGCTGAGGTGCATGTACTCCAATGCACGAAGCATGGGCAAGAAACAGGAAGAACTTGAAGTCTTGGAACAACAGGAGAGATACGATATTGTTGCAATCACGGAAACATGGTGGGATGACTCGAGTAACTGGAGTGTTGCACTGAATGGGTACAAGCTCTTTAGGAGAGACAGGCGAGGGAGAAAAGGCGGAGGGGTGGGCCTGTGTCTTAGAGAAACACTTGAGGCCATG
>VXBA01003967.1:96627-113337 GCA_013399895.1 Serilophus lunatus | reverse complement strand
AGTGCCTTCTGTTCCTTTTTTGCTTGCTGGTCGTGGCTTCTCCAACCCACTCTCTGCAGAGAGAAACACTAAGTATCTTCAAGAAATCTCCTTCTAATACTTCAGCAAGTACTCTGAAGAAAACCAGTATGTAGCATCTCATGGGAATCTGGTGTTGTGTGGTGGCGTACAGCCAGCTCTGGGTGGGAAAAGGCCCTACACTGGCCCTGGCCCTGGCTCTGCTCCAGGAGGAAGGATGGTGGACATGTGCCTAGTGCAGGCTGCAGTGTTTTGTGTGTGTGTGTGTGCTCTGTGTAAGCTGGAAAGGGTGTCTGTGTGTGCTGGAACGGGTCATTTTTCCCCTTTGTTCTCTCAGTCACAGGGAAGGGCAAGGTCCTCTTCACCTTGCTCCCAGCATGACACTATTGTAGTGGCACAATCCCTTTTCAAGAGACTTAGGGGACCCCATTAGTGCCCATGTTCAGTCTTCTGGCCTGATACCAGCATAGCCCATAGTGGATCTGGGGCCTTTCACCGGGGCTAACTCCTGTTAGTGTCCCATATCCCAAAGGAACAGAGGGTTGAGGCCAACCCACTCTCACCTCCAGACCTTGCTGGGCTGAGAGAGCTGATTATTCCCCAGGATGTCCCTCTCTCCTGCCCCAGAGTGAGACAAGGGCTTGTCTTATTGCACTGGCTTTTGTTCAGTCCTCCTCTGTCCTGGCCCAGGTTGGCCCAGGGACTGCAGTGAGCTCACCACTGGCAGCCCCAGCGGCGTCTACATCATCCAGCCCACTGGACTGCACCCCATCGTGGTGTACTGTGAGATGAGTGGGGCAGACGGGGGCTGGACCGTGATCCAGAGGAACCGGCATGACACAGATATCACCTGGGCTGAGTCCTGGAGCACCTACAAGCACGGCTTTGGGAATGTGCACACTGAGTACTGGCTGGGCACTGAGAACATCCATCAGATCACCAGGCAGAAGGTCTACCAGGTCAGGTTTGTCATCTGGGATGCTTCAAACAACAAGAAGTTTGCTGACTACAACCTGTTCATCCTGGATGATGAGTCCCAGGGCTACCGGCTGAGGCTGGGAGCACACTCGGGAACAGCAGAGGATGCCATGGATTCAGATAATCCCAGGAAAGTGCACAACAACATGAAGTTCTCCACAAAGGATCGGGATCAGGACACTTACAGAGGGAATTGTGCCTCTCGCTACAGGGGCGGGTGGTGGTACTCGGCCTGTTTGTCTGCGCAGCTGAATGTCAAGGGTGGCATCACGTGGGGCAGCCTGTGCCAGGGGAACTGCAAAGCCTCTGCCATCCTCATCAAACCAGCTCCATACCACTAGAACACCATCCCCCTTCTGTCCACATGGCCACACCAGTACCCTGCTGGGGCCTGTTTGCTGATGGGGCCTGGGGTGAATGGTATTTTTCCTCTGTATCAGGAGCTGCTTTTTTTTTCCTCTTATCCTGAAAAGTAGCAAAGCTTCCTGCTTTGTCTCTGGCCATTCACCTGTGGTGGGTTTTGGGGGACCATTATTAGAACTCATAAACACTAGTGTCCAAACATGTTTATTCTGGGGACAAAACTATGCTCAGAAACCTAACACCCTCCTGGTCCAGCAAGGTCTTATTCTCTTTTTGCTTTGTGGGTATAGATGCTTTCAGCAGAAAAATATCCATCATCACTAGCTAACCTGATTTAAGCTGTGCTGAGCCCAGGGCAGGCCATGTCTGCACCACATCCCTGCTGCAGTCTGTGTTCATCCTGCAGAATAAAATCACTTTCAGACCTGCTCAGGTGTTTGGGAACTCCTTGCAACTTCTTCCAATTTCCTGCCAGGAGCAGGCCTAAGGCTCCTGGTGCAGTGAGAAAAGGTTTTCAGAGGGAAGTTTTTTCATAAGAGTCAAGTGAGGAATTAAAGACAAAACTTTCACTTAATAAAGAGAGTTGGGTTCTGAGGTGGGGATCTTCCAAAAAGGCAAAGTAGTAGCACATGATCAATAGCAAGCACTGAGGCTGAGAGGAAAACATCAGGTTAGTTCAGTCCTGCCTGTCATGGCAGAGACTGGAGCCTGCAGCCTCCAGAGACTGGAGGCCAGGAGAGCATCATCCTTCTTCTCATTTGTCTTGTGGACACTGGGAGGGAACTATGGCAAGAAAGGAACAACAGCACTGCAAAGCCACACAGCACCACACAGTCAGTACGTCTGGGCAGGTATAAGATCCCAGCCTGACATGACAGGGATGACAGAATTGTGGGTTTCTGGATCAGCTTGAATCTGTATGGGCTTGCTCCAGTGTGTTATCTCTAAGCACTGCACAGCTTGGGTTCTTTCAAGTACCAAGTTCAAACTTCCTTCTATCACAAGGTTGCTCCATAGACACTTTTCCCCTCTGAAGCAGGGAACAATGGGACTGACTTAACCATATCATTCACACCCTTAGGGAGCCCACTGCCTTCTCCACACTCCAAGCTGGGGTGGTTACTTTGAGTTGGGAAAGAAAGGGGCTAACATGAACCTTAAGAAATTAGAAGAGCTAAGCTAAGCAGAATGCTTGTAGAGTCAGACATATGTCCTAGCGGTCTAGATAAGGTAGGACCAAAAGAGTAGGACAACAAGAACGCATAGCTCAAAGTTGACAACTAGAACCCAGATACAGGGACCCATATCTCAGACCCCTGCCAGCCAAGGACAAAAAACAAGTCTGCTGGAATGCAACAGCTCAGCTTCTTGGTAAGAGGTTACGAGGAAGACATTACTTCACCGCCTCAAAATGCTGGGATACCCAAGCGGGGCAGAGACTGGGCAAAGATGGGGAGTGACCCATGCTAATGAGAACTCTGAATAAATTGTAATATGTAATACTTACTCCTGGAAATGTGTATATAATCTTGCTTGCTACATCCCTCAAGGAGTGAGTTTTAGAGGAGAGATCCCCACTCGTTTCCAGTACTGGTTGCTTATAACTTTATGCTACGTTGTGAGATCCATTTCTGCATGTCATATTCCCTTTCCCAGCACAGAGCAACCACCCAACCATAGGCAGGGGCAAACTATGAGTGAAGGTTTTGCAAGGTATGGACTTTGCTGGCCCTGTTGACTAATTGTAGCCTTACAACCACAGTCCAGTGCTCAATGGCTGGAACAAGCCATTGGAAGGAGTATTGCCTAAGACTTTTGCTTTCCCCCTAGTCTGTCACCCAAAAGACTGGACAGAGTTATCCCCCCACACCTGTAGGTAGACACAAGGCAGCACAGTCTGGCTCCAGGGTTTATTGCAGCTGATTCCTCTCACCGTGGGTAGCAAATCTGTGGGGTGTTTGTGGCTGGGGAGGGAGCGGGGCCTGAGCAAAGCAGGGTTCACTGACTGTGCAGAGAAGGGAACTGGCACTGTGTCCCCCTCCCAAGGACAGGAGTGGGCATCCCCACCCCAAACCAGTGCCTGTGCCCCAGTGGCAGCCAGTACTGTGGCACTGGGCAAAGCTACCCATGTTCTCAGAGCTCCAGGAGATGGCTCCTGAGTGCCAGGGCCGCTGTGTTTTGGCTGGTGAGGTGCAGGCACTGTGAGCAGAGCAGGATGTGCACCGGGACTGGCATAGGGTGATGGGCAGGCATGGGAACGGGGCACTGAGATGGGGACAGGGGCACTTCCCCACTCCTGGGGGTCAGGATGCTGCAGCACAGTCAGCACACATCTGTGGGTTTGACCAGGATGAGGGAGGATGAGCAGTCACCGCTATCACAGAATCCCGGCCAAATGATGTAGTTTTTGGCATTGAGCAGGACGTTCTGGCACCTGTTGTACCACCACCCCCCGTAGCTCTTGGCACAGTTCCCACTGTACTGGTCCTGATCCTTGTCAACTGTGCTGAACTTCATGTTGTCATGGATGCCCCCTTTCTTGGGGTGGTAGAGGGTCAGGTAGTCATCCCCATCACCGGAATGCCGACCCAGTCTCAGTGGGTACCCACTGGCCTCACTTTCCACCCTGAAAATGTCATACTCGGCGTAGTGGGTGACGTTGGTTTTGTCCCGCACGACAAAACGCACCTTGTAGGTGCCCTGCTGGGTCAACAGGTGCAGGTACTCAGTGCCCAGCCAGTAATCAGTGTGCACATTTCCAAAGCCATACTTGTAGGTGGTCCAGGACTGTTTCCAGTTGAGCTCAGTGTCGTGAGAGTTTCTCTGGACAACAGTCCAGCCCTTGCCTTCAGTGTCCATGTCGCACCAGACCACGCGTGGGGGGGACCGGGCCGGCTGGATCACGTACACCCCGCTGGGGCTGTTCTTGCGCAGGTGGCTGCAGTCTGGGGGGAACCCTGAGGCTGCAGTGGCAAACATGGGTTGTGACGAGAGAGAGAAGGATCAAAAGTCTGTTAGGGCAACAAGGAGCTTCTGTAGGGCAGTGAGGACTCAGGACAAAAAGGGGCAGTTCTGGCTGTGGCTTTTTTAACTGGCTCATCCTCAGCAACCCTGAAGGCCTCTCGAAGCCAGTGACCTAAGAGCCCTGGGATCCATTTCTTATTATTTACTGCTTTGTTTGGAGCCTTCATTGGACATCATTGTCATCTGTCCAAGGAAAAAGGAGGAAAAAATTCTTCCAGATGCCAATGATGTCTTCCAAGTATATCTTCCCATACACAAGGCCCTTGATATATTGAGCTTCAGCTCTGGCAAGGACCAGGAATGTCAAAAATGCTCCACTGGATGAGGATATGTAAGGAAAATTTATGTTTTCCCTGGGTGTTGTGATACTGCAAAAGAAGTTCTGCTGTGAGATCTCTCCCTCCAGCTTGTTACAGTTTAAATGATCTGTCATGATTTACTGGCCTAATTTGCCATCTAATTTGTTTTTCTTCTTTTGTGTCTAACAGGAGACAATTTGCTATGGGTAATTCCAATTCAACCTGTGAAACTCCGTTTTTCTCAGGCACTCAGGTCTGGGCAGGACTGTAACCCTCCCTTGCAGGGGAGAAGGGGGCACTCCTAATCCAACAACGGGAAACAAAAAAACAGATCTGAGAGGATCTCTCCTAGAACTGAGGTTCACCAGCATGGCAGATCAATCCTGCCAAGGTATTTGGACAGGAACCTGTTGGTTTCAGCACAGAGCTACCAAAGAGGCGAAAGTGGCTTGGCAGGAGTCAGGCTGTTACAAGCCATGGCCCTGGGTGCTGTGTGTATGAGGAGTTCCTGTGCTTGCATCCCCCTGGGTGTTTGCTGGCCTTCCAGAGTGCACAGCAGACCAAAGAGTCAGTGCTGAACCAGGGACACCTCATCCTGCTCTGCCCCTCGGTGCCTCCCCCCCATCCTCTACTCACCACTCCGGGGGCTGGCAGTGGGTACAGCTGGGCCAGCGCTGGCACAGAGGAGAAGCATGGCAACCACGGTGGGCAGGAGGACAATGCCCCGATGGAGCTGGTGTGTCCCAGCCTGGAGCCCTGGGGAGGAAAATGCCCATCACCACCAGGATCCCTGGGCAGTTCCCGGGATGGTTGGAGCAGGGAAGGAAGAGCCAGGGGCATAGTCAGGAGCAAGGGGCTCCCGGGGTGGTGAGAGCTGCGGTTCTGGGACAGGCTGTGCCCCGAAGGGCTGAAACAAGGTGAGAAATGGCTCTATCATCTTCTAATGAGCCCCTTCCCTCCATCACTTGCAGCCTGCACTTTGTTCTCTGAACCTACAGACCAAGAGAGGGCAGCAACACAGCTGTATCTGAGGACAGTAGTTTGCTAAGAAACAAGAATCATGCTTAATTCTTTTATATAAACCACTCCAGCCCAACCACTGCTCGAAGGAAACAAACTCAAAGGATGGGTCCTACTGCACGGGTACCAGCTCCCAAGCAGACAGGAGGAAGTCTGCTAGGCCCACACAGGAACACAAACCCAAACCCTCTGTGCTGACCCCCTATACCCTGCACTCGCTCAGCTCCTGGAGCAGATGCCACCATGCCTGAGGCAGCAGCCCTATGCAGCCACACGTGCCACATTGGTCAGGTAGGGAAAGGACCAAGGTGAAACTTAGCTCTCCACATTAACCTCCCTTGACGGGATGTAGGAATACATGGCACAGGTAGCCCGGGGAAAGCACAGGCTGGCACACATACACAGTATGTGTGTATTTTGGTGCTTTGGTCTGGCATCCCTCCTGCTCCCAGGGTTCTGGTGTCCTGCTCATCATCCTCTGTGTCTGCATACTCACCCTGTCAGCTGTTGTTTGAGCCCAGCACCACACAGGAGTGAGGTGTCCCTGGGCAGGTAACTCACCCATCACAACAGCACAGCTGCGCAGAAAGCAGGAACCCAGCAGTGCACCCTCCCGTGCTGAGCTGTCCACAGTGACTTTATAGGCACTGCACACACCCACGTGTGTTCACACTCATCATTTGTAGAGGCACTTGCAGATTGCAACTCCAGCAGTTTCCAGACCCCGTGACAACACAGCTGAGAGGTGGGAGGCATGCCCTTCCAGCCAGAGAGGTACAGAATAAACCCCTCCATGCTGAAGATTTCAATTATTGACTGTCCCTACACAAACACTACATGTGAATTTCTCGCTTGGAGCAAATTTTGGAGAGCCGAGATCAAAGTGAAGTGGAGAGACCAAGCTTTTTAAGGACATACACACAGAAACTAGCAAAGGAGAAGAGGTCTCCTGTATGCCCAGTCCCAAAGGTGACCTTGGAAAGGCGAGGACAGGTCCTTAAGAAAGGTGCCTGCTTGGTAACTCTCCACTGGTAGGTTTTGGGATCAGTCACTGGGCTGGAGTCAGTGTTCAGCACTCAGAGCCACTGTAGACACAGTATCCCCTGGCACCCCAGTCTATGTGCTCTGAGCAAGGGCTTCAGGTAACATGGGTCCCTCCTTCCCAGCCCTGGCCTTTGGCCTGATGAGACTCTGCAGATCCACCCCCAGCTCCAGAAATGTCAACCAGGAGTTACTCTGTCTATGGGAGCAAAATGCTCTCAGGACAGACTCTTTGGGAGAGCTGTCCTTCTCATGCCAGGAGGTGCAAGGAGCTCCATTACCTCATCAAATTTAAGAGGATAAAGATGTGGCTCTTCTACTTTCTTCTATTGTGTTGGTTTCTGACCAGATGTCTTCTTTATGGCACAGTTTCACACCAGTTCATAGCAAGCCGGGGTCAAGCTGAGGCTCCCACCAAACTTTCCATACTGTGGGAGCCCACATCAAACAGTGCCACTTGCAGGTCTTGAAAGACAGTGGCATTCAGACATCTCCGAGGTAAGGGATCCATAGATTGTTAGGATGAGAGACAATAGTCTCAAGTTGCACCAGGAGAGGTTTGCATTGAATGTCAGCAAAAATTTCTACATGCATGACAAGCATTAGAACAGGTTGCCCAGGGCAGTGGGAGTCAACATCTCTGGAAGCATTCAAAAAATGTGTGGATCTGGCATTTGAGGACGTGGTTTAGAAGTAAGCACAGTGGTGCTGCGTTATGGTTGGACTGGAGGTCCAGGCCCAGGCTCACATACACCTCACAGACTCAGAGGAAGGTCCCGGGTGGGACAGGCGCCAGCCACGAGTGTCCACCACAGCAGCTGTTAACCCTGAAAGGGAAAATCCCCTGAGCTGGGCTGGCCAGAGCGGGCCCAGGACAGAGGTGTGAGGGCTGTGAGGAAGGTCTGCAGAGACACACAGGGTATCCAAGACCAGGAGAGCCTCCAGATGCCTTTGGTTTGATCTCAGAGTCAAAACAGTAACAATTGTTACTGTTTGTTGAATGGGCTGTTTAGGGTCACATCTGTGTCAGTTGTGAATGTCAAGGAATGGAGGTCCCACAACTTCTCTGTGTTTTTTTCTACATTTTAATATATATATATAATCTCCTCCTGTCCCTTATGTCCATTGCCTCTCATCCTTCCCTGTGCCCTGCAAGAAGAGTCGTAGATGAGTGATAGATTAATTTAAGTTGGGAGGGACTTCTAGAGCCCAATTAGTTTAATCCTTGCTCAGTCAGGTCCTTGTCCTGTCAAGTCTTGAACACCTTTAAGGATAGAAATCCCAAAGCCTCTCTCTGGGCACCTTCTCCAGTATTTTGTCTTCATGTTAAAGAAAGTCCGTATTTCTAAATGGTTTTTCCATCTTCCAACTTTGAACCATTGCTTCTCATCCCATCACCATGGACCTCCTTAAACAGTTTGGCTCCCTGTTCTCTGTATCCTCCCATGAGATAGTTGCCATCAGCAACAGGACCTCTCCAGTGTCTGCTCTTCTCCAGGTGAACACAGGACACAATACTCTAGTGAGCTCTAGTCTCACCCATGGAAAGGAAAAATCCCTTCCCTCACCCTCCTGGCTGCATTTTTACAGATGCAGCCCAGGATGGAGCAACAAACAGATCTGTGGGTTGGATGGGGCTTGGAGCAACCTAGTGTAGTGGAAGGTGTCCCTGCCCATGGCAGGGAGGTGGAATGAAGTGATCTTTAAGGAACCTTCCAACACACACCATTCCAGGATTCTGTGATTCCATGAAACATACACTCAGCTGGAGCTGGGCCTCAGGATACAACTAGGGGTATGGAAAACCCTTTTGTGGCCTTTCCTCTGCCTGTTTTGCACATCCTAATCCCAACATGGGCCTCCTGGAAATGGAAGCCAGGGGCTGGAAGCTGTTGGAGAAGCCCTGCTTGAGGGTCTCTCCCTGGCCTCACTGTTGGGCAGCAGCACTGCAGGGCAGACATAGAGGGTCCACGACCAGGAGACCACACTGCAGGGACACGACCTCTGACAAAATTCCATCCTGCTCTGCCACAGGTTTTGGCCATCCAGCCCAAAGTGGATGGTGGGTGCAGGAGTCCTCATAACTCAGAACACATCGATCCATGGGAAAAGAGAGGTCTGGCATTTTCAGTAATGTGCTCACACCGTGAGCACTCCTAGAGCAGAGAGGGGCTTGAAATGAGACCATTTTATATCAGTGTCACGTCATGATGCCCAAAACTCCAACTCGTGATCGCTGCAAGGGCCACCACGGTGCTGGGGGGGACCAGGATGTGTGTTGTGCAAGGGGCAGCGTGGTGGGGTGCGGCAGGGGTATCAGGAAGAGCTGGAGTGGCACTTTATGAAGTTTGGGGCACAGTTTCCCAGGAACACTGGAGTACCTCTTCCCTGAAGGGTCTGTGGGATCCCCAGGAACTCAGTGCCGGCTCTGGTGAGAGCAATTGATGGCTGATGTTTGATTTCCATCCAGGAGGGGAATGTCATGAGTGTTTACTTAGCAGTTGAACTGTGTGACGGTGCCCCGAGAATATCATTCCCTGAGGAAATCTGGCCAAGGCAGGGGGGCAGCCAGGCACTGTAAAGTGTGGGGGTTTTAAGGCATTTGCTTATTGGCACCAAATTATTTGCTCTCCCTCTGAAAAAAAGCTTTTCACCTGTGTGAGACACCGACTTCATTGTATAAGGACTGATCACTTGATGGTGGAGAGCAAATAAGCCCTAAGCCACTGGTCTTGTTGCCAGCCTGAGGACAAGTGCTGTGGTTTGGGTCTCGTGCCTCCACCCCCTTGCCTGCTCAGCCCTATAACTTTCAGGCTGGACACCCCTCCAGCCAGGCCAAAACCACCCGGCTCTGTGCTCCACAGGGTCCCCGCAGAGACAGCATGGGTGAGTGTGGAGTGAGATAGAATGGGATGGAAGGGGAAGAGAGGGGATGACACTGGCTATGGGTCACAGGGCACTTTGAAGGCTGTGGGGTCTGTCCTCCCCACACCCTGGACATCCCAGTGCCATGTCCATCGCGTTGTCTGAGCCTGCTGTGCCCTGGACTGGGAACTGGGGCAGGGATCTGCATTTCTGAATATGCATTTCTGCGTATTTCTGAAGGTCTGTGCTACCCCTCTCAGTCATTCTCCTTGCACACACAGAGCCCTGCCTGGGGCTTGTTCCCACCCAGACACCTAGGGTCTTACTATCCACAACCCTGGGGCAGTCCCAGCTTAAGCTGCATGAGTGTGCCATGGGAATGTGATGGGAGCTGGGAAGAAAGGAGATTTCTCCCTCTATGCTCATGCTGCTTGTTATCACCAGCGCCGAGTCATGGGGTTTGCAGGGACTTCTGATTACAGACACTTTGGGTTTGCACAAGGTTTTGACATTTCTTCTGTCCCAAAAGCCACCTCAGCAAGTGCCACCACTAATGACTCCTGCAATGACAGCTCACTTACATGAGGCTCATAGCTCCAAGGGGAAGCTCTACACAGGAAGTGTTTTATTTTCCTATTTTACTTTGCAGGTAAAGGAATCCAAAGCGATTTGTGGCTAATGGAAGAGTTATGATCTTTTTCTTCTTTTTCCAATCTCTTCCCATCTCAGCTAACCAGTGCCTGTGTCTCCTGCTTTTCACCTGCCTGCTGGCCCTGGCAGCATCTTTTCCTGACCTTGATATAAGAAACTTGTACCTCCTCAATGGCACAATGGACGACATAATGAATGCTCCTCCAGGGTCCCCCGAGCCTGGTAAGTGTCCACTACAATGGGGAAAGGCAAACAAGGTCCTGATCAGTCCGATCCTACACAGAGCTCCTCACCAGCCTGCCCATATCCCTGTCACACTGAGGAAGGACTAAAAACTGCTCTGAGTGGGCAAGGCAAGGTAAGCTGCCTTGCTGGATTCAGAAGCCACTTCAGGGTCCTCCTCTGCTTGCTGCTTGTATCTTCTCTTGCATGGCATGAAGTTCTTCTGTCCATAAGGGAGTAAAATAGCCCAAAGCCCAGAGTTCACAGGAACCCAAGAGAAGGGACAGATTTCAGCAAGAAAGAGACAGTTTTCAGCAAGACCAAGCCAAGGGTGTTGTGGATCACCAGTCCTTCCCTGGAGAAACAGGATTAAAGATGTTCACAGTGTACTTTGAGGACACAGAAAACAGTCCCAACCTCTGGAAATCACAAGGCCAGTGGAGAACTGAATTCAAGGGAGACTTTAATACAAGGAGGAACTAAATGAATCTAAGCAGTGGCACTAGCACAGGGCAACCAAACTCTGATGGTACAGAGTAACCCACAGATACCAGAGTACATTGGAGCCATGAGGAAGCCTTCAAGAAATGCTCCTGGGAAAAAAACAGGGGCTATGTGTGGGGCATGGTGCAACAGAAGGAGCTAGTTCCCTTCCAAGGAAAAAGGAAGAATTCTTGGCAAAAGAGCTCAAAGTCCAAGTGTTTGGTGCTGGTTTCATATCAGCTGTCAGGAAACTGCCAACACAGGGAGCACTGTAACTGAGACAAGAGCCCGGACTTCACCAAGAACAGCAAGTCTGAGTAGACAGAGAAAGAAAATGTGCTCTGGATTTCACAGTGCTCTCAGGCACATGGTGTGGTTTTGGGGTTGTCCTGTGCAGGGCCAGGAGTTGGGCTTGATGATCCCTATGGGTCCCTTCCAACCTGGGATATTCTATGATTCTGTGATCTCCCACCCACAGTAAGTATGCTCTGAAAACATCAGCAGCATGAATGCAAGATGGATGAGCAGGGAGGAATGCCAGAGAAGACAGGCCAGAATATCTTGACTTGGAGAGGAGTGTTTCCAAATGGATGGGAGAGATGCAGAGAGGAACAGGAGCAGACTGTGGCTCACAAACTGAACAGGAATGAACAGCTTAATATGGCTGCAGTAAAATTAAATGCCATGGTAGGAAAACCCTCCAGACCACACAACATGAGTGTTTCCCACTCCACAAAGGCTCAGACTGTGTGGAAAGAATAAAAAGGAAAGGGGTTAAAAATCTAGCAGGCAGACTGTCTCAGGAGTGGACTTATACACAGTGCAAGAGGCCTAAGTTAAGCAGTTCACAAGGGAGAGAGTAAAACAGCCCCAGGTGAAAGCAGGGAACAGGTATTTGAGGATGGCAGAGCAGCAGCTCAGGGTGAAGTGTCTGTTTCAGAGAGGGGACAGGAATGGCTTTTGTGAACCCATACGCCTGTGACTCATTCCTCCCAGTGGATACACAGAAGATACCTTTGCAAGAGTTGCACCAACTCACTCTAAACCATCCTCTTTTCCAGCAACACCCTTCAAATTCCCTTCTGACACAGCTGACCAGAGCCCACTCCCAACTCCTCATACCTGTACCAGTTTTCCTGTGTCTGCTCTCACATTTCTTTCCACTCTAATCCCTCATTCCCGAGTCCCTTCCTAACTGCTGCTGCATTTTAACAACCCTCTTCCTAGTGTCGCCACCACTGAGGTCTTTCCCCCATACAGTGTGCCCAAATTGTTTCCACCAAGAAAGCATCTGCCCCATTGTAACATCATGTTCATTTCCCCAAACTACCAACTTGTTGATATCTGAAGTGGGCATTTCCTCTGGAATTGGGAACAGCAACAGAAAAATGGGAGTATCATCTGGAGATCTGTGCTCTCCCAGCAGGCATTTGACATGTCCATACTCACTCCTGTCTCCTCTGTTAATTTAGATGATGGTGTTGGACACATCCGACAGGCCAGAGACATCGCCCACCACCCGCCAGCGAGTCACGGTGAGTCTCTGCATCTGCCCAGGAGGTTTCACCATTACTGGGCTCACCAGCAGCTCTCAGACACCTTATCCATGCCCTACACATGCACTGGCTCCTCCCAGGAAACATGTTGATTCATAACCTCAGGGGAACTCTGCAACCATCCATGTCCTGGGCTCAGTAGTTGATGAGGACCTTTAGCACAGGGAATTTTCCAGCTAAAGATCCAAACTGTAAAGTGATGACTCATTACTGGGAAGTAGTGATTACTCATTTTCCTATTTTCTCTATACAATGGATGAGAAGGCTGAGACTGACTATGTTACTGGGTTGGCTGGGTCGACATTTGCCCATAGGACAAGTGACAGATCCTACCTGGGTGGGGACAACCAGTGGCAGAGGTACTGGGAGAGGAGCAAGTCCCTTCCCAGAAGTGTGTTGGTGCATTCAGCTGTTTGCTATATGGGTTGCTGACACTCTGGAGCATGAAAAGGTCATAACCAAATCCAGTAAGTGAGAAAGTCTCTGCAGAGCTGCTTGGGTAAGCCCAGAGAACACCAATGGTTTTGCCCTGTTGAGATCCCAAGGACTGATTTAATTGTTAGCAATATGGAAGTTAGGACCACTCTGACTCCAGAGTTTCTGAGATTACTGCAAAGCTCTGAAGCCTCTTTGCTGCACCAGCAAGTAGTTTTGTCACATTTGCATTTGTTTGTGGTGACACATCACCTGCATAACATAGGCAAATCACCACAGACTGAGCCCAGCCGGGATGAGAGTTCTTGGGTGATACCTGCCTTGGTCTCTTCAGGTCAGATGTTTTGGCAGTGTGTCCTCATCAGTTTGAATTCTGTCTTGGGAAGATGTGACGCTCAACTTGTACACTGATCATTGAAAGATTTTGATTTAATCCTGTGAGCACATGACAGGAACAGAGCCCAGGAATGTGTGTGCAAAAGGATCTAGACACAAAAGAAATATCCCACTTTTGATGTCTCATAATGTGGGATTTAATAACCATCTCTGTCTCCAGCCCCAGGTTGGCCCAAGGACTGCAGCGAGATTCCCAGAGGCAGCCACAGCGGTGTCTACATCATCCAGCCCAAAGGGCTCCACCACCTCGTGGTGTACTGCGAGATGAACGTGACCCACGGGGGCTGGACCGTGATCCAGAGGAACCAGAGAGACACACCAGTCACCTGGGCCGAGTCCTGGAGCACCTACAAGTTTGGTTTTGGGAATGTGCGCACCGAGTACTGGCTGGGCACCGAGTACATCCACCAGATCGCCAAGCAGAAGGTCTACCAGGTCAGGTTTGTCATCCAGGATTCTGCAGACCAAATCAGCTTTGCAGACTACAACCTGTTCAGCGTGGAAGACGAGTCCCACGGCTATAGGCTGAGGCTGGGTGCCTACAACGGGACGGCGGGGGATGCCATGACCTCAGACAATCCCAACAACATGCATGACAACATGAAATTCTCCACAAAGGATCGGGACCAGGACACTTACAGTAAGAACTGTGCCTACAGCTATGAGGGCGGGTGGTGGTTCTCGTCGTGTTACTCTGTACGACTGAATTACAAGGGTGGCATGACATGGGGCAGCCTGTGCAAGGGGAACTGCAAATCCTCCCTTATCCTCATCAAACCAGCTTCATATTGTTAGTGCTTCTTTCTCCTCCTGTCCACACTGGACACTCTGCAAAGGCCCTGCATGGCCCAAGAGGATGAGCCTCTTGGAGCAGAGTGAGGAGCCCAAAGGTAGCAGGGCTGTAATGAAATGTCCCTTTCCAATCCCCACTCTGAGTGCAGGCTCTCCTCTGCTCACCTGTGTTCCCTCGTGCTTGCCAATGATTCCTTGTTATTATGTTCATAATCAAGAATAAAAAAAATCACTTCTGAAATCTGTGGATTCCACAAGTACCTTCCCTGCGGGAGGAAGACACAGCCTGGAGTAACATTAGATTTTTCTTGCTGCCTGCAGAATTCACAGTGAGCAAAAAAGCTGCATGCCACAAATTTCAATGTACTCTCTCTCTGCAGTGCCTGGTGAAGCATCCATGTAAATGTCCTTGCTTGAGTTGATTCACCAGTAATGATATCTGTTCTATATCTCTGATGTGCTCCCATAAGACTCGGGAAATCCCATGTCAAGTGCCAGAACTGGAGTCTTGGGATTTATCAGAGAATCACAGAATCACAGATTGGTTTGGGTTGGAAGGAACCTTAAAGCTCATCTCCTTCCACACCCCTTGAGAAGGGCAGGGACATCTTACACTAGAGTAAGTTGCTCAGCCTGGAGGGAGAAAGCCTTGAGTGGTTCTCATGGGAATGGGTGTAAGAAAACTGAACTTATTTACACCGTGATAAAGACCCTGCAATCTGCATAGGGGCGTTCAGAAGGGACCTAGCACATGGGACAACTCATCCCACATCATCACTACACTCACAGCCCTGAGTCAGAAGCAGTGGCAGTGTCCTGGTGCCAAGGTCTTGCTCCTGCTGGGAGCCTCTGTCTGTCAGGACAGACATGTGCTGCATGGCTGTCTGCACAGATATGCTTTGATCCTGGAGAAACAGGATTTCAAAGTCATTGGTAAATCTGTCTGCTCTGATCGAGAAGCAGCAAGCTTAAATAGAAGCAAAGGAGAAGTAGGTTAGTTGTTAGAAACTGGGAATTCTCCACTTGAATTAGAAGACACTAATGAGGGCAGGGTTCAAAATGGGATTGCTATATCCAAGTTTCTGAGACAAATTTAGATGAACTTTTGCAAGGAAAAGTGCAGACAGAGCTGCTGCTGTGAAGCTGCAGGACAGAGTCCCTCTAGCTCCTCCATCCCACACTGTTCTGATACTGCCAGGACAGACTGTTGGAGGACCACTTTGGCCTTCACAAACCCTTTCTGATTTTGTCTCAGGGCAGCACAGTAATAGCAGTGAGTTTCACTTCCAGGACCAACAGCTCAGGGAAAACCCACCCCTTGTCCACCAGCTTCAAAGTCCAGTGGGCACTGGGAGCCATTCAGAGAGGTTTAAGAAATTGGAAAGTGCTGAGAGAAATGAGCAGTGGGGGATGTCCCAGACAAAAAGGACCCTACACTGCTCTATGGAATGGCCCTCAGCACTTTGGAGCAGGGGCACCTGCACATGGAGATGCCTGAGGAAAAAGTGAGCTCGAGGCTACTCCTGCTGGAAGTGACTCTTGGGTGAAGTGGAGCTGCACCTGCCTCCTGAGAACCTCCAGCTCCAAGCAGTGAGCCCCGCAAAACAGAGCATGGAGGACTGGTGGGATCCCCACGTACAGCCAGGGCCTGCCTTGGAATAGGCACCACAGCATGAGGAGGGAAGGCACAGGGTAGCTCCAGGATGGATTTGCCTTGGCTGGAAGAGCAACTCTCCTGTGCCAGGAGCACAGGCTGGTAACAGAAAGAAGAGATGGCTGCCAGGGGGCTCCTAGAATTTTTCTTTTAGGTCTCTGAATCCCTGCAAACATTTAGTGACCACAGCATCCTGTGGCAGCAGTTCCCGGTCCCAGCGGGGCAGCGCTCCCACCTATGCCCTACCCAGGAGTCGAACGGGCCCACACAGAGCTGCGGTGAGAGGGTGTCTCGGTGGCAGGGTGTCCCTCGGCTCCCTTTCCACAGCTATAGGTACAGGGCACCAGGGTGTCTCAGGACGCCCAGGAGACCGCGGCGGCCGCAGGAGGGATATGCATAGCAGGGTGCGGGATGCTGGCGGCGCGGGGCGGGTGAGGGTGCGCACGGAGGAGTGTGGGATGTAGGTTGCACAAAGTGCGGTGCGGGGTGTGCACAGAGGGGCGCGGGATGCGCAGAGCGGGGTGCAGGGTGCGCGCAGCAGGATGGGCACAACAGGGTCCAAGATCCGCACAGTGGGGTGCGGGGTGGGCACTGCAGGGTACGGGATGAGCACAGCGGGGTGCGGGGTACGGGATGCGCACAGCGGATGCTGGGTGCGCACAGCGGGGTGTGGCGGACGGGGTGCAGGGTGGGCACAGCGGGGTGCAGGGTGGGCACAGCGAGGTGCGCAGGGTGCGAGGAGCGGAAGCAGTGCCGGTGTCCCCCGGCCGAGGGCGGCGCGGTGCGGAACCGGAGCTCCTCGTGCTCCGCCGCGGCTCCTTTAAGACCGGCGGGGGCGGGCGCGGGGGACGCGCGCGGCTCCGGGCGGCGGGGACGGAGGGTCCCGGTCCCGGTCCCGATCCCGGTCCCAATC
>VXBA01003967.1:74012-87816 GCA_013399895.1 Serilophus lunatus | reverse complement strand
TATGGGGGTTGCGGTGGGGTGGGGAAGGGGTCAGATCCTGTCTGTGCCTCGCAGCTCTCGGGTGGTGGAGATCCAGTCGCAGATGTCGGAGCGCGCTGTGGAGCTGCTGGGGCTGCCCGAGGACCGGCCGTGCCTCCTCCTGGACGTGGGGTGAGCACGTGGAGCATCTGGGGCTGGAGTGGGGCCTGGGGGATGTCTCTTGTGGGCTGAATTAGAGGGACAGGCGGCTGCAGTGTCGTGTCTGGCCAGCAGCACCCTCAGACGAGCCCCGTGTGATCTTTCCCCCTTCCTCCCTTCAGCTGTGGGTCAGGGCTGAGCGGGGATTACATCTCCGAGGAAGGTCACTACTGGATTGGCATGGACATCAGCCCTGCCATGCTGGGTGAGCAGAGCCTCCCCTGGCACCCCCACCTCGCCTCAGAGGTCCCCAAAGGCAGGAGCTGGTTGCCTGAGCTGTTCCTGTTCTGTGCAGATGTGGCCATGGAGAGGGAGGTGGAAGGAGACCTTCTTCTTGCAGACGTGGGTCATGGCATTCCCTTCAGGGCTGGCATGTTTGATGGCTGCATCAGGTGAGTCTGTGCTGATGCTGTCCTGATGCTCCACAGAACTGCACAGTGCATGTGGTACATGTTTGGAGCATCACAAGTGAGCAGGGCTGTTCTTGTCAGCTGCTGTCTTTGCTCTCTGTAACTTGGCTCCATCATCAGGGACAAACCTCCAAGATTTTGGATGGTAGAAGCAGCTCCTGGCAGCTGTTTCCCAAGCGATGCTTGTCATTTTGTGCTGAAGAGCTGGGAGTTTTGTTGGAGGAAATAAAATGAAATTTGGGATATTGTCAGGAGGGCTGAGACCTGCACCGAGAACAGCAAAGTATGTCTGTAGCATTGCTCAGCAAGGTCAGACCCTGGATCAAGAGTGTGATGGTTGGTTTTGGTGTGGAGGGGACAGAAGCACTATTCTGCTTTAGAGAATGGCTCAGGAAGGTGCTGTGAAGGAGCAGGGACTGTCCTTCATTGGTCCAAAAACCACATTCGTGTTTTCACATTTGTGAAAACCTGCTTGGCCAGGCCAGGGTCATGGCTGAGCTCTTGAATTATTGTCAGGAACTGTAGTGATAGGACAAGGAATGATGAGTTCAAACTGAAAGAGGGGGAAGTTAGGTCAGATATAAAGAAGTTCTTCCCTGTGAGGGTGGGCAGGCCCTGGCACAGGGTGCCCAGAGAAGCTGTGGCTGCCCCATCCCTGGAAGTGTCTAATGCCAGGTTGGAGCAACCTGGGATAGTGGGAGGTGTCCCTGCCCATGGCAAGGGGTAGAACAAGATGGTCTTTAAGGTCCCTTCCAACCAAACCATTCCGTGATCCTGTGATTTGAGCACCTGGCCTAAAGGGTCAAGGTGATGCCTCTGGCCTTGAATAACTCCTGCACCTTGTTGGGTTTTGGCATAATGAGCCTCCAGAGGGATTTGTGTAACTGCAAAACAGAAGGCAAAGTTACACAGAGGAAATGAAATCATTTCCCTGAGGCCTAGCACATGCTTAGTGCTGGAATTCAGCTCAAAGGGAGGTGATGGGCTCTGCAAAGGAACTGATGACTCAGTGTCCTGCGGGTCTTGTTTTCCTCCTCAGTATTTCTGCAGTGCAGTGGCTCTGTAACGCTGACAAGAAATCACACAGCCCCCCCAAACGCCTCTACAGGTTCTTCTCCACTCTCTACACTGCCCTGGTAAGTGTCACACTCTCCCAGCCACTTTCCTGCTCTTAGACCCTTGCTGGTGCCTTGTAGCAAGATATTTTAAGTGAGGTGTTTTAATTAAATGCTGATCTGAAGCAGGACTGGCAGGAGCACCCCCTGCCTCTCCTCACCTGGCATCTGGTGCATCTCATCGAGGTTGGACTTGACCATCTTGCTGGTCTTTCCCAGCCTTAATAATTCCATGATTCTGTGTTCCCTGTTGTCCCCCCCATGCCTCTGGAGAGTGAGCAGCTCTCCTGGAAGCCTTGTCCCAGAGGTTTTGGGGAGAAGGAAGCTCATGTCTGGGGCAGGGATGGTGTGACCAGAGGGGTTGTGAGATAAGTTTGTGACCAGCTTTGTTTCCCATAGGCCCGAGGATCCCGAGCTGTGCTGCAGCTGTACCCTGAGAACTCAGAGCAGGTACAGGCCATCAGTCAGTGGGCAAGGGATACAGGTGCTCTTTGGGGCTCTGAATGTATCACGTTCCTCCACATGAAGTCTGTGTTTCTGTCCTTCCTGTCAGCTGGAGAGCTCCTGAAGAGCACAGAAACATAACCTGTGAGGAGAACACCCTATGCAATTCCTGTTACTTCGTAGATTGTCTTGAGCCGAGTGTTAGAAACAGAAAGTGGCAGGAGACAATGTGAATCAGCTGTCCTGGATTTTATCCTGTGTGCCTGGGGCTGAAGACTGGCTGTAGTCATTAGCACTGTACTGTAACTCCCCAGGGCTGGAAAATCCAGCCCAGTATCCTCCTCTAGAGAGTTAACACAGGCTAGGCTGAGGACCAGGGAGAACCAAACAAAGGCAGGGAACTGGTGTCTGGGTAATACTGGGAGCTTGGTGCAGAGCTTAGCAGGAGTAGGAGCAACCATCTTGGGAATGCACAGTCAGCTGCTGTCCTCCCAGAGGTATCTTGGGTATACCTGGGGGACAACTGCTAATTAACTTATGCACTTTCTGGTTTTTCCAGCTGGAACTGATCACAGCCCAAGCCATGAGAGCTGGATTTACAGGGGGAATGGTGGTTGATTACCCCAACAGTGCTAAAGCCAAGAAGTGAGTCCTGGGTCTGTGCATGTGTTTGGGGCGAAGCCTGGGTTTAGCAGTGATCTTTTTTTCCCCCAAGTTTTTCTCTCCCATGATACAGTCTTGGACAGAGGTTACAGCCTAGATCTGGCTATTATAAACCATTCCAGTCTTGCATGGGGACTGAGACTCACATGCTGAATCCCTGCTTCATGCTCCTTTATTCTTGTTCTTTTAGGTTCTTCCTTTGTCTCTTTGTCGGGGCATCTGGTATGTTACCAAAGGTGAGGAGCTCCACAAAGCAGCAGAGCTGTCCTGGCTGATGGGTGATGTAGAAGAGGTGTGGGCAGAGTGAGAGTCGGGCAGCTCTGTGTGGGCAGATGTGACTTGATTTATACATTTGTTAGCAGTGACCAAGCCTTACTTTCGTAAAATCACAGACTGGTTTGGGTTGGGAGCTCATCTCATTCCAACCTCCTGCCAGGGACAAGGACAGAGACACCTTCCACTAATCCCAGGTTGCTCCAAGCCCCATCCAACCTGGCCCTGAACACTTCCAGGGATGGGGCAGCCACAGTTACTCTGAGCAGCCTGTGCCAGGGCCTCACCACTCTCACAGGAAGAATTTCTTCCCAATTTCTAGTCTAACCCTGCCCTCTGGCAGTTTAAAACCATTCCCTGACATCTGCTTTCTTTGTCATGATTGCTGGAAGACCAGTTCCTGCACTGCACTGCACTGGTCCTTCCCCTTGCAAATCTCTGCATTCCCCTTAATTTTGGTGGCATGACTGTCAGCTGTGACTGCTGCAGAGTAGAGCACAATTTTCCAATTTTGCTTTTCAGGGTCTTGGTACCGAGTGTGCTGATGAAGAGACACACCAGGCAAAGTTCACCAATGAGAGGTATCTTATGGGGTGATGCTGCAGATTATCCCCAATGAGGAGAGGGGAGCTGTGAGGGTTGAGTTCTACCAGGTGCTTCAGCACTGTCATGTGAGAAGTGACAGGAGGGGAGGGACTTGGAAGGCTGGAAGGACTTTTGGCAGCCCAGGGGGGCTTTATCTACCCCAGGGTCCCAGATACAGGGAATAGAAGGGATTAGTTCCCAGAGCTGTTCCATGGTGCTGAGCAGTTAGGTGTGCTTTCTTTCCAGCACTGGGCTCTCCAGCTGGGGCCAGTGATGGGGAAGTGGGAATTTTTAAAGGGAAAGTGATACCAAGCCTGGAGGCAGGCTGCCATGCCTGAATCCTGGTGTTTTTTCCTGCTGTCCAATTCTTTGCTCAGCTCTGCTTAGCTGTGGCCTGGGGAGTTTCTCCTGCTGGCCATGTCTCCTCCCACCAGTGCTGCAGGTAGGAGCCTCTCTTGCAGCCAGTGGGAGTGACAGAGAACAAAAACCAGAGGAAAGTCGTCGTGGTTGCCAGGAGCTTGTGGCTGCCATGTTTTCCTGCCTCTTATATTGCTGTTCTCTGCTCACATAGTCAAGGGATACCTTGTCTTGGAGAGCAGTAGCAGAAATGGGAACTTCTTGGCAAGTTGGAGACTTTGTCTGCCGTGTTTGGAGTAGAGCAGACATAGGAGAAGGTTGTTGTGCTTGAGCCTGTAATCCCCTGAGATCCCAGAGTCCAGCCTGCTGCTGGTGTGTCAGGTATGGCACAGGGGTCTTGCTGCAGTTCAGGGAGGGTCAGTACCCCTTGTATCTGAGTCAGGGCTGGAAACAACCTCTTTTTCCAGCATGTCTGGAGCTGGACCTACCCCACTGCTGCTTGAGCCTCTCATCCAGGGATGGTGGGAGGGGAACTCGCTGCTTTTGTGACCCAGTTCTGGGTGACAATCCTCCAGGGAAGAGAACTGTGCCCTCACACCTCAGTTCCTCTCCAGCTGCTGCCTCTTTTCTCCGTAGGACCCGGTTCAAAAACATCAAGGGCAAGTCTGTGAAGAAAAGCCGGGATTGGATCCTGGAGAAAAAGGAGCGTAGACGACGACAGGGCAAGTGAGTTCAGCTGAGGCTGGTCTGGCCTGCTGTCACCTCTCTACAAACCTGCTCCCTTTCCCTCCCAGCACTGCATGTGGGTGGTGCTGAGCTGCTCCCTGTTTTTCCCCACAGGGAGGTGCGAGCAGACACAAAATACACAGGTCGGAAGCGCCGCCCTCACTTCTGATTTGCTGCGGACTCTGCTGGCACAGAAGGTGGTGTGTGGGTGCCTCCAGCAAGCCTCCTGTGGATGGCACAGATGGGCATCCCATGCCTGGGACTTGTTGGGACAGGCCACTGTGGCTCTTGATGGCGAGGACTGGCTCAAGTGCTGCCCAACAGCCAGCTGCAAAGCTTCCATCCCTGAAGGTGGAGGGCAGAGAGTGCACTGGCCACTTGGTGTCTGCAATGCTGTCACTTATCTCCCCAAGTGCAGCAAGCCAGCTGAGGTCCAGGTGAGCCAGGACATGTTATCCAGCCTCCTCAGTAAACAGTCAACAAGTCAGAAATGTCTGCTGGTCTCCTGTGTCCTGCCCTCAGTGCTGTGGAGTACTGAGGTGGGAATATGGCACCTAGTTCTCTGCCTGCAGGCAGGGAGTCAGGCACTGTAAAGGTGTGGATCCAGTGAGAAAAGGGTTCCTCCTGGCAGAAGTGTTATGGTGCTTGTCAATCCTGTGTGCTTTTGTGGTGCTGGGGTTCACTGTACCCCATCACCTCCTCCCTTCCCCTGAAACAGAGAGGTGCCAGCCAGAGCTTTACAGTTACAAATGTTTATTCTACATAAAAATTCCACAAAATGGGAAGCTGTTTTGCACCCAAAGCTTTGGGAGCAGAAAGGGAGGCTAGCAAGGAGGGAAGGAGAAAAGAGGCAACATACAGTGTCATCCAGCCCAGTGAGACAGAGCAAGCCAGGGTCAAGATCCACATAGAAAACAAGGACACTTAGCTCACAGTACAGCAACAGTACAACTCCACGGGGGGCTCGGAAAGCCTTCAAGTACATTAATTACAAAAAAAAACCAGTCCCCAGTTCGAGTGCAAGCTGTGCGTGCCCCACACTGCTCGTGGAATACTGCATCGACACGCTCCCGGCGCGGGGAGGGCAGGTGGCACTTGGAACAGAGGTGGTGGAACCCAAAGGACAAGCGCGCGGAGGTTGGCGGGGATGGAAAGAAAAAAGTGAAATGTCTTCCCAAAGCACAACCACACTTGGTGATTTGGTCTGTACATGCAACGACAGGTAGGTAAAAAGGAACTGAATGGGGCTTCCCGTAGTGCAGGGGTAATTATTGCACCAAAACACCCTTCCCTCGCAGCGAGGACAGTGTGAGCCTGCCTGTGGGGCAGCGGTGGCAGCCTGCTCCTCGTCTCGGAGCCCGGCACTGCCACTGCCTGCAGGATCCCAGCAAAGCACGAGCGGCCCCAACTGGCCCCATCCACCTCCTGCTGCTGGGGGGCTGCTGGCAGTGGTGGTGTCAACAAGGAAGGAGCAAGAGCCAGATTTCCCCCCCCCCGGTGCTGTTCCTGTGCCTTGACGGGGGTGCCACAGCCCCGATGTCAGGTGAGCTTGTGCCACAAAAGCCGCTGCTTGGAAGAAAAAAAAGTAAGTCACCTTGTGCTAACAGTGGGCATGGCTGCAGGGCGGGAGCCTGGGAGGAGGGCTTTCCTGCCTGCCCAGTGTTATTGCTTCCCGGAGGAGGGGCCCAGGGCTCTCGCTGGCCCGGCAGAGCGCTGGCAGGGAGTACTCGGGGGCAGGGGCGTGGGCACAGCATCACCTCCAGCTCCCTTTTCTGCAGCCAGAAGCACGGCCCACCTCCTGCCCCGGCATGGTCCCAGTACCCCAAGCCCTTCGGCCCATGCAGGCTGCAGTGCTGGAGCTCACACCGGTTGGTGTAGGACTGTGACAGAAGCGGCCTCCGGTCTTGGACATTCCCATGGCCGTGCCCCGAGGGGCCTGTGCTGGGCAGCGCAGGGGTCCGGGCCGGACATGCTTCCCAAGGGTGACTGGAAGCCAACGGGTGCTGTATGATGGGACCTCGGGTGACAGTGGCAGGGAAGGAGCTGTGTTAGGGCTGCTGCTGGGCAGGACTGGCCCCGGGGCAGTGTGCTGTGCACTTACAACCACCGCCTTTCCCCGACAACCAGCACCTGAGTCACAGCAGCCCTGCCCTGGCCCTGGTAGGAACAGGGATGGTGACATTGCCAGGGGCTGGAATACTGGCTGCCATCAAGTGCCCCTTTTCTGCTACCAGCATCTGGGCTCACAGCACTGTCCCAGTGCCTGGCAGGGATCCTGGATCCAGCTGCCTCCCTTGCTCAGGGATCCCCTGGTGCTTTGGCATTTGCATGGGCCAGCAGGAGCCCTGGGGTCTCCGGAGGAGGTGAGGGCAGAGTCCTGTTGTCCCCAGCCAGAGGGAAATGGGCAATGGCAGCACCAGCAGGACCCCACAGCAGCTGCATCCATCTCATGGGCGTGGCAGAGGGCACAGGGCACCCACGTGCCTCCCACACCCCACTGAGGGCAGGTGCCTCACTGGAAGGCTGGGCAGAAGGGCACTGTGCCAGGAGCAGGGGGTGCCAGGAGGTGGCAAAGAGACAGTCAGGCACCGGCCTGCTCAGGAGCTGGCTGGATACAGGAGGAGGAAGGATGCTACTCCTTGCTTGCAGGGGGTGGATGCAGCAAGATCTGCTCCTGGGTCCACAACAGGAGAAAGCCCAACTGCCTCCAACCCCCGGCCATGGGTGCCTGTGTGGAGAAGCCAGGCTGAGGCAGATGGGTACTGCCAGGGGTCACGGGCATCAGTGCCAGCCCCAAACGCCAGTGCCAGAGCCCAGGCCTGAGGGCAAGGGGAGCCAGGACTACTACATGCCAGGGTTGAGAGCAGAAAGATGAGGCTCAGGTGCAGGGCAAGCAGCCAGTGAATCTTGTTGGCCTTAAACTACCTGTGCCACCCCACCCTGCCAGACCATCAGCCAGGTGCAACACAGGTTCCCATGTGCCCTGTCCTCAGGCAACTGTGATGGTCCCGAGCAGCAGCTTCTTATCCCACACTGCTCCATCAGGCACTCACTGCCCACAGCAGCACATCCAGCACCTGCACCTGCACCAAAGTGACAGCACAGACCTGCCACCCGTGGAGTGGCAGGGATGGAGGCCCAGAGCCAGGCACAGCCACGGGACAGGCAGAGCCAGGCAGAGCGTACCCCTGGGGAAGGGCCCCGGAGAGAAGCAGCCCAAGGGAAGGTGTTTGCAAGCACAGATGCGGCTGAAAGACATGACAGCTCTGGCTGGAGGCGATAGGGAAGCTGGGGAGGTTGACTGGGCACTGTGCTCCCAAGAACCCCTAATACTGTCTTCCAACCGTCCTCATCCTCAGCTGTCACTAACACAGACTGCCCAGCACAGGAGGAGCTGCAGTGCCCACAGGCACCTGTGTCCCCACCTGGTCCCTGCCAGCCACCTGGGCTGGAGCAGTGATGAGAGCTCGGGTTCCCCTCTCCAGGGTCCCCCTCACGACCATCACCATCCCCTGCCCCCCGCCTGTGCCCCGGGGCCGGCGCTCCCTCCACACAGACGCACCGCACCGCACACACAGCATCACAAACAACCATGCATTAGAAACTGAAATGCTGCTGGGAGGCTCCGGGGCTGCGTGGGTCACTCCAGCGTGGCTGCAGCCCCATGGCACGCGCGGCTCCGTCCATCGCACACAAACAGTCCCGTGGGGTGGGTCTAGCCGAAAATGCCGCCGAAGGTGGAGGCGATGACAATGCCCAGGATCACGCAGCAGATTATGATCATGATCTTCTTCTGCTCAGGTGTCCCAGCAGCGGTGGGGAGAGAGGGGAAAGGGGATGGTGAGTGTCGGGGCAGGACAAACCCAGGAGCTGGGGGCTGCAGTCTGCCCTGGTCCCCTCTGCCCACGGTGGCCCCTTGGGAGCCAGAGGGGCTCTAGCAGCTCTGTGCAGAAATGGGCATGCCAGCTCCTGCTTCAGCCCTGGGTTGGCAGAGCTGAGCTGATGGCCCCCAGGTCCATGAGCTGATATGGGACAAGGTGCCGGGAGCGGGACAGGCAGCTGGCACTGTGCTCAGGGGCTAAGCTGGACCATGCCTTTTCTCTACTTTTTTGGGGCAAGCGACATGGCTGTCATAACAAACCTGGCCCAGGGGATCCACCCTGTCTCTTTTCCTCTCCCTAAGCAGCACCCCTACCCTACGGCTCATCAGCATTCAAGCAGCCTGTGTCAGGAGCTCTGTCTCAGCTGTGCCACCCATGGACTGCACCCAGTGGTGTGGGCTAATGGTGCCCAGGCACCTGCAAGGCTGTGCCACCCTGCCTGGGGCAGGCAGAGGGGCAAGCAAAGCCCTGCCCCCAGGACAGACGTGTCAGCAGTGCAGGCAGGGACAGACAGGCCACAGCCAGAGCCATGACTCACCCGTCTGGCTTTGCTCTGGTACTTCACCGCTTTTTTGGTGTCAGACACAGCCCTCTCCACGTAGTCCACCGAGTGCTCCACGTTGTACTCGATGCGGTCAATCATCTCTCCCTGCAGAGCGAGGACACCGCCAATGCACCCCTGTGAGCTCCTTCCTGCTCCACTGCTCCACAGCACTGGGGGGATGCTGCCCTGCCCAGCAGCCCTGTCAAGGAGAGAGGGACAGTCAGCTGCCTGCAGTCTCTGGGTGCTCCAGGCTGCCCTGGGGTGGGGGCTCTGGACTGCATGCCTTGTCCCCGAGGATCTCTGTGCACATCCCAGCAGGGAGACAAGCAAGGGTGAGGGGCAGAGGTGGTTCCCAGCCCGGTCCTGTCCTGGTCCTGCTCTGTTAGGTGACATCAAAGCCACAAAAGGATCCACATGGACACTGCACCTCGGCAGGGAGCAAGGACTGCACCAGGAAACCATGCGCATGCAGGGACGACCACTCCAATCCACACAAGCGCTGTGCCAAGGGCAGGAGGGCCGGAAGAGAGGCTGGCCAGGACTGCAGGGACCTCTGCTCTGCTTTCCCCCCACCACTGCAGGGCTAGGCTGGGGGTGTGGGCTCCTGCAGACATGAGGACATGGGGTGGGTGAGCTCCCTTAGCCTGTGCACCTCCTTTGACCCCAAGCTGATTGTGCAGGGAATCACAGCTGGATAGAGTTTGTGGGCTTGAAGTCCAGTGCCCTCCTGCATGGCATGGAGGGAACTGGGGCCACAGCCACAGCTCATAGCCAGCAACTCTGCAGTGCCCCTTTGTCTACCTAATGCTGGAAAGCATGGGGAAGATGAACTTTGAGGCCCAGGGGTGCTATGGTGTTACTCCCCAAGCGCAAACTCCCACCAGCTGCTCCCTGCCTTGCCTAAAGCTTCTGCTTCTCCTTCCCACCTGTGCCATGCCTGGGGCAGGGCAGAGCTGCCAGCCCTGCTGCCAGCCTGGCACACCTCTGCTCCCAGTGCCAGCAGCTCAGAGCCTCTCAATCCACAGGACAAGGCAAGATGCTAGCATTGTCCAGCCCTTAGAGTGGGGCAGAGAACCACAAATCCCACACATTTCTCATGCAGGAACAGCCATGCAGAGCAGAGCATGCAGCACCACGGGGCTTGGCCAGCAGGCCTTTACCTGCCACTGATGTCTCCTCGGGCCGTGGCAGCATGGCAGGCAAGAAGGGGGGTGAGCAAAGACACCAGAGCACACGCCCAGCTGAAGGGCCTCCTGCCATGGGCTGGCAGCACCTCGAGTTCACCCATCTGGGCCCAGTGCTCAAGGGAGAAATCTCTCCCTGTGTGGCAGCCACCCACTGCCCTCTTCCAAAGCCCATCACCAAACCTCCTGCCCCAGGCATGCAGCACCCTTGGCTCTGGGGTGCAGGACAGATGGAGCCCAGCTCAGTCCCACTGGGAGCTGTATCAGTCCTTGGTTTTTCCCTCCAGCACCCACCTAAGCAAGGGACTACTGTCCTCCAACCTTCCCAGCCACCACAGGGAGCCCCATCACCCTTCAACTCACACAGGTGAACAGCCCCTGGGCTGCAGCATCTCCCTACCTGGCTCTCCACCAGCATGGCCATGTCCATGAACATGTCGTGCAGCTCTCGGATGCTGTTCTCCAGCTTGATGATCTCGCTGTGCCGTGTCTCGATTTCATTCAGTGCCTGCTTGGTGATGTTTGAATCCATGATGATCTGCAGAGGGGACAAGACCATTGAGCACCATGCTCAGCCCTGGCTCAGACAGCTGGGATTAGGGACACCAAGAGAGGGATGAGCAGAAACTCCACAGTCCCTCCAACCACCCCAGCCAGGTAGTTTGCAGCAGGATGCAAGGACACAGATTCAAGCCCCGAGGGCCACCCTCCTGTACTGGGTCCACTACAGGAGCCTGTCCACTAGCCCATCCCCTGGGATGAGAGGGCAAGCTTGGCTGCAGCCTGTCCTTACCCCAGAGGAGAAGATGGCTGGGTTGCCGCTCTCCAGCATGTCCTCCAGCTCCTCACTGGTGGTGGTCCTGCCAGCTGCAATAACACAATGCAGGTCAGTCAGGAGTCCCCTGTCCCTGCCAGGAGTCCCACAGTCCCACCCCAGCGCTCTGCTAGCTCCATAGCTCTCAGATATCAGAATCTCAGGATCAATCACCCTCCCCACTTTCCCCAGCTCCAGGAAAGGTCCATAACCCATTTCCAACCACCATTACATGTTTTGGAGTGACAGAGCATCACTTCCACCAAGGCTGACTCGTGACACCCACTTGCCAGTCTTTCCTGCCTGTTGGCTTCTCTCTCTGGGCTGACACTGCATTAGGCAATGTCCTTCTCCAGGAAGGGAGAACAAGGACTCAAGTAGCACAAATTTACAAACCCTCCTGTTGCTGTGCCCAGCTTTGAGCAGTCACTGGCACAGTGACAATGAGGAGTGTGCCAGGTGCTGTGCTTCAAGGGCTACTTGCTGTGCCCAACACAAGCCCTAGAGACAACCCTGAGGGCAAGCAATGGGATCAGTTAAAGGAGATGCCATGGGCAGAGGTGGCATGAGATGTGGGATACACATTCTCATCCTGACTTTCACCACCTCCCTACTGCCTTGTTCCCCTAAAGCAGAGCACAGGGCCAATAAAAGCTGTGGCAAGGTGAAGAACGAGAACAAAGACATCACATGGATTAACTCCCAGCTAGGTAGTGCTGGCCTGGCCAAGGAAGTGCTGGCTGGTCAGGAAAAACTTGCTTTAATGCTGAGCCAAAGGCCTGGAGGTTGCACCTCGCCCACGCTTCCAGCACAGCACTTGCCAAACCATCACAGAAGACTTCCCAGGAAGGCCGCTCCCTCCTGGCCAGGCTTGGAAAAGCTGTCATTAGCTCCTCCACAGCAACAAAATCAGCTCAAAGTGTGCTGGGTACCTGTCTGATCTCTGCCCACATCACCAGAGAGCCACAGCACAGCCATGAATGGGAGTGAAAGGACAGAGTCACTACAAGGTGGCATCAAGGGAGAAGTGCCTGGGGGAACACACCTCCCCCAAAACTTGGTGAAACAATGGAAAATCCTCAGAATTGGGACTGTGCCTCCCCAGAGAGCTCCAGAGTACATCTGCCTCTTACTTGGCAGATCCATAAATTTAAAGTTCCCTGGGAAAAAGCAGCTCTGCCAACAAGACGAGCAGCCCAGAGCATGGCAGGAGCTGCAGCATACAGGGAGGGAAGCAACCTCAGCTGACAAGGAGAGAATGGTGAGACAGGGCTCAGGGCCACTGGAAGCTCTGGGACAGGCAGACATGGAGCCACTGAGGAGAATTCCCACCTCAAGGCACAGTCCTTGGCCGTGAAATGCCCAGCTGGATGGAGTGACCATCCCCATGGACCAAATCCCAGGGGAAGGGGGAGGAGCAGCCCCAGCAGGGTGTGGGGGAAGCTCCCAGGGAAGCCTCTGGTGGCACAGCTCAGCTCCACCACCCAGCTGATGCCAGATGCCAGTTTGCCTAATTCTGCACACAGATGGTCTATAAATAGGAAAGACTCGAGGCAAGTCAGGGCTACAGGAGTACAACATGCCACGGCAGAATGAAGGGCTCAGCTGGGTTCCTTGGGCTGGCAATATCCCTCCTCCTGGCAGCAGGGCTGCACAAGCACCCGCAGAGCCACAGCTGGGGCTCAGGCTGGACATGCCGAGGACAAGGCACCTTCCCAAGGCTGGGATCCTGTGTGGAGCTGGCTTGTAAGCTCTCTTTAGACAAAAATCCATGTAACTCATGGAGAAATACCCTTCCTGCCAGTGTGCGAGAATGACCAACCCGGCTGTGTCCCAGCTCTGACAGGTCTGGCACTGCCCATGCTGCTGTTGGGATGAGAAGGATTCAGCTACAAAAGCCTGCCCAGTGCATCACAAAGTGCCACCCACCTTCCTGTTCCCTCATCCTGGGCAGGGATGGCAGGGTCACCAGCATCTGCACTTGAGATAAATCCCATGGTCATTCCTGAGATGAAAGTGCCACAGGAATCCCAGATCAGCACTGAGATCACCTGGGGTGGCCAAGATGACCTGCCAGGGCCAGAGCAGACCCGAGTCTCCTCGCTCAGGGTGAGATGCACCCACTGCTCACTATTCTGCACACCAGTTCAGCTGGTCTGGCACAGCAGAGTGGGCACGAATGAATTCTCACAGTGGCCTCAGAGACAGCAGATGCTTTATTTTTGGCTCTTTGGTCTTGCACATAGCAAAACTGTTCCTAAAAACAAGCAGTGTCTGTGCAGCACCTCCACTGCTTCAGCTGCACACCCACCACAGAGAGCTCCTCCATGCTCCAGCAAAACCTAATTAGATTTAAGATAATTTCTCCTATGGGACAAAATGGAGAGGAAAAAAACAAGGGAGTGACAACTCCCACCACAGACAGCACAGAGGGGGACACAGCTCCTGGCAGCAGATGGGGGTGCATGGTCCAGCCACTGTACTTCTGCCCTGCTGTCACCCACATCAGGAAATGGAGCATCCTGCCATCCCTCCATGGCATCTGGAATGTTTGGCAGCAGAGTGAATGAGTAAGGATGGGCTGAGGGCAATGATTAAGGCTAGGGCAGAAGCAGGGAGAGGAGAGGAGAG
>VXBA01003967.1:57839-73807 GCA_013399895.1 Serilophus lunatus | reverse complement strand
GGGGAGGGGAGGGGAGGGGAGGGGGAGAAATCCACTTCATCCCATCAGACATGCTCCTGGTTGGGCAGGGTGATGGTGATGGTCACCGAGGCACAACCTCTGGCACACAGGGATATGGCAGTGTCAACACAAGGAGAAGGGACAGATCTTGAGAGGGCTGTGAGGAGCCCCAGGGGGTGGCTATAGCCTGGAGCATCACCAGCTCTGCAACTGTCCTGTTGCAGAGCCAGAAGCAGATGTGGTGAGGATAGAGAAGCTCATTGAGTGCTGGGAAGGCCCCCTGGAGCTGCTGAGAAGTCCCTGCTTTCATACTTTCAAAACTGGAGTGATTTGCTGATTTGCTGTTAGAGCTCCCAGCACTTTCTATCTTTGGATTCCTCAGCTGAAAGCAAGAGATGAGGATTTAGTGGAGCTTTGTGCAGTCACCACTTCCCAGCTGAGCTCTGCTCCAAAGAGCCCATATAACAGCCCCTGGAGCACCCTGGGCTGAAGGTGTTGACTGGGACACCACAGGCCAAGCAGGGCCCCTGCCCAGGCAGAACTCCTGGTAAAACCTCTATAAGCTGTTCCTTTTGATGAGCCTTTCTGCCAAGAGAGATTTTCCACTGCCCAGATGTGGGAATCCAGCCTGCATGGTGCAGAGGACTGTCACTCCCCAGCACAGCCCCATCCTGCCTCTGAACCTGCTCCACATCTCCATCCCAAAAGGAACATGAGTCCCTTGCCTTCAGGAACTGGAATACCTTCTCTGCACCCCACACTGCTCCATGGGGAGTCCTGAGCAGCCCTTTCCCTGGATCCATCAGGCTCTGTCAGGCATAGAAAGCATGGACAGAGCAAACACAAGTACAACTTAAAATATCTGCAGAATTTAAGCACAATTGCAGAGTCCTTCCAAAGTCCAGTAGGAAAACAAGAGGAAGGTTTTGTTATTCTTTCAGGTCTGCAGCCAATCAAGGGCATGGCTGAGTCCTTCCAAATCTCTCTAGGGAGGCACAGGGATACCTTAAATTCTGGCTCACATGACAAGCCACCCCTCAGCTGTCACCTGCAGGATGACGTTGGCTGATGGATGAGCCAGGAAGCTGGAGCAGTGACACATCCAGCTTTACAGCAAACTGGCAAGCTCTTGTTGAGCCTCGTGTCACTCAGCCTTTCCAATCCAGCCAGTGTGGAACAGCCCTGTTACTATTATATATCAGAAAGACTAATCTCTAAAAAGGCTTGCACAGCCAGACCTTCCAAGAAACCCCACAGCACCCAGATTCCCAGACCTACAAAGCACATTCCTGCAGGTGATCACCAAGGACACCACTCTGACTCACAAATCTCCTGTTATTATTCATGCTGAGTTATTGAAGGGAAGAAAAACATCCATTTGATTGTGAGATATAAAAAAGGACTAGGATTCAGAGCCTTATATTCTGAGCACAAACCCCACGATACCTCTGACAATGAGATTATTTACAAAAATCTCTTTTAATCTCTGCACACCCTGACTTTCCCCTTGCTTATTCCCCTAATTACAGTGGTGACATGGTTCTTTGCTGGGATGTGATCCCATTGCTCTAAAACTTTCCAGGTATCAACGACCTGCTCATCCTGTGCAAGAGAAACCACTGGGAGCAGGGAGTGCTCCCATCTCAGGCATCTTCTCTGCTTTCATGTTTAGTTCAGCTCACTCACGATGAAGGAAAGGCAAGGCACACGTGGGAGTCAGGAATTCCCATGAGCCTCTTTGAAGTAAAAATTAGCTGCAAACAAGGAAGAACATCCTCTCCCTGTGTTCCCTGCGCTCTCTCCACAGCATTTTGGGATGCGTTTTGCAGGATGTGCTTTGACACTCAAACTCAACATACCACCCTGTGTCCATCTCCCACAGGAGTCACTCCCATGGGCCTCTGTGCACCCCCAGTTTTCCCAGGAAGCTCTGCCCAGCTGTGATCTGTCAGGAGCCAGTGCAGGACATGCAGCCTCATGACACACACAGCCTGCCTGTGTTCCCGCTCCAGGTGTACTCACTGATCTCCAGCTGCCTCTGGATCCTGCCCTTGCAGCGCTCCCGGTAGTCAGTCTGCGTGGCGTTGTACTCGGACATCACCTCCACGAACTTGCGGGACAGTGTGGAGTGCTGGAGGGGAGAGGAGGAGAGAAGGGGGTGAGGATGGACCTCTAAAGGTCGTTCTGTGGTACTGGGGGGAGAGCTGTACCCAGCCCTGCTCAAAGTCACAGAATCTCAGAATCATTCCAGTTGGAAAAGACCTCCAAGATCATCGAGTCCAACCCGTGACTGATCCCTACCTTGACAACCAGCCCAGAGCACCGAGTCCCATGTCCAGTCACTCCCTGGACACCTCCAGGGATGGGGACTCCACCACCTCCCTGGGCAGCCCCTTCCAAGGCCTGACCACCCTTTCCATGATGAAATTCCTTCTGATGTCCAACTTGAACCTCCCCTGGCACAGCTTGAGGCTGTTCCCTCTTGTCCTGTCCCTTATTCCCTGGGAAAAGAGCCCAATGCCCCACCAGCTCCCTCCTCCTGTCAGGAAGTTACAGAGAGCCAGAAGGTGCCCCCAAACCTCCTTTTCTCCAGGCTAAGCCCCTGCAGCTCCCTCAGACACTCCTCACATGACTTGTGCTCCACACCCCCTGCCAGCTCCATTCCCTTCTCTGGAACAGTCTCTGCACAGCAGGGGAACAGTAACTGCCAGATGTGCCCAGTGCCACCAGCACTCAGACGTGCTGGTTACAGGTGTTGGTACATCTGGAGCAGCCACAGCCAGCACAGTCCTCCCTCCAGGAGACAGCACTGGAGACATCTTGAGGATACACTTGGATTTGCTGTGCAGCTATTCTGAGCCAGCAGCAGCACAGTATTTATGGCAGAGCCTCAGATCATCTTCTCCCTCCTCCACCTCACAGGAACACCCCCGGCAGCTCCAGCTCCAGCCTATGCTCAAGAGGTGCTGGCCCAGAGCAAGGTCAGAACAGCTCCCAAGCATCTCAACTCAAAATGCAGCAATGCCGTGACTCTCCTGCCTTTCTGAAACTGTTTTTCCTAAAATCCACTTCATTCTCATTCAGCTGAAAACTATGAACCGCTGTTGATCTGCAGCCAAATATAGCCTGGGTGCTGAGTGACACCCTTCCTGCTCACCAGCACACCACGCTACACCTCTTTTGCTTAAGAAGTTATTTAACTCAGTGTTTATTTTCTCAGATTGTTATTTTATGTTCCCACTGGCATCCCACAAGTCTACAAAATGCATTTGATTTTTGAAGGAACATGGAGTTTCATGCAAAATGAGCTGGAAAAAAGCATTTTAAATGGGCTTCAGTGATTAAATAAAACTACCTGAGTCTTCACAGCAAATAAAATGTGTATCGAAATTAATCTTGTGCTTGAAAGAAGCTCATTAAACACAAAATATTAACTAAAGTTAGGAAATGAGGTTGTTTCACCTGAGGCCAGCAACTTTTCACTCCCCAAAAGTGGGGGAAGCAGCTCAAGTTGGATTCCAAAGAGCTCTGGGTACTCACAGTGGGCTCTGAAATGCCCCCAGTGCACACACAGAAACAAGGTCCTTGTCCTTTCATGTTTGTGACTAAGAGAAAGACATTTTGGAAGTGCTCATCCCATGGGGTAACACTCAAAATTTATATTTATATATATACTTATAGAAACATGGAGAATACTGTTGAGAGCACTGGGAAGTTGCATCACTGAGTGTTTCTGGGCTGGGAATGTCCCTGGGAGCTGCAACCCAGCAAAGCCAGAATATAAGACCATAATCCTAACACTCAATTATTCCTAGTTTACAGTATGTTAACAAGGGGGAATTGGCTCCTCATTCCTCCCTTTACTCAGTGTTTTGCTCACAGCAAAGTCCATACAAACTGGAGAAGGCACAAATACCTATAAAAGCACTATGCTTCAAGCACCAGGCATGTTTAAATCAGCTTTCCAGTTAAGTTTATCCCAAATCCCATACCGAAAGTGGAAAGGGAGGTGGAAGAGGGCACATGGACTGGGGGAACACAGGCACAGGGTAGGAGACAGGAGAGTTGCCCTGCAGTAGTACTCGCTGGTCCTGCTGCTGCACCATCCTTTGGCTCTGCTGTGTCCCAGCAATTCCCTGTTCCATCTGCCCTAGACACAGGTGGGCCTTTCCTTTCCCTAGCATTGCAGAGGAGTGTGGAGCTGGAGGCTGCAGTGGTTCCAGCTGGGAGCTGCCTCTGCAGAGTGATCCATTACTATCACTGCCATATTGATCCAGCACTGACTGCGGATGGGAGATCAGGCTCTGTGAGTGGCTTCTCAGACTGAGAGGGAGAGAAACTATAAATGCCAGGACTCCTCCAGCACCACTGCAGAGTGTGGAAAAAGCAGGACTTTCACTGAGCTTTAACTCTGTGTGTGCGTGATCCCCTGTGAGAGCCATAGATCCATGTCTGGATCCCATCCGAGTGTTGAAGAGCAACATTCGTAGCTCCTGTTGCCTTTATCCCTTTAATAGTTTGCTAAAACACATTCCTGGCTGCAGAATAAGGCTCTGAGATGCTTTGTCTTCACCCACATCCCTCAGAACAGAGGACACAGCACTGCAGAGGTGCAGGGGCAGATTCCAGGCTGGAACAACAGCTGCATCCTGCTGGGTGCTCCCTCACCAAAGCATCACCAGAAGGTAAAAAAACTACACAGCAACCCTGTACAGTGGGGCAGGAGACAGAGCTTCACGTCTTCCTGTCCTCCCCATCCTGGTGCCACAGGGCAGAGACTCACCTGAGTTTTCCTTATCCGCAGGTCAGCTGATGACCTGTTCAGTCCTTCTTCTTGTTCAATACTCTGCTCAATACCTGGTTGGGATAGAAGGACACAGATTAATTTTGTGCTGCTTGGAGAAGACTCACAGAATAATTAAGATTGGAAAAGACCTCCAAGATCATCAAAATCCAACCTTTGACTTATCACCTCATGCCCACTAAAGTGTATCACCAAATCCCACATCATCCCACATCCCACTTTTCGAACACTTCCAGGGATGGTGACTCCACCACTTCCGTGGAGAACCTGCTTCAATGCTTAACCAAAGGAAAGGGGGTATTTGGCAAAGGGACTGTGAAAGACTGAAGTCTGTGAATCAAGAAGGGCTGGGCACTCCCCAGCTCCTGACTCCAGCTCATCATGTAGCCTGGACTGGCGGCAAAGCTCCGTTTCATGACTGCAAAGCACCCACTGCCCAGGCACTGGCTGAGATTTGGGACTGTCAAGGGCAGCACTGCCACCCCAAAGGCTGGCAAGCCAGGGTTTCCATACAAAATCAACATGACACTCAGGTCTGATCACCACAATTCAAACAAAATGGAGAGCTGTTCTCCCCATCTACTTAAGAGGAGGAAACCCAGAGTTAAAATGTTGCTTAAAAAAAATACCAAACCTCAAAACTTCTCCAGGGACCCTAAATAGCAGCTCCTCCAGCTGCCCAGCCTGGCACAGGAGGACTCAGTAGGCTGGCACAAGAGCACTACTGCACCATGCTGAGCAGCCCTGCAGCAGGGTAGGATCTGCACCTTTAATTATTCAGCTAATTGAGATGAACCCCTCACTGTCCAAAGCCCATGAATCACAGCAGGGAGAAGCAGTGACTCATGTCCCACCATGGTTTGGGCAGGGAGAGGGCACAGCAGTGCAGGGCAGGAGGGGTGAAACAGAGCAGGGCAGTGCAAACCTGCCCCATCCCTGGAAGTGTACAAGGTCAGGTTGGATGGGGCTTGGAGCAACCTGGGTTAGTGGAATGTGTCCCTCCCTATGGCAAGGGGATGGAACGAGATGATGTTTAAGGTCCCTTCCAACCCAAACTATTCCATCATCTAGGAGTCTAGGAAACGTTCTCCTCAAGGCCAGCTCAGAACATGCGAATTCAAAGACTTAATTGCAAGGACTCATAAAGCTTGGAAGGAAGGTCCCACCAGCAGGCTGGGCAGCATTCAGAGACACACATGTCCATATGAACCACCTGGTGTGAGCTGGTGACATTCCCTGAGTCTGGCTAAAGACCCCATTCCCAGCGCTGATGTCCCACAGTGTTCCAAGCCCAGCTCTCTCCAGAACCCTCCCTGCTGGAGCAGGTCTCTCAAGTTCAGTTTGGGGCAGGTTCCTCCTGCAGTGCCACTCACCCTCCAGTACAGCTCAGTGTATTCCTTCAGCAGCTAGGCTCCCTCCACACTCGTGACAAACCACTCCCCATTCCCAAGGAATGGTATTGGCAAACACTGGACATTTATGATAAATTAACAAAATCACATTTTCCCAAGAAGCTGGTATTTAGGACTAGCCCTTTCATGAGCAATATCTGGCCTAAATAAGTCAGTTTGTTGTCAACAGATGTTGTTTTTGATCAGTCCTGACTGTTTTCTGTCATTGATCATGCTGGCCACAAGATGATTTGGGACAAAGCACAAGGACTAATCATCTGCTGCTCCAGGAAAATATAATACCAGAGAGTCTTTTCTGGAAGCATGAAACGGGAATTGGAGCCTGTCCTGCAACCCTTCAGGCTTTTAAAGCCCCTTAAAAAAACACGGACAAGGATGTTTGTTTTGCACAGGCCAAGCTCCGTCACCAGGGACCCCAGTGTGTCCAGGGCCATAGAATGGATTCCCTGGACAATGAAATGGATAAGATGGCCCCTTGGTCTCCTTTCTGGCTCAAGATCCTGTGTCAGGAGGACAGAGGCAGCAAGGGGACAATGGAGATACAGGTCTCCTTCTGGCACACACAACATACATGGCCATGCCAGTGGTGACTAAACTAACAAACAGCTCCAGCCATAAATGAGTGCTCCATGACTTTGGGCCTCCCATGAAACACTAGGATTGGTGAGGACATTGCTGCCACGGCAGAAGCACCAGCTTCCTTCCCACTCTTCAGACACAGCCAAGTCTCTTGCACTAATCTCAACCAAATCCAAGACTGATGTCCAAGATCACCACAGGCAAAACTGAGCTTTGGAGGACCTACCTCCTGTCTCAATATGCTATTGTCCTCATTGACCCTCTGAATCCCCTGGGCTCCAGTCTTGGAAATCTGGGCTCATCTGAGTGTTCCAGCACAACCCTGGCCACCAGTGGGTTGACACCCTTTTTCTCACACCTCAGAGACTGACTGACTCTTCCAATGGTGGAAAATGAACGTCATGTCCTGCAGCACATCCCACAGCAGCACCTCTTCACTCACTCAGCCCTGGAACCCACCCTTTAGCCATGCTTGTGGTTTGCCCAGAGCCCAAAGCCTGCCGGTGGTGGTGGCACAGGACTTGCCTGGAACCCACCAGGTGCTTGTGGCCCCATTCCCTCAACTTCACCCTGAGAATGGGGCACAAGGGGGAAAATTCACAAAGGGCAAATAAAAGCAGCTGGAGGTTGTAGGGGGAGGGAAGATGGCACCCACTGCTAGGTGCATCCCCAGCCCAGGATGGGAGTGCTCCGGGCAGAGCCCCACAGCTCCATCACAGGCCAACACTCACTCTTTAGCTTGGAGCGCACTTTGTTCGCCGTCTTCTTTATGTCAGACATCAGCTCTTCCAGCTCCTCCTTCGTTTCTGGGGAGAGAGGAAAGAGTTTACATGGATGTGCTGGAGACACCACCAAATTCTGCTGTCCAGCCCTGCAGTGTGTGGAGACTAGAGCTGGGAGCACTCTGATCCCATGACTGGGAGCATTTCCATCTCCAGCCTGGAAGCACTCCTGCCTCCAGACTGGAAGCACTTCCACTTCTAGACTGGGAACACTACCCTCACCAAGACTGGGAGTACTCCCACCCACAGGCTGGGAGAGCTCCCACCCATAGACTGGGAGCACCCCAACCTCACACTCCATGCTGGACTCTCCTCATAGTCCTGCGACCTCTCTGGAGCTGCCTCTAGCTCTGGGGTCTCAGCAAAGGACAACAGGATTAAACTGAACAAAGGTGGGCTCAGGTTAGACATGGGGAAGAAATGTCAGATCAGGAGAATGGTGAGGCCCTGGCACAGGTTCCCAGAGAAGCTGTGGCTGCCTCATCCAAGGCCAGGTTGGACAGGGCTTGGAGCAACCTGGCATAGTGTTAGGCGTCCCTGCCCATGGCAGGAGCTTGGAACTGGATGATCTGTTAAGGTCTCTTCCAACTCAAACTATCCTGTGAGTCTGTGATCTCATCCAGGTTCCTCTCCCAGAAACCAGCATGTCCTTGAAGGAGCAAGGATGTGCAGACATGCCCCTCAACACCCTGTGCTCCAGGAACAGCCAGATTCCTGCCAGCAGCAGGACTGGAGCAGGGGCACAGCCCTGTGCCCAGCACTCCAGCACCCAAATGTGTCCTGCCAGTGCAGGTCTCCCTGCTGCCACCCCAACACCCCCTCTTGATTTTGATGAGGTCAAGATTTAATTAAATAAAACATTGTTTAATAGAGCTGAGGCACATTTACTGAGTCATGTCAATGGCTCCGATGCCAGCTGCCAGTCACAGGCATAATTAGAAAACCCTGATGATGGGAATGTGCTGGGGGAAGGTCCTGTTGTACCAGAGACTGTACACATTCCTGACTCAGAACTACAAGCTTCAGCACTATTGAAGAAAAGGGATAGGTCTGTGAATGCATTCACCCCAGGATATTTGCTGGAGAATGCCACAAATGCAGGGTCAGGAAGAGGATATTTTCAGTTTGAGTTCTCGTTCAAGTGTCAATTTGGGCTGAGGGATTCTCCCCCTCTACTCTGTTCTTATGAGAACCCACCTGCAGTGCTGCCTCCAGCTCTAGGGCCTCCAACATAAAGAAGGACATGGAGCTGCTGAAGTGAGTCCAAAGGAGGCCACAGAGATGCTCCAAGGGCTGGAGCCCCTCTGCTCTGGAGATAGGCTGGGAGTGTCCAGCCTGGAGAACAGAAGGCTCCAGGGAGACCTCAGAGCCCTTTCTGGTGCATAAAGGGGCTCCAGGAGAGCTGGAGAGAGACTTGGGACAAGGGCCTGGAGGGACAGGACAAGGGGGAATGGGTTCCCACTGCCAGAGGGAAGGGTTAGATGTGATAGTGGAAAGGAATTCTTCCCTGTGAGGGTGGGGAGGCCCTGGCACAGGTTGCCCAGAGAAGCTGTGGCTGCCCCATCCCTGGGAGTGTTTAAGGCCAGGTTGGATGGTGCTTGGAGCAGCCTGGGATAGTGGAAGGTGTCCCTGACCATGGCACGGAGGTGAAACAAGATGGTTCTTCAGGTCCCTGATGATCCTATGATACACTGCCCTGGTGCTGCCACTGAGGACACACAGGGCAAGTGGTGACCATAGTCCTGTGGTGGCCACTCAGGAAGGGGACAGGACCACATGAATAGACAGAGGGGACAGGGAATGGGAGCTGGGTGCCTTCCCCCAAAATACTTCCAACTAAGCAGCAGGGAGAACTCTCCTTCTGGCTGGCTTTGAGTCACAGGCCATGTGAGGATTACTTGGCGGCCTGGCAGGCACAGGCTGCCCAGACAATTATTTTCACATCCAAGGCGTCTGTTTAAGTGACTCACTCAGATCTATTTAACCATTCGCTGCAAGTGACATCCAGCCGCAGGAAGCTGTACCACAACACTGTCGTGCTACGGTCGGTGTCACCCCACGCCAGTGGCACTGAAGGATGAGATGGGATGTTTCTCAAGATGGGTCAAGCTCCTGACATCTCACAGCCCATCTGGTATGTCTGCTCTGCTCCAGCGGGAGCAGGGATATTCCCATAGCCACCAGCATGTGGGGCCATGTCACCAGTCTCCTCTCAGAGGGAGGAGGAGACTTTGCCCCGAGAAGCCCCAGGGCCTGCTACGACCTGCCTGAGAGGGAGCCCAGGCAGTGCAAGGGTGCAGGCAGGGATGGGAGCTCTTTCTCCTCCCTCTGTCAACAGCAAATGGGGCACCTGTCTGGCAGAGAGCAAACACAGAGTCCAGGCTGGTAACACTGCAGGTAAGCAGTCAGGAGCAGGCAGGCAGGATCAAGAAGGAGCGGGCAGAAGCAGGCAGGCAGGAACAGGTAGGCAGGAGCAGGCAGGAGCAGACATGCAGGACCAGACAAACAGCAGCAGCAGGTAGGCAGGATCAAGCAGGAGCAGGCAGATGCAGCAGGCAGGAAGGATGGGCAGGATCAAGAAGGAGCAGGAAGGATCAAGCAGGAACAGGTAGGCAGGATCAGTCACGAGCACCAGGCAGACAGGAACAGGCAGGATCGACGAGCAGGAGCAGGTAGGACACCAGAGAGGAAGGAGCAGGCAGGAACAGCAGGACGGCAGGACCAAGCAGGAGCAGGCAGGAACGGCTCTCCACACCTCACAGTTAAGTGCAGGCACTGTCCCTGCCCACAGCAGCTCCCCTGGGTATCACAGAGATGGTGACTCTACTCACACAGTGCTCATAAAACACCTTCACTTCTGCAGCCTGCAAGTTTTTACTGACAACAACTAACCTACATCATTGAGAAAGGCATAATTCCAAACTATTTCCCATCTGAGTTACCTGGCAGAGCTGGGAAGGATCTTTTTGGCAAAGACTTAGTTCTTTCAATAAAAAAATTAAAGAAGATCCTCGGCCCAGTTCCTTGAAGGAAATTTAAAAAAATCAACCTTTCTTGTTTATCTTGGCACTTCCATTTACAGCATGTTGTGTATTTTGAAAGGTGAATGTAAGGAAGAAGCACAGACCTGGAAGACCCACAGGGATCTAGTGTCTGGGAGAAAACCATAAGGAATCATTTCTAGGGATCAGCAGAGTTTGTTGAAACATTTTCCATAGTGTTTCGTGGCCCTAAAACAATACAAATGAAACCTGGTTTAAAGGCCACCAGGGAGGCTATTGGGTCAGAGCAATTCGCAGTACCAGCAAAGACTGGGGGATGGATGGAGTCAGATGAATGGAGGGATGGATGGAGAGTAGCCCTGTGGAGAAGGAATTTCCAGCTGATGTCCTACTTGCCAAAAGACATTTGGGACATCAGTGACCTCTGCGGAGTCCTTCAGTTCCTAAAGGCTGACGTTTATTCTTGGAAACAGAGCTCAGAGTTTGACATTGCAACTTATTTATTCAAGCTACAGAAAATACAAAAAAAAACATCAGACACTGACTCAACCCTTTTCTAATTTTCTAGAATTTTTCAGCTCTGACCAACATAACCATTTGCAGCAGGTAGGACAGAATGGAGAGCAGGCAGAGGGGGGACAGGAAAGAGCTGATCCGAGCAGAGCCAGGGCTGTCCCTTCCACACAGGAGCAACACAAGGAGCTCCAGCTGCCTGCTGAGCTGCAGAAATAGGACATGGCAAGGCCATCCATCTGCCTTCACCAGGAGCGAGGGCACATGAGACATCCAGTGCCATTGTGAAAGAACAGCAGCCCTGGGATTTTTAACTTCCTGCATGCCAGGAGGGACAAATCCTGCTCGAGGTGCAGCAAAAAGAGATGCTGCTAGAGTTCAAGGTCAATGCAAAATGTTACCAGGCTTTTACAAAGGAGCAGAACAGAGATGATGCACAGCAGGGTCTGAAAAGCTTTAGGGATCCCCTGGGATGAAAGGTGCTCCCTGAAATGCTTTGTCTGTCCACCTAGCTGTGTCTTGGTGTGACCCACAATGGATTAAATTGTAGTTTTTGACTTCTGACGTCCACCACTGCCCTGCACACCCTGTGTCAGGGCTTTACCACCCTTTCAGTGAAGAACAAGCAGCAGAAATAAGGGATCAATGCTCACACCCAAGGACTTCAGCTTGGTGATGATGCTGTGCAAGGCTGGTGGAGCACAGCTGGTACAGTTCTGTTCTCTGTTTTCAGAGAAAGTTGGATTTCCTTTTTTTTTTTCCAATTAACACTAAAACACCCGTTTTTAAAGAGTGAATGATGAAGGAAGGTCAGGTAGCTCACTGGTTTGAGCTTGAACCCAGCTCCTGCAACAACACTGCTCCCAAAATCTCCTGCCCATACAGCCTGCAGTAGGCTCATGGAGCTGCCTGCCATCACACTCAGCAGCAAACCCAGACCCACAGCTCATCTCCAGCACCCTCAGCCCAACACGTCCCACGCCAGTATTCCAGCTCACAGCTCCAGCAGGGCGGCTGTTGGGAAAGCAGGAGGTCACCGAGCCAGCAGGAAACAGCTCAAAGCAGGGGGAGTTTAGGAGATCTTTTAATTAAAAGCAGGAAACGGACCTGATGGAAGCCCTGATGGAAGCACAGGATCTGGTGGGCGCTGCGGGTGGCTGCATCCCCAGGGACTCATCCCAGCTCTGTGACGGGCACCCAATTAAGACAGTAAAATTTATGGGAGCCAATGGCTGTGGATGCTGCACCCACCTGCTGCAAATGTGCCCATCTGTCAGAGCTTCCCAGCCCTGCAGCGTTGTCCCCAAGGTTTTGGGGTGTCCAACACTCTAAGAACAATTAGCCAGCAAATGCTCCTTCCCTTTCAATGGTCTCTTCCTATCCTCCAAACAGCCCTCCTCCAATCTCCTTCATCCACCCTGTTAGCACCAAACACTACCACGAACACCTATGGTCCCTTAGTTGCCTGCTCCCATCCCACCTGGATCCACACACAAACCCCCAGCAGCTCCAGGTTGTACACAGTGTACTTGGGATGAAGTGCTGGAACTCACAAGGACCAAAGCCACCTCATTCTTCCCACAGGCACTGAGGGCACAGGCACCAACTAAAGCTCCTCAGCTCTACTTTTACACTACCAACCACACTAATTGTCTTACCTTCCTTTAATTCTCCTGATCAAATTCCACTTCAAATACTCCATTTATTTTTCCCAGAAGCAAGGTCAGGTTAATCAGTCAATAATTACCCCTCTCTTTAAAAAATTGATGCTGTGCTACCTCCTCAGCTCCTGGTGCCTGCCAGGTATGCCAGGAGTTATTGGAAATCAACACTAATGGCAGAGGCACCATCTTACTCAGCTCCTGGAAAACTTCCCGATCAATACCTTCAGGTACCATGGATCCAGCAGTGTCTATTTTTGGTATTGACTGTTTAGCAACAACCTGATTTACTGTTGGAACACTGGAATTTAATCAGCATAAGATATATCACATGTTTCCCCAAAAAAAGCATTTCCCATATGTTTGTGTCCTTTCTGCATTATTCTCCCATTTTCCTTTATTAATGCACCAAAATGGCTGAGAGGTTTCCACTCTTCTTTAAGCACCTCACAGAAACTTCAACCTGTCCTTCAGGCTGCTGCTGGGTGGGTTTTTCTGCTCCCTGAGACTCCCAGCTCCAGTTTCATTGCAACTGTGAGAGGGTGGAAAAATATTCTCCTCCTCCTCACCATGTATGGGAAAATGGCGACAAATGTAAATCCGTGGCAAGTAAAACTCCAAGAGTAGGAGGTACAGAGAAGTGGTAAGAAACACTGAAGGATGAAAGGAATCTAAAGTGCTTTAAATTTATTCCATGAACACGTGGTATCAAGCAGCAAGTCAGGATCATCCATATGACTGAGTGTTCCTGCTGCCAAGACCTGCCCATGAGCAGTGGAGCTGCACAGGGGTCCTTCCCCCAGGCTGTGACAAGGGGATTTCACACTCCAGCCATAGAAATCGTTCTTCCAGGACTGAGGAACACGAACTAGGTTGAATTTGGAATCACAACTGCAATTTTCTGCGTTTTTAATTGGTCTTGCAGCAGAGGTGTCTGAAGCAATAAATAATTCCTTTTTGTCCCACGCTTAAATCACAGAATCATGGACTCAGAGGGTGGTTTGGGTTAGAAGGGATGTTCAAAGATCATCCAGAGCAAGCCTTCACCATGGGCAGGGACACCTCCCACCATCCCAGGTTGCTCCAACTGGCCTTGGACACCTCCAGGGATGGGGCAGCCACAGCTTCTCTGGGCACCCTGTGCCAGGGCCTCAGCACCCTCATGGTCCAACACTTCTTCCCCATGTCCAGCCTGGCCCCACTCTCAGTTTAACCCCATTGTCCTGTGCTGGGACCCAGAGCTGGAGGCAGCTCCATGGGGGGACTCAGGAAAGTGGAGTTCAGAGGGAGCATCTCCTCCCTCACCTGCTGCCCATGTGCTGAGGATGAGCCCAGGCCACACTGGGCCTTCTGGGCTGCCAGTGCACATGGCTGGGTCATGTCCCATTTGTCATACACCAGAACCCCTCCTCCCCAGTCCTTCTCTGCAGGGTGCTCATCATCCATCCATCCATCCATCCATCCATCCATCCATCCATCCATCCATCCATCCATCCATCCATCCATCCATCCATCCAGTCTGTGCTGGCACCGGGGATTGCCTCGACTCAGTGCAGAACCTTGCCCTTGGCCTGGTTGAACTTCATGAGATTCCCATGCTTTGGCAACTTTATTACTGGCACTCCAGTATCCTAAGTGACTTTACCCATCCTTCCTGGAACACATAATGGCTCTTCCCAAAGGCATATTTAACTTGTTTGGGATGAGACATCAAGTTTGCGCCCATGAGGGGCCCCATGACTGAGCATCCTGAATGGTGGGGAAGAAGCAGGGCCTGATGTGAGGACTGGGTCCAGCACAAGAGAGAGGCAAGTCCTTCACCCCGGCACAAGGTGATGCAGATCACCCACAGTGAGCCCTCTTGGACAAAGAGACATCTGGGCTTTGTGTGGAAAGGCAGCCAGCCAGGGAATTGTGGAAAGGTTATTTTTAGAGCTGCACATTTCCATGATAAAGAGCAAGTATTACCTCTGGCTGAAAACTTTTTCTAGCACTGGTGGAAAAAAGTGACCTGAAGCAGATCTACCCCCTAGAGCTTCAGCTGAGAGCACACTCCAGATGCTGCTGTTGGTACCCAAGGCAGCATGTGTGAAATAAAGCCCCAGAAAGCACCCACGAAGAGTTCAGGCACCTGAAACTGCCCAATCCAGCTCTTTTTGCTTGAGAAAAAGTGGCTTGATTTACATTTTTAAACACTGACTGAAGTACAGGGCTTCACCCAACTTGTAAGGTCCCATGAAGGACAACACACAGGTAGGTCATGGTGGCCAGGAAGGGCTTAAAGGTCATTCTTAGCCACTGTCACCTGCAGCCACTGCCACCTGCAGCCATCATCCCTGCACACTGCTTGTCTGGCAGCCTCTTCAGATTCCACTAACTCATAGAAATGAGATAGCCCAAACTTCCAAGCTGGAAGCTATCACTCACAGGTTGGCCTGTAAATTTGAGAGATCCAAATGGCCCATTTGCAGGGAAAGGTCAAAAAGGAGGAAAAAAAGCCACTTCACAGTGCTCAAGGATTTTTTCATGCAGTCATGGACTCACAGGGTAGTTTGGGTTGGAAAGGGTTTTGAAGCTCATCTTGTTTCACTCCCCTACAGGGACACCTTCCACTATCCCAAGTTGCTCCAAACCCTGTCCAACCTGGTCTTGGATTCTACAAGGGAGGGGGCAGCCAACAGCTTCTCTAGGCAACCTGTGCCAGGGCCTCACCACCCTCATGGTACAACATTTCTTCCTTCTGTCCAACCCAAAACCTTTTGCAGGTGACTGTAGCAGCCAGGCAGGGTTTGGTCCACCCATCCTCACCTGCACACCCATCTCCAAACACAGGAATGAGCCAGTTCCGTGCCTCCATGTGAGATACACGTGCTGGGCCCTCTTCTGTGATCCCCATCCCAAGGCTAACTTGCTCTTTTGTGTGTTACTTTACGCAAAGCAGAAACAAATCGTTCCTGATCCAGGATGTTTTCCCCATCCCCACGCAGGGCAAGCAATTGGCAGCCTCTGATCAGTCCTCCCTGCCACCACGGCCCAGCACCTCCCTATCCACCCACCCTGGGCCCTCCAGGCACTGGTGCTTGGCAGCTGTGTGCTGTGGGAGCTGTGGGAGCCGTGGGAGCTGTGGGAGCTGTGGGAGTTGTGTGCTGTGGGAGCCGTGGGAGCTGTGGGAGCTGTGTGCTGTGGGAGCCGTGGGAGCTGTGGGAGCTGTGGGA
>VXBA01003967.1:23549-57671 GCA_013399895.1 Serilophus lunatus | reverse complement strand
GCTGTGGGAGCTCTGGGAGCTGTGGGAGCTGTGTGCTGTGGGAGCTGTGGGAGCTGTGGGAGCTGTGGGAGCTGTGGGAGCTGTGGGAGCTGTGGGAGCTGTGGGAGCTGTGTGCCGTGGGAGTTGTCTGGGAGTCATGTGCTGTGGGAGCCGTGGGAGCCACGTGCCGTGGCAGGCAGTGCCGTGGGAGCCACACGCACGGGCAGCCATGGCCGTGGCAGTGCCGACGTGCTCCCTGGCACGCTCGCTCCAGCCTCCCACTCCTCCCCAGCACAGCGTCAGCTGCCGGCGTCACTGCCCTGCCACCGCCCGCCCTTCCCGCAGCCTCATCCATCCACCCAGCAGAGGGGAAATGTCCCCTGCAGTGGAGGAGGGACCGGGGAATCCCGAAAGCAAGGGGACCACCGGACCTCAATTCCTCTCTGCTTCACCGCCCCAGCCCTCCTGCATTGTCCTTGCTCCGTACCCTCGGAGCAGGGCAGGTGACTTCCGACTGCTCCAAACAAAAAGAGACAAACTGGGAATGGTGGGAGGGACTAATGTGTCTTCAGCGAGAAAGATGAAACCACACAGCTGGAGTGAACAGAAAATAACAGAGACGCTACAAATCCCTGAAAAACGATGCCAGGATGCGTTTGGGCTGCACAGGAAAGAGTGGAAAACAGGATGGGTGCACAGGCATTGCACAGACCAACTGCCAAGGACTCACTCGCCCTCCTCAGCTCTTGCAGAGGCAGTATTTGTGTGTACTGTCTCCTGGGGCCCGCACATTTCCCCCTCGGCACCCACTGCCCCATTCCCTCCTGGCCCCCCATCCCTGCAGCCTCCTCCCAAGTCCTCCTTCCCTCCCTCCTCCCCTTACATTGGGCTACTCCTGCTGCCTGTCTCCCTTAAATACAGCTTCCCCAGCCTGTTCCCTCTCCGAATGCTGGAATTCACTCTTCCCTGACACTTCACTCTCCAGATCCCTCCTTTCCCAGAGTTTGCCTTCCCCATTCCCTCCAATTCTGGGAACAGTTTTGTGCCCCTGACAAGAAGAAAGACACTGAGGGGCTGGAGCGTGTCCAGAGAAGGGAACAGAGCTGGGGAAGGAGGTGGAGCAACTGAGGGAGCTGGGGGGCTCAGCCTGGAGAAAAGGAGGCTCAAGGGGGGATCTTCTCACTCTCTACAACTACCTGACAGGAGGGGGGAGCCAGGTGGGGGCCAGGCTCTGCTCCAAGGAACAAGGGGAAATGGCATTAAGTTGTGTCACGGGAAGTTTAGGTTGAATATTAATGAAAATTTTGGTCAGACACTAGCAGAGGCTGCCCAGGGCTATGGTGGAGTCATCAGCTCTGGAGGGATTTAAAAGACATATAGATGTGGCACTTCAGGACACAGTTAGTCGTGGCCTTGGCAGTGCTGGGTTAATGGTTGGACTCGATGGTCTCAGAGAACTTTTCCAACCTTAATGAATCCATGATTTAACACAGCCAGGTGATGCTCAGGAAAGACAGAAGAACCCTCCAGCTGTTGCACATGTGAAAAAGGCAACACTGCTGAGTACACACCAATAGGGTGGATCCAACACAGCCCAGAGCAAGACCAGGTCCAGGAGAGGTGAAATCAAACAGATGAAATCAATAGGTGAAATCGAATTTGACAGGTTTAACCGAAGCAAGATGTGCAAGGAAGGAAAAGCAGAAAGGAGAGTCTCTGGTTTCCCAGCAGGATATAGCAACCAGGAGATGCATGGGTATGTCACACCCACACCACCAGGCTGGACACAGAGACCAGATGATTAAAGATTTGGGGTGGGACTGGAGGAAAATGATGGATGGGTCTCATGGAGGTGTGTGTGTGTGTGTGTGTGTGTGTGTGTGTGTGTGTGTGTGTCAATCCCAGGGCAAGTTCCATTCAGTGTTTTCATTAAGAGCTTGCAGACTGGAGGAAAACCCACCCACCAGCTCAGGAGAGCTGTGCTGGCTTCACCTATCTGATCGAAAGGCACACTTGATTAATGACAAATCCGGGCTAAAATCAATTACAGACAAACTGGAAAAGGACAAATCTCAGCTGGTTCCTATGGAGAACAATCTAACAGTCAAATACAGCTCCAGGACCTTGTATCTGCTCATATGCTGGGAGGAGGTTCCAAGGAAGGCAGCAGCCGATGGCAGGATGAAACATGTGGGGATCAAAGGCATTTTCTTCTTGGGAAGGAGTAAATCTGAGCAAGACTCAGACAGGCTGAGTCTCCCCAAGCTCGATGCAGCACTGTGCTGAGGATGGGCAGTGCAGGCAGACAGGGGCTGTGATCCCTCCTCTGAGCACAATACTGACTCTGAGTCTCCACAGTGCTTCCACATTGCCTAGAGGATGTACCAAGAGAAAATCAAGTGCAACAGAGGCTGAAAAGCAGGATTTCACACAAGGAAGGTCTAGAGATGCTGCCTGATGGCTGCTGGTCCATGGGAAAGCTGCCCACACACACAGCAGCCTGAATGACACCTAATCTCAGCAGAAGATCTGGTTAATCCAATTTTAAGGAAGTTGGTGATCACTAATGCTTGGCTTGCTGGTTTCTTGCAGTCTGTGGTTATTGAATCCCCTCCTCTGGGTCAAGGGAAGCTCAGGATTCCCCATTCTAGGCTCAGGCAGGGCAAAGGACTGCCAGCCTGGCACTGACAGGGACTGCCCCAAACGTGGTGCTGCAGGAGATACCACACCTGCATGCAATGGTCAGGAGGGACAGGTTCTTGTTTCCACCTCAGGAACCAATAATAGCCACCAAATTCTTCTGAGAACCAGATACTAGCCATCACCAACATGGTCCACTTGATAGTGAAGGTCTGTGTCCTCAAGCAGCCTCCTCTGACCCAAAGCTCACATACCCTGGACCAAACTAGGGACCAAATCTGCACTTAGGTTGTCAGGAACCTCCACTTCCTGAGGCCTCATCCCTTTCATGGAGGACACATCACCCCAACAACCCCTTTGGCATGGCAGGATTTCAGCCTTTCCTGCTTTTGGCCTCCCACAGCCTCCAGAGGTGGAGCAGAGGTTGGTGCCAACACCAACCAGCCTGTGGTTCTCTAAGGAAAGGGATTTTACTGAAATGGTGATTTATCACAGGTCACCCAGAAATGCTGTGGAATCTCCATTCTTGGAGATATTCACATACCATCTGGGCATGGTCCTGGGAAATCTGCTCCAGGTGACACAGCTTGAGCAGGGATGTTGGATCAGGTGGTCCCAGAGGTCCCTTCCCACCTCAACCAATTTGATTCTGTGAAAATAAGGAGCTGTACTGCCCTGTGATGTATTAGACCAGGCAAAAGATGCTGCTGTGCTGTGTGTTTTGATGTGTCACAGAAGGTCATACAGCTGCAGAATGTCACCTGTCCCATGCAGCATCACTGGGCTGGGGTAAGGATGGTAAGGGTAAGGCTTGCACTTTGCTGGGCACAAAGAAAGGGAAATTCTTCATCTGAACACTGGCTGAAGCAGCTGGGAGAAGACCCAGTAAATCAAGGAGATGCCATTAGCAGTAGAAATTGTTCAAGAACAAGAGAAAATGCCTGACATGAGATCCCAGAGCCCTAGAGATGACTGTCCATTCTGATCAGCTCTCACCTTACAGGAGGAAATACTGAAAACAGAAGAGCTGGTCAGTCTCCCTCATGTCCCACTGAGATTTTCTCTACCATTAATTATCACACATTAGGAACCTGAAAGGATTTAATAGCTCATTCCAATGCTTTTCCTATTCATTTGGCACCTCCCTCCCGCCAAGGCAAGGTGGGACCTTCTGCCCTCACACTGAAGATGCTGCGCAGCAGATGAGGCCCCCAGGCATCCCAACAGCACAAAGAGATGGAGGTCAGGACCCTTTCCCACCACCAGTGCTTTCCATACAGACCAAATCAAAAGGCTGGGCGGCAAGAGAAGGGAGGAAACAGCTGCCAGCAAAGGGGGACAGCTCTGCAGCAGCTTTTATCCAACCCTTCCCCAGGGCTTGTTCCGATGACACTTAACGAGGGGCCACCACAGCACAGGGCAGTGGCCCTGACCGAGCACAGCAGCGTTTTGACAACACTGTGGGCCAGCTCTGCTCGCTCTCTCCTGACATTTCAATAGCTCTGCAGGAGCTATTTTGGTCTCTGCCAAGGGCAGAGCTCCGACACAGGCAGCCAGAGGAAGGGGGAAGCAAGGGGGATGCAGGAGGAGAAGCCCCCGGATGATGCACAGATCGGCATCACTGTCGTGTTCTGTGGCTGCATGGGATGCTCGAGGGGAGGGCAGATTCATTTTCAGCCTACCTTAGGTTGGGAAACTCCACAGGGCTGTCCTGGAGGAGGATATGGAACCACCCTACACAGAGAAACCAGCCTCTCCAACACCCTTCCACCACCTCTGGAAGTAGCAGCACCTGCACATCTCAGCACAGATGGGCACAGGGTGAACCTGTGCCAGAGCAGGAGCAACTCAGCAGAACACCAGGAGCTGCACAGCATTTCAGAGAACCACAGAATCATGGAATGGTTTTGGTTAGAAGGGACCTTAAAGCTCATCTCGTTCTACCTCCTGCAATGGGCAGGGACACCTTCTGCTTGACCTGCTCCAAGCCCCATCCAACCTGGCCTTGAACACTTCCCTGGGTAACCTGTGCCAGGGCCCCAGCATCCTCACAGGGAGGAATTTTTTCTTAATATCTAATCCAAATCTTTTAGCATAAAATGGTTCCCTCTTGCCCTATCACTATCTGCATATTAAAAAATCGCTCCCCCTCCACTTCATAAGCCCCCTTTAGGCACTTTAGGCCTTCTCTTCTCCAGGCTGAACACTCACAGCTCTCAGCCTGGCTCCACAGCAGAGTGGCTCCACCCTCCAGATCCTCTACATTTCCCTGGGGGGGATCAGGTCAGAGAGTACATCTCACCACCAGGAACTGAGCTGGTGGAAGCCAAGCCAGGCTGTCCTGCTCCATCCCTGCTGGGCATGATTTTGCCTGTATGCAAATCAGGAAGATAGTTTGCATTTACATTCATCCAGTGATGTTAATTAGGAGCTCCAGGCACACACAAGGAAGAAAGGTTTTCTAAGCCCCAGGTCCCACCAAGCCAGAATTGCTGCCTGAGACTCCAAGTTGTGCTTTAGACAAACTTGAACAGTTCGGAACTTGGTGCATGAAGATAATCCAAGTTGGTATCTTACTGAATTCCAAGTTGGAAATAAAAATACCAATGCCAGGATCGTGGGATTATGGTCCCCCTGCTAGAGATGAAGCAAGGCAGGAGCAGCATTCCCCACAGCTGGGGTGCTAGAATGGTTTTCTCCAAGAAAATCCCACCAGGAGCTCATAAAAGCCTGTTTCCTTCACAAGAATTTGGACTTTTCATATAACAGACTATTTCAATCATAAAAATATGGATTTTTTTTTCCATTCCTTCTGTTGCTCACAGCCAGTAAACTGATGGGCAATCATTCCTATGTGCTACATCCACATCAGTCACCACCTTCCCGCCAGTGGCAGGTTCAGAGGCTGGTCCCAAGAGGAAGCCCTTCACCAGAAAAGTTAATGATTAGTTTCTTCACTTCAGACTGCTGAAAAAAAAAGCAGCTCAGAGCTTCTCTAGTGAGAGAGCAGGAGCTCCCTAGGGTTTGAGTGCTGTGAGCAGGATGGGTCCACCCTGAAAATAGAGCTACAATGACAAGTCCTTTTATCAGCATTTTTTTGTGTGAAACTGAACAGAACAAACAAAAAAGAATACAATTGAGGGTTTAGATATGGCTTCATTGTCTTTCCAATTAAGAGCAAAAATTACACATCCTTCCTCAGCTAAAACTGTTCAACGTGGCTCCACCACTGCAGAAGTGCAACTGCTAAGCAGGATCTTCTTAAAACTCAGAGGAAAATAAGGTGGGTGATGTTCTGCTTACATATTCCAACTCGTTTTCCCACCAGGCTGCTTCCCTGTAGCACCAGAAGCTATTAAAAGCCCTCACAGTACTTTCAAGGCACAGAATTATCTTCCAGATTGGGAGCTCCAGATTCCTTTTGGTCATGGTGAGATATATAATCCACACATGGTGCCGTTACCCACTCTAAGCACCGTCTCTGCAAGAACCCAGATGGATGCCAAGAATAAGGCACTTCTTATAGCTGAGGCATTTTTAAGAGACGTTAGCATGCCTTGCATAAACGTGTCCTACTTTCTGATTTGGGTTGAACACACATGAGTCACTCAGCTGCATCCTCCTAAAATCCCACACCTGTACAGAAAAATCCCACCTCCTCTTTCACACACCCTACCTGCGCAGGAAGGGGAAGCTGACAAAGCCATGGACACATGTTTTACCATCATGGTCCAAAACCTTTAAGCCCTCAACAGAAAAAATGCTACTCCACAGCATTGCCCAATGCTCCACAGAGTCACCTTCCACCATCACCACAGGCAGATGGTTGACAGGTGTTCAGGAGGGACTTTGCCCCAAAAAACAAGGTATCAGCATGGGGTTTAAATGCCTTTCATCAAAAAACAGTAGGTAGGGTGACAAGAAGCAACACAGAAGCTTTGTGCTCCTTCCAGGCACAGGTACAAGGGAGGGCATTCTCCACCACACAAGGACAGGGCTTTGCTGCCTTCAGAGTGCAGCTTTAGCACCTGACTGGCTCCACTGTTCCTCCCACAGAAAGAGGAACCTTTCAAGTCTCGACATTGCCACCTCTCCTCCAAACCTACTCACTGTGCTAAAAAGGATGAGAAAGGAAAGGGCTGGTGGAGGTCACACCAGCCACGGCTCCTCACTGGTGGCTTTGGCTGACTGAGAGAACTTCAGAACTTCAGCCTTGTTCCTTCAGTGAAAAGCTTCAAAGACAAGACCTGGCAGTCTGGGAAGAGCAGCTCCCTGCAGTTGGGAAGTGCATGGCAGCATCACAGCTCGTTCCAACCAGCCAAAGGCAAAGGGAGCACAGAAAAACCCTTCCAAGCCACTCTGTCTGTGTTCTGCTTTTGATCCAGAAACTTTTTAGGAGAAACTTGTGGTTTTCTGTCCACTGAAGAACAGAAGTAGCCACAGAAATAAACTGCACTGTCTTCCCATCTCTGTTTCTTTGCTCTAGACAAATGCTAATGCACCCTGAGCTGCCCCAACTGCTGCCTCAGAACTCCAGAGGTTCCTCAGAATCAGCTCCTTCTTGAACCCAGAGGCTCTTTACCCAAGGTTGAGGTCCTCTTTCTCCTGAGCCTTTCTATGATTACATCTTTTAAGGCAGCCCTCAATTTAAAGTATTCAAGCCCAATAATTGTTTGTACTGGAAATTAAAACCTAAAGATCAAAACACTTAACTTGAAACCCTTTGACACAACCTGCCCAGCTGTAACAGCCCTGTTTATTGCAGGTTTTGAAATATTAATGCAAGTCCTAATCTTTACATGTCACAGTAAAAAGCCAAGCAGTATTCCAAGGATTGATCACAGGCATGGAATGAGGGATAGTTTCACATCCTGGCACTAGAGGAAGGCTGGAACTGACACAGGCCAAGTCTACACATAGACAAGATCTGATTATGTTTTACCAGAACTTTCCCCAGAAGATGTTCCCTTCATGGCTGTGGTTTGAGGGACACAGGAAGAAGTTTCAACATTTTGTACCAGGTCAGATGAGACTTGGAGCGCCCTGGTCTAGTGGAAAGTGATTGGGGCCATGGAGGTGACATCTATGGGAACACCAACAAAGAAGCCTTTGGGTTGTAGGAAAGGGCACACATGCCCTCTCTCTCTCTCTCTCTTGCACACACACTCTCTCAAAGGCTGCTTTGGAGAGAGTTTCCATCAAAACAGACTAAAACAGTATCAAGGGCATTTCATATACTAACAGAATCATGGACTCAGACTGGTTTGGGTTGGAAAGGCCTTTAGACACCATTTTGTTCCACCCCTTGCTGTGGGCAGGGGGTGTTCTACTATCCCAGGTTGCTCCAAGCCCAGTCCAACCTGGCCTTGGACACTCCCAGGGATGGGGCAGCTGCAGCTTCTCTGGGCACCCTGTGCCAGGGCCTCCCCACCTTCACGGGGAAGAATTTCTTCCCAATATCTAAAGTGCTACTTCCTAGGAGCCACTTCCAGCCCTGACCACCCCTGGCAGTTACCAGAACAATGATGGATCACCCTCCTTATTAAAAGTGCTCAGGGAAGTGGTTCACTGGAGGCTGGTAATAAAGAGTATCTGCACAAGATGGTCTTCAGCTGCACACACATCAGTATTTACAGATCAGAAGCCATGTCCTGACCTGTTGGATTCTACACTACTTGATTAATTATTTACCTCAAAGCTAATTAATCATCCATTAACTCTTCGTGAGCTCTTCTACCAGTAGCACATTCATGGAGTGACTCAATAAATGTTTCCAATATCTAGAGCTTTATGTGATTAAGAAGAAAAATCTTCCAAGGGAGAGCCTCAGGACAGACATTAGAGGCCACGTCCCAGCTGCATTATATCTTCTTTCCCTGACAATTCTCTGGCCTTGCCTGATCCTCTGTTATCTGCCCCATGATGCCCAGTGCTTCTCCAGACAGCACTCTTTTTACTCGCATCCAAAGCAACTCTTTTATTTTGCATTTTTGCTAACAAACTGATAACTCGATTAAGAAAATACAGTTCTGCTCCACCTCTGAGGGGCCTGGAAACTCATTAACAGTTCTGAGAGATAAGATGCTTAAATCTATTAAAGCAGGCTCTGCTGGTATTAAAAACAAGCTCAAGATTTATGCTGCCTGCCCTCAAAAAAACATCTCTCTCCAGTAGACCCCAGGAACTGAGGCAGGATTGGCAGGCAGGGCTCTGGAGACAGGGGAGGAGGTGTGCCACCATTAGGGCTATGAACAAGCTATGCTCTCTTCTGAGAGCCTTCAGACCTAGTGCTGCCCAGCTAGAGCCTCCACAGCCATCCTGCCTCAAACAGCAATAATTCACCCCATTTTCCCAGTCACAGAGTCATTTAGGTTGGGAAAGGCCTCTAAGACCATCAAGTCCAACCATTTCCCCAGCACTGCCAAGGCCACCACTAACTCATGTCCCCAAGTGTCACATCCACAGTCTGTTAAACCCCTCCAGGGATGGTGAATCCACCACTACCCTGGTCAGCCTGTTCCAACACCTGACAACCCTTCCCATAAAGAAATTTTCCCCAATATCCAATCTAAATCTCCCCCAGTGCAACTTGAAGCTGTCTCCTCTGGTCCTGTCACAGGTTACTGGGAGCAGAGCCCAGCTCCCACCTGGCTCCCCCCTCCTGTCAGGGAGTTGGAGAGAGTGAGAGGGTCCCTCCTAAGCCACAACCCTTCAATGTCACCATCACAGTGTAGGGGTAGCTATTGGAGTGACAGATTAATTCCCTTGTCCCTATCAGCCAGCATCTGCAAACATCCCATATTCAGGCTGCTGAAGCTGGAATATCCACCCAAAATCTATCTCTCATCCCTCAGTCAGAAGCCAGGATTTTATGGTAACACCTCCCTAGCCCACGTGTCCTCATGTCACCATCTCCAGAGGAGACTGTTCCAAACACAGCACACCACCAACAACCAGAGAGGAACTGGAGCGTGCTAACAACATGACAAGTCCCTGCAAGGAGAGCCCAGCACTCCACTGATGCAGGAATTGCATCCACGAGCCAGCCACATTAGGCAGGAGGTCTCAGGTGTGAGAAAAAATCATTCAGCAGCATCTCATCCCATGAATCCACCCCTATCTCCAGGCCAGGATCTCCCTGTCAGGGCAGCCCTGGTGGGCTGGGTGCCCCAACTGAGTGAGGAGGTGCTGGGGTGTAGGCACCCCCGAGGTGCAGGTTCACAGTTCCATCCCACCCCGAGCATCTGGAACATGCACCGGTGAGCATGAACAGATCACAGGCAGAGGATCCCGGCCCTGGTAACTTAACAGCAAATTGCAGGGGAAGAAGCCAAATGACAAGTAAAGGGGAGATTTTGCTCCTTCTGAATAATCTCCAGCTCACAAGCAGCAATATCCCAAGGGAATGGCAGCACCTCTTCATGATATATCACTTCCCAGTTGCTCCCTGTATTTGTGATTTACACCTGCCTGCTGAGTTCACTTGGAAATACCTCAGGGCCCCTTCCTGCAGTTCTGCACTAGCTGAAGGAACTCTGAGCTGGCACCCAAGAAATCACCACCTGAGGAGGAGGGGCTGCAGGGCTGGCTCCATGATGGGCAGCCAGTGGCCACTGACCAGCACCCAGCAAGGTGGGTCCCAGTACAGCTGGGTGAGGCACACTGCTGAGGCTGGGATCTTCAGGCAGGATTTGGGGATTAAGGGGGAGCAATGCAGCAGCCCTGACGTGCACAGATCCTGCAGAGCCCAGAGAGCGCAGAGGTGCAGGACCCACAGCCCAGCTGTGCAGCCAGAGAGCTTGTGCTAGAGCTGTATGCAAGAGGCTAAATTTTCACTTGGGCACACAGCTCCTGGTTGGAATGGCTCCTGTGCCCCTCACTGACTGCTGGAAGCTTGGCCATGACCTTGGAGGTTCAAACCAGTACAGAGATGAGACAGTCACTGGCGGAAGCAAGACAGCTTCCAGCACGGCTGCTGAATCACAGCTGCAGTGAGCTGGCACTGAAGAGGAGCTCATGCCCAGAGGGAAAGCTGAGGGGACTCAGGGAAACTGGAACTGCAAAGAGAGGAGTTTGATGGATGGACTATAGATGGATAGGGAATTGGCTGATGGCCGTGTCCAAATTGCTGCAGTCAATGGCTCAATGTGCAAGAGGAAACCAGTAACAAGTGGCATCTCTCTGGGACCAGAACTTGTTCATATCTCATCAAGACACAGAGAGTGGACTGAGCAAACTCCCAGCAAGTTCATGGATGGCACCGAGCTGAGTGCTGCTGTTGATGAGCTGGAGGGAAGGGGGGGCATCCAGAAGGACCTGGACAGACTGGGACAGTGCGTCCATGGGAATTTCATGAGGTTCAACCAGGCTCTGGGCAAGGTCATGGACCTGGGTCAGGATAATCCCCAGTACTAGCACAAACTGGGAAATGGATGGAGATGGAGGAATGGAGGGATGGATGGAGAGTAGCCCTGTGGAGAAGGAATTTCCAGCTGAAGTCCCACTTGCCAAAAGACATTTGGGACATCAGTGACCTCTGTGGAGTCCTTCAGTTCCCAAAGGCTGATGCTTATTCCTGGAAGCAGAGCTCAGTGTTCGATACTGCAACTTATTTATCCAAGCTACGTAAAACAAGAAGAAAAACAACAGATGCTGATTCAACTCTTTCCTGATTTTCTAGAATTTTTCCTACTCTGACCAGTAACACCATTTGCAGCAGGTAGGACAGAACTGGGTAGGATGCAGGAGGGAGGGAGGGTACCCTGTGGAAAAGGACTGAGGTGACAAATGGGACATGACCTGGCCCCGTGCACTGGCAGCCCAGAGGGTCCTGTGTGTCCTGGGCTCATCCCCAGCAGTGTGGGCAGCAGGGAGTGGATGCTCCCTCTGTGCTCTGCTCTCCTGAGATGACTCGGAAGGTGCCAGAACAGGACAAAGGTGTTAAACCGAACAAGGGTGGAGTCAGGCTGGACTTGGGGAAGAAACGTCAAGCCATGAGGGTGAGACAGTCCACGTTCCTGCTGGGGAAGAAGTCAGGGCACACACTGTTCCAGGCTGTGGAACATGCATGAAGCCAACCTCTCGATGGTTCGAAGTCCTTGTCCCACTCCCACAACACCTGTGCCAACAGCTCAAGTGGGCAGAGGGGGAGAGGGACAACCCAAGAGACAACAAAGAAGCCTGACAAGGGGAAACAAAACCAAACCCCAAGTCCTAATTGAGTTTTTGGACAGCTCCCAGCCCCAAACACTGCCCAGCTCAGGAAACAGGAGGAACCAGTGGTACCCAGTACATCTGTACCCAGTACAGATGCCTGAGCCGTGTGCCTGTGTGTGGCTGACCGGGCTGGTGAACACCAGTGTGCCAGTAGGATTCCAAGCCCTTGGATGGCAGGCAGGCAGCCCGGGCGGGCAAAAGGGCTCTGCCTGCACAGGCTGGGGCTGGCAGCTGCCAGAACAGACACCGCTCCGAATCGGCAGCTCCCAGGCGCTTCCAGGAGGCAGAGCCCTTCCACTCAGCTCTCTGCAGGACTCCCAGTAACAACAAATGGGCAGCAGTGCCCCCGCGGTGATTAATCATCCTCCCGGGATGCAGGGAATCGTTACCCCCCCCGCCGTGCAGCTGCTGCCGCACCCACACGCAGCCGGCGGCGCCCCCGGATCGGCCGCGGGCACAGGAGGAGGGCGGCGGGCAGAGACCCCCGAGAGAGGGGCTGGAGAAGAGGGGGCTGGCACAGCCTGTTGGGAGAGTGGGCAGGAGTCTCATGTGGGAGGTGGGTGGAGTGGAGGGGCTATAAAACACAGGGATTTTGGGGGGAGTTCAAGGGGAAATGGGAAATGTTTGCTGTGTGAATGTTTTCTCCTAACAAGCGCTGAAAAGATTTGGAATGACAGTGAAACAGTTGATTACTGCAGTGATTCTGTCAAATGTACAGCAGCACTGGGTGAGCTGCCTTTAAAAAGGAACAGGATTGTCACAGAATCACGGAATCATTTAGGTTGGAGAAGCCCTCTAAAATCATCAAGTCCAACTGTTCCCCCAGCACTGCCAAGGCCACCAGTAACCCATGTCCTCAGGTGCCCCATCTACACGTCTGTTAAATCCTTCCAGGGATGGTGACTCCAACACTGCCCTGGACTGTCTGTTCCAATGCTGGATTACCCAGCTGGGCTCTCCTGGCTGGGGTTCCCCAGGACTGCCAAGGCTTCGCTCCACGCAGGAGAGTCTCAGCACTGGTCCCATCAACATCCAACCTCTTCTCCCAGCAGACCACAGAGTCTCTCACGGGGTATCCCATCTGTTAGACCATCAGTCCCTCTTCCAGTTTCTCCTCAATGCTTATCTCAGTCACATTTGCAAAACCATGGGCAGCCAAACTGCTGATGGCATATGCAGCTTTCACTCCATAGGACCCCAGTGCCAACCCAGAGACTTCCCATTTCTGACTGACACAGCCTGGACACGACATGACCCAATGGGTAAGAGGAGCTACTTCTGGGAAGCTCCAGGCCCAACATGAACTCTTCCATTCTGCAGCCACTCTCCTTCCTTAACACGTGGCCACCCACTTCACCAGCCCAGATAAAGGTGCCCACACACCCACCCAAGGACTGTCCCACCTCCTCCACCAGACCTGATCCACCTGTGCTCCTCTGTGCTCCTGTCTCCACACTGTGAGAGCTCCCAGGGTCCTCCAGCATTCCATTTCCTGCTCCGGCCACTGCTTCCTCCCACTGCTTGCCTAAAATCTCCACTTTGACTGATTCCTTCGCCTCCCCCTCACCACCTGAAGCACAGCCACGCACACCTCCCCACGTGGGTACAGCCACCCAGAGACACACACAGCCACTGCCTTCCCAGCCGCTCAAAACCTCATGGGTTTTCACCCGTAAGGCCTCCTCAGGTTTCCCATGCCCAGCAGTTTCCCGTTCACCATCCCTGACTTTTCCATCTCTCAGTAATTTAACTGTAGCTCTGTAGGGTCAGTTCTTGGAACACACCCACAGCAGGAGCCCCTGGTGTGCCCACAGTGGGATCCCCCCAGGTGATGCTGAAGACCCAGGATATACCAGGACTTCTGGTGTTCCCCCTCCTGCCTGCGTCCCTGTCCAGCTCTGCTGGCCAGATCCTGCTGCTCCTGTACTCAGCATGTCTAGAAAGCACCAGCCTTCCCTGCATCAGAGTAATCCTGGGAAACAGTAACAGGATTTAGGGCTTGTTCATCTCAGCCCTCCTAAACCCATTTCTGCAGATAAGGGATTATCCCCAGCGTCAGCACGGAGACAATGGAGATTCAGCAGGAGAAGGCTGAGCTCCAGCTGCAATGGGAACACTGCTGGGCCTGGATGGGGTCTGGTCCACACTCACCTCCTCACTGCCCACCACACACTGGGCACTGAGGAGCAACAGAGAGCACAGTCCAAAGGAGACACCAAGTTTTCTAGCAGCAGCAATAACACATCTTCCAGGAGTGTCACTAACCGCTTGGTCTAAATTAAGCCCAAAATAATTACAGAGCAGCTGATTTTGATTCTTTTTTTCATGTTGCCATGATTCAGACTCCAGTTAATTGATATTTACTCTGCACTCTGTGTGGTGGATCCCCCAGCACTGCTCAGACTGACAGCAGGCAATGGCTACTGGTGATCACGAAGCTGGGGCATGCAAGGGGCTGTATGGGAAAAGGGAATCTCATCTGGGATGTTAAGGGGACACAAAAGAAAAAGCCACAGGGGCACAAGAAGAGAGGACAGAGATGTCCCAGGTACCCTCACTGCAGCATTGGAAGAAGCAAGTCCACACATCCAATTCCTGTAGGCAGCACCTGAGGGCTGGTAGTGGGTGTCACTGTGCTGGGCATGATAGGGCTGTGGGAGCCTCATCCAGGTCTGTACTGCACAGTGGCAGCAGCCAGGGAAGGTGAGGACCAGCATAAGCATCCCTACATCCATAGCCTGAGCACCCCTGCCACGCATGGCGTGCATCCTGCATCCATGGCATGAGCATCCCTGTCATTCACAGTGTGAGCATCCACGTCCTGAGCATCCCCACAGCCCTGCTCTGCCTGCACCCCGTGACACCCCACTGGATTGGTGTCAGGCGGTGCTGGGCTGGTTTAGCGCTAAAGGGCAGCATTTTGTCAGCTTCTTCACAGAAACACTAGGGATGGCTGGACAGCCATCTCCACAATCCCAAATACAGCTAAGCCTCCTGGTCACAGGCAGAGGGGCCAACATGACCCACCAGCCCTCACTCTGTCCATCTCCTTCAAACACCCATCGCCTGCAGTTGTCCAAGCCCAGCCCCTCCCACCCAAACACTCAGAAAATCCCCATCCCATCTCACACAGACAGATCCCATCTTCCATGGAGGAGGTGAAGGGCAGCCCAGCCTGAAAAGCTCAAGAAATGCTGACCAGCAAACAGAACTCCCTAAAAATCCTGGACATGTTATGGCCTGGGGTACTCCAGCCCTTCAAAACCAGAGCTGGGGCAGGTGCTGGGGACTGGGCAGGCTGGGATTGTGCAAAGCCTGTACAAAACACCTGAGCTGCTGCAGGAACCAGGATGAAGCCAGAAGGGCAAACAGCTATTTAAGCTAAATATATTTGTTCTTGGTCTGACGTTGGTATGAAAATCGATCGTAAACAGACCCAGGCTGGAAATGAGAAGATGGGTCCTGACCACTGTCCTGGAGCGGCCTTTCAACAAGGAGTACTGGCAGGAGAAATAAAACTCATCTTAGATGGAGCTGGAACAACACATACAAGGGTGACAACGAGCATCTGTGTGACACAGGGACAGGATGCAGCTATTTGAGGCAGCCCCAGCAGTGTGGGAAGAAGGTGAGGAAGGGAAAGCTGCCCCTCTGCTCTGCTCTCCTGAGGTCCCCTGGAGCTCACTCCAGTTCTGGAGTCCCACCACTGGATAATAGTGTTAAACTGAATAAGGGTAGGGCCAGGATGGACATGGGGAAGAATGTTGGACCATGAAGGTGGTGAGGCCCTGGCACAGGGTTGCCCAGAGAAGCTGAGGCTGCCCAATCCCTGGAAGTGTCCAAGGCCAAGCTGGATGGGGCTTGGAGCAACTTGGGATAGTGGAAGGTGTCCCTCCCCATGGCAGGGAGGTTGGAACAAGACGATGCCTTGGCACCCAGACAGCTCCAAATTGCCTTTTTGGCACAGGCCAAAATGTGCCTCAACACATCAGACAGAGGGGAGCAGCTACAGTTTGTTTCCTTGCCCACCTGGCACATCTCTTTGGCAGGAAATGGTCTGCTAGGAATTACAGAGGCCACTCTCCAAGGAACTCAAATCTTCTCCAGCCAGAGAGACTGAACAAAGTCACTTCAGGCCCGTGTCCTTGTCTCCAACATCATCAACTCAAGGCTGCGCAGATAAAATTATGAGCTGGAAGTCAAGTGCCCATGGAACTGAACCTCCTCTTCCATCCTGGTGCAGCTGTAATGGACCTGCTTCCAGGTCTGAAATATTTATTGGGTCTCCCGAAGCCTGTGGAGATGGGCTGAGCTGACAGGCTGACAGACATGACTGGGGATTTGAAGATTTACGTTCCCAGAGGCAATTCATTGAGCAAACAGCATCCGTTACATAACGCAGTGCTGGGGAGCCACGGAGAGCAGCCACTGGAGGGATGCGACGCCTGGAGAAGAGGAATGACAGAGGAATCCTCCCCAGCCACTCCAGGAAAAAACTACAAACATTATTTCCTTCCTGGCTGTCTGGCAACTGGTCACCCAAAGGCAGCTTCTCTGGGATGTGACCTAGACCAAGGATCAGCCTGTTTCCAATGCCAGGAGCAAAAACAGGCACTGCACTTCACCAAGAACGATTTTAGGAACATCTTCACCAGGAGCTGTGCCTCAAATCTGGAGTAACAGCAGCAATGTCCCTGACCCAAGGAGAAACTCAGCCCCTCAGCTTCTCTGAGCCCACTCCAGCCCCACCATGACACTGCCCAGCTCAGCAGGGAGACCCTCCCTGTGCCCCCCTGTCAGACACGAGGCTGCCGGAGCTGCCAGGCACGGGCAGGGGCTGCCACCTCGCTGGCTCCACAGCAAAGCCAGCCAGCTGCCCACCCACTGGGCTCCAAAATAAGCCCAGGCAGCAGTGGCAAGGCAGATCCAAGAACAGTGTGTGCAGCCAGAAGCAGGATCAGCAGGAACGGAGAGGAGGGATGGGCCTTTCTGTGAGACACAGATTCCCTGTGCCTTCACCACACGCCAGGCGGGTGGGTAAATTCAGACACCTGGACTCCAACTTCTTCTTAAACAGTAGAGCCCCAAGGACTTTGACTTGCCTCGGCACAGGCGTTTCAGAAGCAGATTCCAGTGGGATTGTACATGTGCGGTCCCTCTCCTCTACTAGTGACCCTGAAAAACATCTCTCCATCCATCCCTTCACTCAGTGCTCCAACCAAATCCAACCACTGCTCATTCATTTCTGAAACTACTAGCCCAGCTCTGTACCCACTCAAGGGCTTTCCAGCTCCAAGAGGAACTTGCTGGTGGTATTTAAGGAGTTTGTATGTCTGATGGAGAAGTGACACTCACACCAAACCAAGCTGCACAGCTCATGTGCCTCCAGACAAGGATGAGAAGCCCTTGACTTTCTTCTGATTCCCTGAAAGAATGCTTCCCATCATCTTGCAGTGAAGGTTCCACATGATGCTAAAACACTTAGAGATCACTAAGAAGTAACTGAGGGGAGAAGCAGCACCCCAAATCCCCACAGAAAGCAAGGTCTTGCCCTGATGGCAATTCCAGATGTCTCTCCTCATCGTGTCAAACAGCAAACACCTGAGAGCACATCCCAAAACCAGCCCCTCATCACCTACACTTCAGTGCCCTTTGTCTCCATCCCCCTCTCCTATGCCTCATTGGGAACTTGATTTTGGATTTCCAAATTAATCTTAATAAATTCACTGCTCTGGGTCACAAAAAGCCTCTGTATTAATGAGCAGGTTCTCTGCAGGCTCAGAACACAGGAGGGTAAGGCTGCCAGCACAGACAGACGTGAATGTGCCAGAGCAGGCCACTAAAATGTTCCAAGGCCTGGGACAAGGAGACAGGCTGGGAGAGTTGGCACTGTGCAGTCTGGAGAAGAGAAGGCTCTGAGAAGACCTCAGAGTCCCCTCCAGTGCCTAAAGGGGCTTCAAGAGAGCTGGAGACACACTTTGGACATGGGCCTGGAGTGACAGGATTAAAGGGGAATGGCTTCACACTGCCAGAGGGCAGGGTTAGATGGGATATTGGGAAGGAATTCTTCCCTGTGAGGGTGGGGAGGCCCCGGCAGAGGTTGCCCAGAGAAGCTGTGGCTGCCCCATCCCTGGGAGTGTCCAAGGCCAGGTTGGAGTAGCCTGGGATAGTGGAACGTGTCCCTGCCCAGGGCAGGGGGTGGGACTGGGTGAGCTTTCAAAGGCCCTTCCAACCCAAATCACTTTCTGATTCTGAGTCTATCCACCACTGGTCAATCCTGCTGCACCTCCTGGACACACCACAGTGTTACAGAACACTGATTTTTGAACAATGTGTGGCTCATCTTTTGGTGCCCAAACAGTTCTTGGCATGACAAACTGAATTGTCTACAATCTCAAGGCAAAGTAAAACTGTAAAACAAAACCAGGAGCACTCACAATGTCCTCGAAGCTTCTGGAAGCCACAGCAATGTCACCACATCTTGTTCACTGCAGACCTCAGACTTTTAAATAGATCGTTATGCTTTAAGGCCACGAGTGCCCTTTGCAGCCCCGAGCAGACCCTGTGCCACTGCAACAGCCAGGAGCAGTGACAGCTCTTCCCTGAAAACTCCCAAACTGGAACACTGCAATATCTTACAATGCAGCACAAGAGCCTGGAGGATGATTGAGCAACAGTCTGAGACACGTGAGATCCCTTGAGAAAATCCCTTGCTTCCAGGCTTGGCCAAGGAAATTTTAGCTGAAGAGCAACTGCCAGGAGAGAGGAGCCTGAGACAATTTAGGCCAAGTAATTACAGTATCTACTGATTAGCAATAGGGCTGGACACAAGACAATGTGTGTCCCTCCTGGGACTTCTAGGAACAATTCCATGCACACACAAACATGGAACTGTAAACGAGAAGTAGATGGGAGGAAGGTGAGTGACCACAGAGAGACCCACCCTCAGCTTTCCAGCCGCTAAGCACCCCTCTGTGCCAGTCTGGGGGCAAGAGGAGTGCTCAGCCCATGAAAGCAAAACTTTTGCCAAGGATGAGGGTTGCCAGGAGCTCCACGAGCCATCCTGTCTAGTCAGCCCTGCAGCCCCCATCACCCCGTGACACCAGTTCCATGAGGGAGGTGGGCAAAGGAGAGCCCACCTGGGCTTACAGTGACACTGACAGCCAGGCTTAGGGCAGCAGAGCCACCCCAGTGCTGTCCTTCAGCTGGGTGAGCCCAGTCAGGGTCCAGCCCCACCCCGCAGTGCCCACAGCTCAGCCCCTCTGTCCCACCCACTCCCCAGCCAGGGCTTTGTAGACACTGAAGCTGGACAGTCTCTACTGACCCCACCACCTCCATGGTCATCTCCTCTGACTGCCCTGGGAGTGCACTTCCCTGCTCCCACGTGGGGACAAGGAACCTCAGCACCCACAGCTCTAATTCTGCCAGATCCCTCAGAATCCCAAATATTGCCACTTCTTGAGTGCTGTGATCCCTAACTCAGATTCCTGGCAACACACCTCTTCTCAGGAACACAAGTCTGGATAAGGAACAGGTATGGAAGAGACAGACTCTTTGGCCAGCCAGCAACAAAACATTCTCAGGACAGAAACACAGAGTCTCTGTGCCCACCATGGGCTCAGAGAGGAGCTGCGCTATTTCTGGGCCAAGCAGGTGACATTCAGCCTATTCTGCCCCATCCACACACCCTCTCAGGCACCCCATGGCAAGACAACAGCCAACCAGCACAAAAAACACCCACTTGCTTTTTCCAGCCTCCACATAGCCCCAGTCCTTCAGAAATCCCCCTGTCAGCCTCACTGGACCCTCACCACCTCTCAAGGCTCAAGGCCTCAAAGCAACCAGTCATTCCTCTGCCTTCTCCCCAGGCAGGTCCCAGCCCTCCCTCACTCAGCCCCCTCAGCAGCTGGTGGTTTTTCTGCAGACACAAGGAACTGTGCCTGGCTGCAGCCACCCCCCAGTGCCCAGCCCTGCACAGCCACGTGCCCATGTGGCACACAGAGGTCACGGCTAACTCACTCTCATCGGGGTTGGGTGAAGCAAGGATGGCACTGTGCTTCCTCTTCACTTCCTCCACGTTCTCCGAAATTTTGTCAATGAACCCTCGAATTTCTTCCACCTGTGGAGATGAATGACAAGAAAGGTTGTCTGTGACAGACCTGGATTTTCGGAAAGGTAGAGGGATTATTGAACCGCATCCTAAGGCAACCATCATACGTCTGAACCACAGCAAATGTCCTCCTGGATAGATATTTTCCAGCTGGAAACTATAGGACCACCTTCCCCATCCCAGGAACCAGCACTGCAGGCACAGCAGTGCAGTACAGACTGTACAGCCTGTATCCTTTGTGGTGCACTGAGAAACTTATGGGATTTAGATAAATCAGCATCAGATGTGACTCTCTGACTCTGTCCCTCTGGCAGAACACTGCTGAGGCTGCATAAGCCAGGCTGGCCCTGGCTCAGTCTCTCACTGCTCTTCACTCCAGGGGCTGAGAAGCCCAGTTTGATGCCCACTCACCAGCCCAGGCAGGACATGTTTCCCAGCAAATCCATGCTGGCATCTTCCCTGCAAATCTGTACTACAGGGAGACACCAGCATCGCCAAGAGGGAAAACCTCTCCTGTGCTCTCTACCTGCCAGGCTGCCCACCCTCCAGCTCTGTCTTCTCCCTTGGCTCACACCACCCCTTTGCTCATCTTCCTCCACCTGCACATCAGATTATTCCCAGTCCCCACTCCACTGCCTGCACAGATCCACTTTAACACCCCCCACACACATGCCATGCTAAGGGTGTGCTAAAAATCAGCATGCAGATCTTACAGCCACCCACATGCCAGAACACAACCTCTTGTTTGGGAACAGGAGGCACAAAATTAAATCAATCCCATGCAGAGACTGCTGCTCCACAGAGGTGCTCTGGGAAGAGGTCTGAGAGCTGGGTGTGAGGCTCCTGAGCTCCCATCACCTGGGCACAGCTGCTCTGGTGGGTTCTGGAGCAGCAGAAAAGCAACCATAGGGCCAGGTGAGCCCAACACAGCCTCAGGCAGGAAAGCCTGNCCCCCCCCAAGGACCTTGAGCATCAGTTCAGCAGCACCAGCCAGGGCAGGACCCTCATCCCCATCCCAAGTGGTGCTCCCCACCACCAGTGGGAACCTGGCCCATGTCCCCATAACCTGCTCCAGCATCACCAGAAAGGTCTGAACCAGCTGCACTGGAGGAACAAACCTCTCACCTGCTCAAAGAACTCGTCCATGAAGCGATCCCGGTCCACGCTGACGGTGACTTCATCGTCATCATCACTGTCCTTCGCCTGCAATGACACAGAGACAGAAAGGCATCAACAAGTGCTTCCTGCACAGGTCATGGCTCCATTTCAGGAGCTCCTCAGGGGCATCTTCCCCTTCTCCTTTGCTCCCAGGAGCCGGGACAAATGCCAGCCAGAGCGTGGGACACCCTGGGTGCTGCCTCTCTGAGCACCAGGGACACTGAGAGAGCAGAGGAAGGACAAATCCAGCAGTGAGGAATGGCCAAAACACCCTGGCAAACTGGTGCCCCATGGCATGGGCCCCACAGAGAGCGTGGGACAGGGATAAGGACACTGCTGCACCCACAGGGAGCTGGAGGAGTGGCCGGCCTCCCTCAACCACGTGTGAGCACATGAGCTCTTCAAAGATGGGAACATGAGAGATGCCACCATGGGAAACACCAGGGATGCTGCAGTGGGAAAGCATGAGGCACATCACGATGGGAAACACGAGGGATGCTGCGACTGGGAAAACATGAGGGGTGCTGCCATGGGCAACACAAGGAATGCTGCCACAGGAAAGCACTAGGGAAGCTGTGATGGGAAACGGGGGATGCTGCCATGGGAAAGCATGAGGGATGCTGCAATGGGAAAACCATGAGGGATGTCACAATGGGAAAACATGAGGGATGCTGTGATGGGAAAACACAAGGAAAGCTGCCATGGGAAAGCACAAGGGAAGCTGCGATGGGAACGAGAGAGACGCAGGGATGGGAAAACATGAGGAATGCCATGACGGGAAAAACAAGGGAGGCTGCCACAGGAAAACACATAGGATACTGCCATGGAAAAACACGAGGGATGCTGTCACAGGAAAAACAAGGAACGCTACCATGGGAAAGCACGGGGGATGCTGCAACGGGAAACACGAGGGACGCTGTCACGGGAAAATCAAAGGAGTGCTGCAGAGTGTAGGAAAGGTGGGAAAGAAGAGATAATACAACAGAACTAGTAAAGCCCCAGCAGGCAAATGAGGGGTTGTCCTTGTCTGCAGAAGCACGTGTGTCATTGTCACCAGAGCTGAAAACACCTCCTGTCCCAGTGAGGCGGGGGACGTAAGCTCACAGGGGAAGGAAAAATTACAGTCCTCTGCATAAGGAGACATTTAAAAGATTATTACCCAAAGCAGCTATATGACGCAGGAAAATGGAAAATTAACAGAGTGTAAAAGTTCCTCCTTACTCCATCTTCACAAGAGAGACGGAGCCAGTGGAATGGAGATTTAAGACAGGACCGTCTCTGCTCATCTCATAATGGTCTCACTTTGGCAGACAGTTACACATCACCACGTGGCTCCTCTGCACTTTGCAGAGTGGCAGCCGTTACAGTTTCCAGAAAGATGCTTCTTACACTGAAATAGGCCAGACAAAATATCCATGCTTCTCTTTAAAACTGTCTTTTCACCCTATGGTGACTGATTTGGGTGGTGTCACCCAGATGAGATCTTAGCTTTCAGCTGCCACTGCCTGTGGCACCCTTTGCCTGAGTAACCCATTCATGGTTATCCCATTCATGCTGAGCCAAACCCCTCACAATCAGAGATTTGCCACCATTCCAGTAAAAATCTCACCCTGACAAGGAAAAGCAGGCACGTCGCTGCCCTTACTCACCACTCTGTGGGCACAGAACACTGTTCCCAAAAGTCCAGAATTTAGAATTTGCCCACCCGGGGCATGGCCAAAGCTACCAGCCTGGGATTGAGTCAGTACATTTAGAGTTTGATGGTCAGCATTAACCCATGTTCCCAAGCGTCACATCCGCATGTGTGCTAAATCCCTTCAGGGATGGTGACTCCACCACTGCCCTGGGCAGGCTGTTCCCATGCCTGACAACCCTTTCCATGAGGACATCTTCCATAATACCCAACCTAAACCTCCCCTGGCACAACTTGAGGACATTTTCTCTTGTCCTGTTCTTTGTTCCCTGAGAGCAGAGCCTGACCCCCACCCGGTCCCACTCTCCTGTCAGGGAATTGGAGAGAGCCAAAAGGTCCCCCCTGAGCCTCCTTTTCTCCAGGCTGAGCCCCCCCAGCTCCCTCAGCTGCTCTTCATCAGGTTTGTGCTCCAGACCCGTTCCCAGCTCTGTCCATTCCCTTCTCCGGACACACTCCAGCACCCCATTGTTCTTGTGAGGGACCCAAAACCGATCCCAGGTTTTGAGGTGCAGCACAGCAGGACGGTCCCTGCTCTGGTCACACACCAGTGCTGGTTCAAGCAGGGGCCATACAGTCCCTGCAGCAGGCAGAACCCAGCTTCTTCCCTGGAGGCTTCTGTGTTCAAAGTTCAGCAGCTTGCTCTGACACCAAGTCCACACCATCCCTCCCACCTCCAGCAGTCACAACACGGCACCGAGTGCCAGAGCACAGCTCGGGCTCTGGGCAGAGCTGGATGCACAGCCACATCCAACACCCACCCACGTTCCCAGAGCCAGGGGCAGGATTTGGCCATGGCCTCTGTTACATCCCTCCTGCACCCCAGTGCCACCAGACCCTGTCCCTCCCCATCCCGTGTCATCGCTGCTCCAGCCTCCCTCAAACCCATCTGAGCACAGTGACAGCTGTCACCCTCCAGTCCCAGCCCTGCTGCCGACTGTGCCATCCCTTCAGCCTGCAGCAAGCCTGGCTGCAAGCTCAGATCCACTTGGGGTCAACAACTGGTCCCAGAGCAATGTCTACACACGCTCCATCAATCCCAGAACATCCCAGGCACTCTCCCAGCACCCACAGCACGTGGGCAGGAGGGTTCACCATCAAGGTCACAAAGCACCATCTCCTAAAGACAGGAAGGATGTCCGCACGAATGGATCCTTGCTACAGGGATGTAACTACCATCCATGTTCACATTCCAGTTTACACATCACTTGGAATCCTGCCTGGTTTGTGCTGCACTTGATTTTAAACATCGTCTGCCTTCCATGAAGGCAGGTGGTACTCACTGCCCATCAGATGGGGAGTTACAATACACAGACCCCCACCTACACCTTCCCAGGATCACAAATAAGGCCAACAGATCCTGGGGACACACGTTGTGAGTGACAGAAGATGCAACTGACAAAGCAAATGCTGCCCCAGACACATGTGCCCCCAGATCAGGGGATCTTTCTTTCCCCCTACCCTGCTCAGCCTCCCCATGTCAGGGACAAGGACATCCCCACCAGCCTCCACAGAAGGGGGGACACATGTCCTGCCAGCTGCCCCTGCCACTTCACCATGGGCCCAACAGGACGATCATCTACAGGAAGGAGTCAAAGGGAAGATGGCTGAGAGCACCCAGTGGAGATGGATCAGGGGATATTGGAGTGTGACAAATGGGACATGACCCAGACGTGTGCACTGGCAGCCCAGAAGGCCTGTGAGTCCAGCAGCGTGGGCAGCAGGTGAGGGAGGGGATGCTCCCTCTGTGCTCTGCTCTCCTGAGTCCCCCCATGGAGCTGCCTCCAACTCTGGGGCCACAGCACAGGACAATGGAGTTAAACTTAGAGTGGGGCCAGGCTGGACATGGGAAAGAAATGTCAGATTATGAGGATGAGGAGGCCCTGGCACAGGCTGCCCAGAGAAGCTGTGGCTGCCCCATCCCTAGAAGGCCAGGTTGAAGCAACCTGGGATAGTGGAAGGTGTCCCCACCTATGGGAGGAGGTTGGAACAAGATCATCTTTGAAGGTTCCTTTCTCCCAAACCTCTCTATGATCCCATGAAAGTCTCCTCCCAGGGCAAGCATGGTGCAAAGCACCAGTGAGCCTTTGCAGCTCTGCATGGGAAAACACCCCTCCATCACAACTTCCCCCAGGCTATCCAGCTTTTCTTACCATCATTCTGGCAGGATCTTAATTTGCTGGAATTCTGAGCCCCTTTCTGAGGCCGGTAAGGAAAGCAATCCCATTATTAATTTTAAACACAGGCTTGTACCATGACTATGCATGCCAGGGACTGGTAGCAGAGGAAGAGCAGCAGGAGACCATGGTGCCTGCCAAGATGCTCCTCTCCTTGTCACCTCTTGTATGTCCCTTCCACAACCAAAACAGACCTGGCTCATTGCCTGCAGGATGCCACATCCCTGCCCAGTCCCTGTCTGCTGCCCACTGGACTCTGCCATACCCAGAAATCCTGAAGGAAGGGGACACACTGCCTAGGGAGGGGCTTTCTGCCAAAGTCACTCATCAGAGGCTCTTGTGGTTGAGGGCAGCTCACCTCCGGGCACACGGGAGCTGATGGACAGGCAGGGAGATGTTATTTAGGGCAGACACTGGACAGGGGGAGCGGCAGAGCCCAGCCAGGAGCCCCATGAAGAGGAAATTACATGGATGGAGCCTGCTGGTCAGGAGGGCACATGTCACTTGTCACTCCAGGCTGGAGAAGGGCACCATCTGTCCAACCCACGTCACTGGAAACACCCTTGGTGCCACACTGCTTCCCACCCCCAGTGGCAGGAGGATCACCCAGCCCCACCAGCCTGAACTCACCAGCCAGGGAGGCAGCAGCTGAGGGGTGGCCAGGACTGGAGCAGGAGGAGATGCCACCAGGAGGCACAGCTCATGGAATGCAGGGCACTAAAGGATCAGCTGCTCCAGCATCTCCCTCCACGCCAGGCACACTGTCAACCCTCACAACTCTCATACCAAGCTTGAAGTGTCCACACACACACTGCTGCAAAAGTAGGAAGGAGACCAAAACTTTCCAAAGGAAATCACAAGCGTCCACCCTGCCAACAGCATTGTGGCTTCCTGCATCCCAGCTGTGAGCATCCCAGGTTTCCAAAGTCACATGGAAAGCTTCTGTCTCAGTCAAAACTACCTGTGAGTGCTGCTCAGCATGAGCAGAAAACGATTCCCAAGCCCGGGCTTGCTTGTCAGCGACAGGAGAGGAGCTTCCCAATGTCAGGCACAGCATCCTCTCAGTGCCCCTCTGCTCCTGCTCCAGGCACTGTCAGACTGCACCAGGGATCCGGGAGCTCCAGGCTTTTCCCTAACACAGTGTAGGTGAGCATAACCCTTGTCTTGCAAGGCTTTTATCTCTCCCAACCACTGGAGGACAAGTAGCAGGCACTATTTGGGCACCAGCCAGCAGCAGGGATGGCTCTGGGAGCTGCAGCCTCCCCAGTGCTGCTGAGCACCAGGAGCAGGATAGGGAGGGCAGGTCAGCCAGAGCTCCTCCAGCAGCTTTTGGGACACCACAGAGTTCAAGGTGCCCTCCACAAGGGCTGACATCCCAAGAGGAGGAGGAGCTGAGCTGTGATACCCTCCCCAACAAAGCGGAGCAGGGGATGGGAAAACGTCCAGAGCCCCGGAGCATCCTGGCTCTGTGGGTTTTGCAACCAGCACAGTGCTAATAAATTCATTACTGGGCAGATCGGATTTCGGTGGTTCCAACCCACCCCATTCTCTCCAAAGGCACTTTCTGGAAGAGGCAAAGGAGCACAGACCATCCGAACAGACCTGATGCCTGCTCTCCAAATAGCAAAGGTGGCAGCGCGAGCTGTGGAGGGCACAACCAGGTCTTGACACCTCAGTCACGGGTGGCCACGGGAGAATCAAGCTCCTGCTCTATCCTGGAGCTGCAGGTGGATTTCACCATGTACAGATGTACCCACTGGGCCTGTGCAGGCAGCAGAGCCAGGGCAGAGGAGCAGAGGCTCGGCTGGATCATGCTGACCCAGTACATCCCTCTGCCAAGCCCTGCAGGCACCTCTCCCCAGGAATAATCTATGCCCAAACAGTCAGTGAGCCCTCAACTGCCTTCAGCACCCCACAGAGCTGGGGGCTCGCCCCACCCTGCCTCCCATCCCCACCAGAGACAAGACAAGCCTCACTAAAGCACAATGGAAGGAAAAAGCCACACCAGCTGCCACCCCCCTTTTAGAGACCATTCAGGCAGGCAAAGCAAGGCCTTATCCCTGAGCTGCAGCATGCCGCTCGCCCGCTTCGCTCCCAGGCTGCATCTGTTTGTTTTTATTTCGGGACACCCCCGCGCTGCCCTGCCCAGCCGGAGACATTCCAGCCATCTGGGCCGGCCTTGCTTCGCAAAATGACGCCCTTTCTGTTCCACGGGATGCACGGCACAGGCTGCCCCTGGGAGATGCCTCCGAGCAGCTGTGGGTCACGTCCTCTCACGGAGCAGCACACAGGGGTCCCACACACCCCCCCAGATGCCCCGTTCCCCATGTCCAAGCCCCCGAGCCCAGGGCATCGCTGCCGGCCCCGGGAGCTCCCACGGCAGCTGGTTCCAGCGTGCGGCTGCGCGAGGGAGGACGAGGTCAGAATAACTCAGCAGCGAGCAGCACCAGCATCTCCTCTCAGCCATCTCACAGAGCCCACAGGACACGTAGGAGAGCGTACGGATGCCCAGATCCCTGGAAACGTCCCAGCCCAGCTCTGCAGTGCCCGGCAGCACAAGGGCAGCTCAGCGCAGCCTCATGGCAACAAGCCCCAGAGCAGGTCCCCAGCCCCTCGCCCTGGGGCTGCCCTGACCCCACACCCCTCGGGGTTTGCTTTAGGGACCTGCAGCAGCCAAATCAAGTCCTGATCCAGAGGGTTTTCAGGGAGGTGGCGTCAAGGCTGAGGATGAGGACAGCCAGAGGGTCTGCTCCTGAGAGTTCTGCAGAGCTGAACCACTCAAGATATGGTTTAAATCACCTACAGCCTCAGCCCTTTTTGGAGTCTATGTAGTACAGCTGTGCACTGTGATAAACTGGCAATTCCATGGCACACGTGCCTCAACTCAGCTCTGTCCAATTCCAGTATTAAATCCAGCTGACTGCCCTGTTTAATATCTTTATGAATGAGGTGGACGAGGGCATCAAGGGCACCCTCAGGAGAGAATATTGAGTTTGGTGGGATGTTGATCTGCTGGAGAGCAGGGGAGATTCTGCAGAGGGATATGGACAGGCTGGACAGGCCAATTGTATAAGGTTCAATAAGGCCAAGTGCCAGGTCCTGCATTTGAGTCACAACAACACATGAACGCTCCAGGCTGGAGACAGAGGGGCTGGAAAGCTGGGGAAGGGGGTACTGGTCTTCAGCAGCAGAACATGAGCCCAGGTGTGCCCAGGTGGCCAATGGCACCTGGCTTGGATCAGCAGTAGTGTGGCAGCAAGACCAGGGCAGTGACTTCCCCTGCGCTGGCTCTGCTGAGGCACCTCGAGTGCTGCGTCCAGTTCTGGGCCCCTCAGGACAAGAAGGACATTAAGGGAATGGAGCTGAAGAAGAATCTGGAGCACAAGTCCGATGAGGAGAAGCTGAGAGAACTGGGGAGGATCAGGGGGACCTTCTCACTCTCTCCAGTTCCTTGACAAGAGGATAGAGTCAGAGTGGGACTGGGCTCTGCCCCCTGAGAACAAGTGACAGGATAAGAGGAAACAGCTTTAAGCTGTGCCAGGGAAGGTCTAGAAGGGCTTTCATTAAAAGGGTTGTCAAACATAAGAACAGGCTGTCCAGGGCAGTAGTGGAGTCACCATCCCTGCAGGGATTAACAGACTGTGGATGTGGCACTTGGAAACATGGGTTAGTGGTGTCTTGGCAGTGCTGGGGGAACACTTGGATATTAGAGAGCTTTTCCAACCTAAACGACTCTATATTTCTATTATTCAACAAAATCAGCCTGTACTTCTCATTAACAACTTTTTTATGCACAAAAGTACAAGGCAGAAGTGACTTCAGCATTCTGTAATATCTGCATGAGTCAGGAGGTGTTTCTAATTTCCAACAGTAGCATTGGAAGGGAGAACATGATTTACCAAGAGTTTTGTCCTTAGGTGTTGGCTTTCATTGCTGCAGAATCACATTCCCAGGGTTTGGCACAAAGCCCAACCCTTTCATCAGAGCCATGGTCACTCTTAAGCTCAGTTTTAGAAACAAGAAGGTAAAATTCCACTAAACTCCAAAGAACAAGTGTCAGAAGTGACAGAGTTAGTCTCCAGCCCTGGAGAGGGCAATGAGCTGACCTCCTCCTGCAGCTCTAGAACATGGACAGCACTGTGACCTACTGGTACTTTACAGCCAGTACTTTGCAAATTTGCAGTCATGGCTATAGAACAATTTGGTGAAAAACAGACTTAATTCATCTGAAATTAATTTCTTAACATCATTTTAATGGAACCACTACAGCTCCTGTGACCCGCAGCCACATCACTCATCTCCCCTCTCTACACATTGCACATTCACCAGGGTGAGCACCCAGAGAGGTCTCTGTTGGGATCACCATGGTGCTTTGGTGTCTACCATTGACACCAAGCACTGTTGGTGCCCCTCAGTGTCATTGAGGTCTGTGCCAGGAAGCTGCTGGCAAAAAGAGAAGGAAAGCCTCAGGCACAGGAGGTGACACAGGTGGCACCATGTGTCACTGGGATGAACACATGAAAATCAGTGGAGTCTGTAGTGGGATCCTTCAAATCCCACTGCACTGCTTACAAGCAAGCACTCATGGAATGCACTGGTTTGGAAGGGGCCTCCAGTCCAACCCCCTGCCATGGCCAAGGACGCCTTCCACCAGACCAGGTTGCTCATATGGTCTTGAATGCTCGAAGATGGAAATGCCATTTCTTTGGTATTCTTGCCTAGATCCATAAAAGAACCTCAGCATGATCTAGGTGAAATACTGATCCTCCAGAAGGCAAACACCCTCTGGAAACCCAAAACAAACAGTCATTTCATACACAAATCCAAAGTCTGACAGGACTTGATGAAAGACCAGCAGTGGCAGATAAAAAGGCAGAGTTCATATTAGCAAGTAGCGCTGCAGGATGGAAGTGGCCACAGCAGCAGCGAGCTCCTGGAAACTCACAGGACAACGTGAGCAGAAGACTCATTTTTTAGTTAGTTCCTATGAAAAGAAACCTGAGTCTGTAAGCATTCACCAGAATCTGAAACACTGCACTGTTAACAGAAAGCTCAGTCTCATCCTGCAGATTTCTGTCTGCCAGGTCTGGCCCCTGCGCCTGGGGTGGACACCGAGGTGCCAACAACAGGGAGGAGGAACCTTCTCCAGAAGAAGAACACTGGCCTAAAAGCAAATGAACACAATTTGTGCAGGAGATTTTGAATTTTACAACCCAGTCATGGCAATGGGGTTGGACGACATGTCTTTGAAGGTCTCTTGGCAACTGAGGGAAAGCTTTTCCTTAGCCCAAGCTCTCCAAGGCTGCTGCAGCAGCAGGACTTTCCATTCTCCTCCAAGTGCTCCTAAGGACAGTTTTTGGCCAGTAGATGTCTTGGGATACACTCACTACTTCAAGCACTCCTGCAAAGTGTGATGGCAGAAGAGACCTTCCTGCCAGGGAGAATGACTACAATCACCATGGAAAGTACTCAGAGAATCACTGAAGAAGGCTCAAAGTTGCTTCAGAACATCTCTCATATGGGACTTGAGCGCTCAGAGGTGTGGCTGCTGTGGCTGCCCCATGCCTGGAAGTGTTCAAGATCAGGTTGGATAGGGCTCAGAGCCACCTGGCCTAGTGGAAGGTGTCCCTGTCTACGGCAGGGGGATGGAACGAAAGGTCCTTTCCAACCCAAACCACACCACATGCCACAGCCTGGGCCCTGCTCACAGCCCTCAGTCTGTTCTCTGGTTTGGGGGACAAGGCAGGGAACACATTTCCAACACCAGCCCTGTCCTAGACAGAGGTAGAGGCAGCCTGTGGCACATTGTCCTGGCCTCTTCCCTGCTTCCAGGCAGCAGAACTTTCTACTCCTCGTGGTCCAGAGTTGCCTCGTTTCCTATCTTTTCTAAGCAGAGACAGCACTGTTGGCTTTGTGCCTGGTCTGGTCCTGACACAGCATCGCTCTGTCTCCGTTTCCCGTGCTATCCTCTGCTTGCCTTCCCCTCCCCACACACCTCCTGTAGGATCATCCTGCAGATTCCACAGTCCAAGGACACTCAGCTGTCCCCTGATGCAGGTGTTCTCGGGTCACCTGGAGCCAGGACACTACTGCACACTCTGTCTTCCTGGGTCTTCCACTCGGGCTCACTCACCTCCTTTTTGCTAATACACGTAATTTTCTGGAAGTAGCAATTTATCACAGTACTTAGCTTAATGAGCCTTACTGTACATGTTCTGCCTGTAGTGATAATTTTGCATATTTCCTGAGAAATCTTGTTAACGGGGAGATACATGGCAAAACAAACATTTGTACAGCTTCCGAGCAGCTCACACACAAAGGCACTGCAATTAAAGCAACGGGAATGAGACTGAAACCCCTTTGGCTCCAGCCCTCTCAGACATCCAGCCTGAAGCCAACATGTCTGGATGCACTTATTATCCCTCTTATCAATCTCTGGCACCCACAGTCTGACACTCGGGGTCCAAGAGTGTTCCTGTGTTCAGTCTGACTTCAGCGGGACCACCGAATCCCCACACACCAGAACTGAAGCTCCTCAAAACACACCAAGGGACCCTGGAGCTCAATGTCCCTTCTGAGGTCTGTCTGTCCCCCAAGTCCCCCTCCACCATCCCAGTGCCCCATGCTCCTGCTACAGACACCAGTTCCCTCTCCAGCTGGGGACACAACACGCCACCCAGAGCTGACCTAGAGGCTGGGCTTGGCTTGCTGCCGTGCTTAGAACACATCAAAAGGTTTTCCCAAGTTTTGGGTCACCCTACCACACGCCCACTGCTGCAAACAACGTCCCTATGGCACAGGGACACCTGGGACCTCACAGCTGCTGGGCAGCACAGGAACACCTCACACGAGAGCGTGCAGGGCTCACCTACATCACCCTATGACCTTCCTCCATGCGTGGAGGACAAGCAGGAGCAAGCACTCATCAGTGTCTCGCCCCATCCCGCCCCAGGGCCCCGAGGGAGGAGACAAAGCAGCTTCCCCTCCCCGGAGCCTGTGGGACCAGCCGTGCTCTGCGGGCAGCCATGGAGCACGACCTGCCACGGCAGCTCTGCTCCTCCCAGCCCCAAAACATGAGCATTCCAGGAGGCTGTGCGGGCTGTGGACACGCCACCCGGAGCTGCCGGCTGTGCCCCACCACGTGACAGCCCCACTCCAGACCGGCAGGGAGCGAGCGCGGCTCAAGTATTTACGTGACCCTTTTGGTTGAACAGGAGAGCTCAAAAGCACGTAGGGCAACCAATGGGGTTAAGAAAGGGAAGGAAGATGGCATTTAAGCCGGGAAATATACCCATCTCCAGGGTCTGAAAGGTTTTCTGCAGCGGGGGGAGGGTCTGGAAAAGATGGAGATGGACAAGACCTGACTTCTGCAAACAGCAGCTGTGGTCGACTTCACATTTGTGTCCCCGGGAGAGAAAGCTCCAGTGGGAGCAGCATGGAATTAATGGGAAGGGATGGAGTGAGGTCTGGCAGCGAGTCCTGGGGCATTGCTGCAGATCTCACTGACGCAGGAGGGGAGAGGGTGGATCCACGGCGCTGGACCTGGAGCCCACCTCGCATCCTCTCTCCTGTTAACACCCCACAACTCCCACGGGCGGGAGGCAGAGCTAGGAGCAGGGACATGGCTGGGACGTGGCTGGCAGGAGCAGGGGGTTCAGCCAGCTGGGGAGGGCAGTGTCATGGCACAAACACATGGACATCGCTGGAGAAAGGCACCCAAAACCAGCTGCTGAAGAGGAGCCAGGGGCACAGGAGGAAAAGAGCCCCCAAAAAAGAGTCCCTGAGGGGTGGGAAATGCATGGTTCCTTCTAACCTGAACCACTCTGTGATCTTATGACACTGGCACATTTCCCTCACTGCTTCCTGCTTCAAAACACCATTCATAATTATTTTACCATTTGGGCCTGTGTCACACCCTGGAAATGTCTCACCCAAATTCTGTTGTCACCTCCCTGGCAGGACAGAGCAGTGTGGGACCCTCAGAGTCCTGCACACACATACCATCTCATCAGGGCTGCTTTTGGGGACATTGGGGAAGGGAACCAGATCTAGCCCTGCTCCAGATGGGCAGGACCACCAGTGGCCAGAGCCTTGGCATCCACACAAGAGCAGCTGTGAGTAAAGCTCTGCTCAGCCCAGGCATCCTGCGCAGCCCATCCTGAGCTGCTCTCCTCCACAGCAAGAGGACAAGTTTCAGCCAAAAGCCAAATTTCCCATCCCTGGTTCAGAGTAGGCCTGGGAGCACCACCCTCACCAAGGACACTGGATAAGCTGCAGAGAGTCTGATCCCAGCCCAGAGCCCGAGCTTCAGAAAAGAGCTGGGATTAGCATTTTGAATTTCAAGTACCATTTTAAAAATCCCATTAAGACACGGAGCTCTTGTTCTGCACAGCAGTGACCGCCCTGCATCCCCTCCTCTGCTTCAACAATGCCAGTTCTTTTTATATTAATCCTTCTTTTTTATCGTCCCTAGCAGAATTTAGACACTGCATTAATACAGAAAGAAGCAGACCAGGCTATTAATGAGGCAGCACAGAGAAAACAAGCCCAAACACTGACTCTCTGTCCACTGCAGCATCTTGCTCCTCCCTGGTGCCCACCACCACCAAGGCTGTAAATCCACGCTGTAAATCCGTGCTGCCCACGCGCTGCCCTGCTCCCTGCAGCCCTGCCAGGGGGCACCCGCTCAGATCCAGAGCGTACGGATGCTGGAAAGCAAACCTGCATCCCCAGGAACCCCTGGGAAAGATGCTGCACCCTCAGCATGAGGCTGATGAATAAGGAGCAGCAGCGGGAGTGAGGCGAAAACACATTTCATTTTTTCTTAGGCGTATTTAAAGGAATTGAGAGATTTTAAAATACTCCATGGCATCGCTTCTCAGCCAGCACCGGCTGCCAAGAGGACATTCACAAGGCTGGTTTTTACTATTATTATTAAAAAGCCTATTTTCCAATCCCATTTCACAGCCTGCGCTGGTGGTGAGACAGAGCCCCATGTTTGGGTGCTTTCCAGGCAGAGCGGGGGGGCAGCTGTTCCTTATATAGCCCCTTCCTCCTCGGCATCCACAGCCACCCCTGGGCATCCACAGCCACCCCTGGGCATCCACAGCTGCCCCATCCCCCCGACTGCCACCCCATTATCCCCAATAGCC